>CM046851.1:20196095-20544106 GCA_025618425.1 Heliocidaris tuberculata | reverse complement strand
TTCCAAAATAAATGTTAATGTTGCACTTGTATTACAAAGCCATTAAGTCAGTTAATGAACCAGCTGAGACATGTTAAAGGGTTTTATTAGGGTTTGACCATTCACATTTTTTCTTACTTTATTTAGCTATTTGATAAGATTGAACTATTGGTGTTCTTAGTGAAATATTATTTTTCCCCTTCTTTTTTCCCCCATTTCAGTTGGAAATTTTCTTTTCTATAATCTGGCTTTAATGGCATTCAACCTTTATTTTTTTGTTCTGTTGACTAGCATGTATAATTGATATGTTGACAGAATTTTGTTTTCAAAAGAATAAAATTACAGGCCTTTGAATGAACAAATATTAATTTGTGTATCTTTTTTTCATTGAGGTACCACAGAAACAATACAGTAAACTCTCTATAATAACTGTGGATACAAGCAAAATACTTGGCCTGATAAGGCTTGTTCACATATGAGCCATTTGTTAACGAAACATGTACCTTGGCACAAAAGGAGTGTATGTTCACTTGTTTAGTATTTTGGTCAATAAAACTTCTGAAATTCCACCAGTACACCAAACCATCACCGAAATCTAACCATGGACATTTATCTCAACATTTCCAATTCAATTTTCTTACCTTCTGTCAGACTTTTTAGTGTTAATAGCTGGAAAATCTTACTGAATTTAATCTTCTTAAGCACCAAGCGACATGTCACGGCGACAAATCACTCATTTGTGAGCAAGCCTTTATTGTCCGCATTCGTACCAAGAAAAGTTACAATAAATTAAATTCTCTGGACAAATGGGAGTTTTCAATGAACCAGAAACTACTTGTGTTATAGACAGTTCACGATAAGGCATTTATCATATTATAAATAATGTGACGTAAAAAAATTGCAATTTAAGATGTTCCCATCGGGACTCGGACTCGGACTCGGATGTCCAGGACTAGGGACTCGGATGCCAGGACTTGGACTCCGATGGGATGGACTCGATACTGCACTGAGCTGCAGTGGTTTGGTTGTGTAGATGGAATAATAGCTTGGCAAATACCATCTTGAAAGAAGGAACCATGGCAGGAAAAAGGGGCATTCCCGACTGTTAAAGACCTGATTGATAACATAAAGCAGTGGACATGAATGTCTTTTGAGCAAGCAACTACAAACTGCTGAAGAACAGAAAGTTATAGAGAATACCTGTGTCTCATGATCCATCACAATTGTTCCCCAAAATAAAACATGCCGCATTATTTGGGACATAGATAGTTAGATAGATAGACAAGATAATACAGATTGATAGATAGATGTATTTGTTTAATACATGATTACATGTAAAGTTACCGCCCGTACCCTGGGTTGCAGTCAATCGATTAACATTCCATTACTTGATTTTTATTGTTTTATTGCACGCCTTTTGGCCTACTAGCAATTTTGCGTGCAAGGCCTAATGGATTGATCCACTTTTCGTAGGTGAGAGAGTGTTAGAGAGGGACAGCTCTTTTGGTAAATATACTGCCACACATAATACTTATGGGCCCCAACGGGCTTTTTGGCCCTGAATGAACCGACTGCTGACATAAATCATATGCAGTCTCATGGAGTATGTAAAAAGGGGTGACGTGCTTTGCGTGAGTCCATAATTATGAAGATACACGTAAACTAGCAAACTACATGTATGTTATTTTCTCAAAGCCTCGCAAGACGTCACAGAGTTGCCAATTGGTGTCTTGTTGATTACAACTTCAAAACTTTCTTATTTCTCATCGGATTTTACTCAGTCTCAAAATTCTAGGGTGGAGTTCTCCTTCAAAAGAATCATCTACGGAATTAAATCAATAGCATCTGCACAAAAAGGCACGTGTAATAAAATATTGTATATAACAAGGCGATGACTTTGTTCTAAAATGCTTTTCTTTTTTACACTTTACTTATAACTATCTACTAGGCCTACGTGTGCGTTCTTAGCAAAAAAGTCGAATGCTTTTGGAGGAAAGCAAGGAATCAATCAAGGGGAGTAACTAAAGACAAAAATGTAAAGGGTAAAGTACATAAGCATAAACAGTTCGCGAAGAAACTTTACAAGTTCGTAAATATAAAAACTGAACAACCCTGAGAATAAAATGAAAAAGCTAAATTAATAATAAAAGATAACACTATTAATAATAACACTAATAATAATAAAAAAAGAACAATATTAATGATAACACTGATAATAATAATAACAATAATAGTAATAATGGTAGTAGTAATGATAATAACAAAGTTTGTTAATTACATCATTTATAACTATAAAAAAAACAACATTACAATGATAATGATAATAGTAGTAATAATGAAAATATTCTTAACAAAAATCCATCAATGATAAATACCATTAGTAGTAGTAGTAGTAATAGTATTGATAATAATGATATCAATAAGAATAATAATATGCGACCCTAGACTCTTTTTGTATAAAGTCCAGTTTCTATTTTACTGATCATTAGGTTGTGGACAAAGCAAATACTACTACTACTACTACTACTACTACTACTCTACTACTACTACTACTACTACTTATAATAATAATAATAATAATATAATAATAATAATAATAATGATACTAATAGTGATAATGATAACAATAATAATAATAATAATAATAACAACAACGAGAAAATTAATAATGATAACAATAACTGTTAATAATGATCCATACATTGGAGAATAGGAAATCCATCAAGAAAATAATGTGAACAATCGAGATGAAAGGCGTTCAAGAGAAATAAAACTAAAGAATACAACCCATGGAAAACCGTAATTTCACGAAGGCTTATTTCTGATTGAGCCTACCCTACACCAATCAAATACAAAAAAAACAAATACTTCCCTAGCAAAATTTTCTACTTGAATGTTAACATTGGAATCGTCATTCGTCTATCGGGTCATGACAATTTGCTGACCATCCTAGCGTGCGGCAGCGCGATATCTTTACAACATAACCCAAATCCCTGCCCTATTATCCTAAATGTGTGTGCGTTTCCCAATTCATAATAACTATTCTTATTTCAACCATTGGATAGTCTCATAACTCATAAGAAAGTAATGTTGGGTTCTGTTCATCTTCAGATAAATCATTATATAGTAACATTCCTACTACGAAAGCCTTGCACATTGTTCTTGTTAAAGATTAGAAAATCATCATAACAAGCTCACAATATAATTGTGATATTTACCAGAATTTAACTAGACATTAATGACTGTACTCCCAATTCAAAATCAGACTGTACTGTATCATTATCAACATGTTGATCGAACAGTCTTATATATTTATCCGATAATACCCTAGTCGCATAGACAAGACTGATAATATGACGTTAAAACCAAAAGCCACGTATCAGTTGGTTTAGGATCGTTTTGGAAAGGAAAGGGGTTCTTATTTCGCGCATGAAGCTTTACTAGTAATCGTCTGCCGCGCACAATGTGGTGGGGCGGCCAGGATGAATTTCTCTCATTTTGCAGGCCCTGGCAGCCGTTCATTGTCTTTATTCCAAAGTATGGACCTAGGTCCATGTCCAAAGCAAGAGCAGTCATGAGTTTGTGAATAAAAGCTGAGTGTATGGAGGGCCATCCTGGCCGCCCCACAACTTTGTGCATGGCAGACGATTATTTCCTTGCATAGTTTTGTCCATAGATCGTTGCTATGTACAGTTAAAACAGTTACCCCCCTTTTTTTAGCTGGGTTGACCCCCTCCTCTCGGTCTACATGTCAATATGTCCGTGATTTTTTCCTTTTCCCCATTTGACTTGATGTCGTTCTAGGTTTTTTTTTCTGTTCCTCAGATTCTTTCTACCTCTTATCCCTTGTTCCTCCTTTTTGGATAACCTTAATCCCTTTGTATCTTTTCACTTTTTCCTACCTTTATGCCATCTTTCTAGAAGTTTTATATCCCATATATTTTTGGTTAAATGTCGCTTTTCTGAAGGTTCATAATTCCGAAAGTTTCATTATTCCGAAAGGTTCGTTTATCCCAAGTTTCATAAATCCTTGAATGGAATATGGTTCCTAAATTAATAATGGTTTATGATTCCGAAAATGAAATAGGATTCATATTTCCGAGAATGAAAAGAGTTCGTAATTCCGAAAATGAATAAGGTTCATAAAAAGTTGGAACGAGGGGCCGAAACGACGAAGCCCCCTCCCCATCAGGAGCCTAACAGAAGGGAAAGAGAGAAAAGAAATCTATAAGAGAATGAGAAAGAAAAAAAAAGGGGCGTCTCCCCGGGGTGGGGGAGGGGGGGGGGGACAGCGAACACGTGCCCCGGGTTGCACTTGAAGGGGACGCAACAAACCGCGAAAAAGAGAGAAGCAAAAACGGGGAAATGGAAATTTAAGAACTTTGAGGATTATGTGCACCTATCACCTGCAGTGTTAATTGCATTAGAAACACAGCTTTTAAATATTTAAAATGCGAACATTTTCTAAAGCTCGGTCTCTGGTCTTACTGCTTTCTCTAATGTTATGTTTTATGATGAGTGGCCCATTTGGATATAGTTCTTGCGTTGAATGAGCGTTAAAAATTTGAAAAAAAATGTGAGAAAAAAAACTTTGCTCCCTATTGTATAATCTGCATTAAAAAGAGGAAATCGGCTCATCCATGGTCCTGGGAGCTGGGAATGCTGAAGGTGCTGTAGGACCCCTAGATTTTTACTAGTAGGGCGACATATAGCTGAAGAATTGTTCACTTTTGTCTAAAAACACCAAATTTGGCACATGTTTTAAGTTATGCATTCTCAATAATCAACAATATTTGATATGGAAGCAATTTTAAAAACACAATTTCGAGGGAATTCGGAGCCAAATTAAAATGAGATTCCTGCACAGCTCAACAAACAATTTGGGACCCTATCACATGGGAGTCTGTACCACGGCCCCATTCCATTCATTGCATCCACCACTTCCAGTTACATGGCGCTATCAGACAAATATTAAAGGGGAAGTCCAACCATTAAATAACTTGCTTTCAACAGAAGCAGAAAAATCAGACAAACATAGAAAACAACATTAGGGGAATCTACTTCTCAAACGGCAAGCCCACTCTTGGCTACGACAATCCATTTGTATATTTCATATCTGGCTAGAAAAAGTCAAATCGTGTGGTATTGTTTTATCAGATTCTTTACAAAAGCACATGGATGGTTGAGGGAAGATGACTCATTTTTATAAACTCATTATGAAACGAAAAAGGTCATTCTCAATAGCCTATGCACAACATAGGGCTTATTAAATCAAAAGTACCCTCTATACCGCCGCCCCCCCCCCCCCCGGATAAAGGCCTAGCCTAAAAACAAAGTCAAGTCTGCAAAACATGGGTCTGCACAGATACAAAGTCATTACGCCCCACCCTGTCAGGGTAGATGCCGCCGCCCCCCCCCCCCCCCCTCCCGTCCATCGATCTATTCTTATACGCCACTTGATCTACATTGCATCCGTTATTGAGACATTGTTGAGGAGACTATAGTTTCAAGACCCTTATGGCGGTAAGGAGATAGTATTTGCACGACGAATTCTTTTAGGACGATAAGTTTTTTAGATCCTTATATTGGAGATATAGACATGATAGACGAAGTACGCTGCTTGGCCTTCTACAACTTGGCAGTTACTTCTAAAATGTGATTTTGACGTTTGACCTTGGAATTTGGGTTGAAAATGTCTTAAAACCAGTATTACAAAGAACAAAATAGAATATGGTGCTTACTAAACAGTTTTGTGAAAATTTGAGTCATGTTTCCTATACGGCGAGTACTAAATCATGAACATTATGATATTATTTAACTTGACTGCACAATTTTCTTATCGGAGGGAAACTTTCCACCTTTGCCCAAACCAGACCCCTTCACAATAATTTATCATGGTCAAATAGTCTCAAACGTTATCATGAAATTTGTTTTGAACCTGAGTAAAGACATGTGAAATAATTATGTGAAATATTACTTCAGGCAGGAGCGTAATTCGGGATGGACTTGCATGGTGCCTTATCCCCGGGAAAATTTTGTGGAAATGTGAAAAATACGTATAAATAACTTAAGGTTAGAGCACGTTATTAGGCTCTGAAGTGCTTAATACAAAATGCAAAGTTTTACAATTCAAAATGGAAAATCAACTCCCTGTTGTTCGAAGAAATTGAAAGTAGCAATAATGACGATTTTAGCTGCCTGTTCTAATAATAGAAGAGAGAAATGGGTGCATGGCAATTACCATCAAGCTCAGATTTTGAATTACGCTTGTGAATAAAGGAGGTCGTAATTGCATTAGAAAACTAGTAACACAAAATTTCCTAACGACCACGGAAAATGAAATATATAATTTACAAAGAGGTATCGAAAAGAGCGAAGATGTCATGTTAACATGACTGGGGAGTGAGCCTTCGGATATAGCGATGCGTATGTCCCCTTCTGACTATCCTCCCCCTCCCATCCAGATTTCCCCCCTATATGGAGGTGTGTTTATACGCGTAAGAATTTAACACTATTGTTGGTATAATGATGATTTTTCAGTAATGATTGAAAGGGATACCGTATAATTTTTTATCGCCGCCAATGTTGGTGGTTTTTAGTAACCCACAATGCAAGACAAACCGTCAGACCTGCTTAGGAAGACAGGCTGGAAGATCTAATAAATGTGATGTTTTATACATATATATACCAAATTGTAAGGAATTAAGGAAATACCATATACAACAGCTTTGGGCAACTCTCGTGGAAATAAACACCATACGAAAAGAAATGAGAGAATAATGGTAGAGAATAATGGAGGACAGCACTGGGGAACTTTGATTTAAGCCACGCTTCCATTATCTCCGATGCATGAAATATACATCAATACATCTGACCTTCTTTTAGAATAAGTTTTCTTAACCTTCTATTTTTTCTCGTCAACTTTTGTCATTTATTTAGCTTTGTATCTAATCTTACTGTTTCTTATTCAGATTACCCTTTTTCCCATTCTTGTACTCATTTTTCCAATATTATCATTCTCGAAGTATCGCTCTTCTTTGAATTTCCCTTTCTGTAAAAAATAATATATTTTTCTTTTCTTTTTTCCTTTCTTCTCCTTGCCTCATAATAGCCCCTATTCCATTTCAGGAACCACGAACAATTACCTGTCAATACAATGTGAAGGGTGTGGAATAGAATACCACGCACAGTCCTGAAACAAACCTCTTCACGTCTGAAAATGACTTGCTTTTATTAACATCAAATATTTATTATTACCTTTAAAAACTCTATGTATTATATTCCAACATAGAAATGGGGTATTGTATTGTCCCTAGCATGAATTTTCGTTTCATTATCTCATAATTTTGCATCCCAATAGGATGAAGTTTACAAATTCCGTTTTTAAAGAGATCAGAATTTGAAAGTAAAATGTTAAGATCTCATAATTATATTAATTGACATTCTATTGTGTAACTTGCCTTATTATAAAAAAGGCATTGCGCCCCTCCCCCCCCCCCCCAATATTATATTACCCTGTGTATAAATTTTTCCAAAGGGTGTTCTTCACCCTGTTATGAAGATGCTATAGGAGTCAGTTTCAACACAAAATCTTTGAAATTAAATATATACATGCACTGCAACCTTCACTCAGCAAAAGTTCAAAACAAGTTTATACCACTAAAGGCTATTTAAATGTTTTTTTGCCTTTCTTATTCTCTCATCAGAGTCTCCTTTAGCAATGTCACATGATAATATTTAATAGTCTACAAATATGATACCATAATAAGACTTACAATACTGTGAACATATATGTGCTAACAAAAGGAATCGATGCGAGCTGAAAGAATGGAAGAAGAGCTGGAGGGGTACGATCGAACTAGGAAGTAGGCGGTATAGGCAGGCCCCTGGGAACAATTTTTTTTACAGGGGTGCTGAGCACACAAATCTCAAAAAAAAATTCGGACAAGCAAAAAAAAAAAAAAAAAAAAAAAAGGGTTATCAGATTTTTGGGGTCTAGTTTTCCTCCAAGATTCTCTGACAAGCAAAAAAAAAAAAAGGTTATCAGATTTTTTGGGTTTAGTTTTCACATATAATTTATAATTCTTATATATATAGTCAACTACAGTATGTACACAAAAAAGTTGGGGGTGCTGCAACTTCTATTTTTTCACAGGGGTGCTATGCCCCCCCCCCCCCCCCCCACTCTAAAAAGTCAGGGGTGCTACAGCACCCCCAGCACCCCCGGCTCCCAGGGGCCTGGGTATAGGGATTAATTATAATTATGCAGCCTTACTAATATATGGGGAATGTTTCTCCGTGAGCCCTTCCTCAACATAAGGGGTATACATGCATAATAATTACCACCACATCATACACTAATTTCCTGCATTATACTGGGCCTGCAAAATATGAATCAATCGTACCTGTTGTAAACCGCTACAGCCGGCCGGCTGCATGTTGATGTTGCCATTGTTGCTTTGTCATGCTCGTTGACGTTGGTTCATCTCACTTCTCAGCATCTACCCCTCAGAAAAAGTACCACCATTGCCAAACGTGCGTCCAACATAAATTAGTGGCCTGTTAGTGGGTGAACAGTTTGGTGTTTGTATTCCACACAATTTGATATGGATGAAATGAAAGGAGCCCTAAAATACGATGATATATTGCTATCTACATAAATTATAGAGCAAGACAGTGTATAGAGGAAAACGCGCCAAATGTTGAAAAACGCGCCTAAGTCGGTGATAAGCTGTTTGTCATGCCCCGTGTATGTTTCGGCATGTTTTATGGATGCCAAGGGGGTATCGGTCAGGGAAATCAAATGACCTTGTCTGAACATGGTCCTAGTCCATGGTCTGAGTAATGACTGTATAAGCACAGTTTCCACCAAGTTAGGGTATGCAATGGATACGCTATAATTTTGACCCCCCCCCCCCATGTTTTTTTCTTCTTCTTCACGAAAGAGCTGCATGCATGGAGTATCCACATTCCCACTCCATGAACAGGTGTGGGAAGTGGAAGAGGGAAAAATTGCCATTACTAGTTTTTAGCGTCAGCCGAGTTGACTTGTTTACTGATTCCATTTCTTTCACTCAAGGGTGGCTGTGTTTATCCTGAATAAGATAAATGTTGGACTTGGATTTCACTGTCCTACGTTTTCATTTTATTTAATTTTTTTTCTTGGGGGTATAAAAGATTGTTGAAAAATGTTTCATTGTGAGTGATAATTATGTAACATAAATATAAGGTCTAAAGTTAAGACTACGAGAAAAAAAAACGAAAGCGAAAGGGAAATTGTCAGCAATGGAGCTGCAACAGGTTACATCTCTTCCACCTCCCTGGTTACACCATTGTCGCGAAGTCCACACAGAAAAATAACACAGGTCACAAATTTCTTGCAGACCATGATTTATTTTTTTTCATTTTTTAAGACATTCAAATAACCCGGGGTTATTATTCATCGTGCTTCACTGTAGTGCAAGTTATGTAATTCCCAATTTACCATGTGCCTATTGTATCGTAGAAATGATAGGCTCGTTATCATGGTTATGAGGCTCAAAATATATTATGCTTCTCAGGCAACGCGGCGCTACCCTTTCGAGTCGCTGAAATGATTTAATATTATTTTGAAATCCCTCGACACAGTATCTTAATTCACAAAATTCGATGGAAACACCCGAACAGTTGTAAGATTTTAGATGTGCATGCATGTCTAAGTATATATTAAACAGCACTAATTAGTTTAATAATAATAGAAATGTTTTATTGATTTTAAAACGATACGAAGTATACCAGAACAAAAATAACACGATAATGATGAAATTGATATAATCAAATACAAAGAATTAACCCCCCCCCAAAAAAAAAAAAACCCCACAATGTTTGCGAATTATAATCACATCTCTATGGATGGAATCCACTTTGCATACATTAGTTGTTGTTATGTCGGGCAAACATCATTAAAGTCACGTGTGCAAGCATAGCCGCTCAATATCCATTGAACTGTTGCTAATAAAAGCTACCCCAGGCGAATCGGGAGTCTGGAAATGTAGGCTTATGAAAATAATGAAATCATCTAATAAGGGGAAGATGTGAAAGGGGTTCATTTAGTTTTATTTGCAAATTTATTAAATTAGATCAATTTCTTTCCTTCTAGCTCTCAAGTCTTATTTCTCTTCCTCGTTTCTTTTTCTGTACCTTCTTTAGTGTGGATTGGGGGGGGGGGGGATAGAGCCAGGGACTGGAGGGTATGGTACTGGATTATGTGAATATATTATGTTGTATCAAAAAGCCTGCATGGAATAAGTGCATGGGGTCATGACCTCCATGTCCTTGGGTGGATAGGGCGACGAAGCACGTAATCATGCAGCATTTCCCTGGTATGTGGAAGCGTGTGCAACGAGGTATACGATGCCTGCTTGCATCCTTGTACCTCCTTGGTTCCTTGGTTCTAGTAAAATGCATAGATGCACACCATTTGCCTGTGTATTTTAAAGGGCTCACTCAACTATTTAAGTGCTACCATCGTAGCATGGCTAGTGTAGCATCATCTGTATACCAAATTAATTTACTTAACGGCTGCTACTGAATGGTGAGAGTAGAAGTACAATGTAGTACAGGCTGATGAGCCAGTGCTTGTCACATCGAATTCATAAAAGGGTCAAGCTCTCAACCTTATAATGTTATTAACATCATGTTATCATCGCCATTATCATTGTTATTATTATTACTCTTATTTTTATCATAATCGTTATTATCATTATCATTATTGTTATCAATGTTATTATCATTATTATTGGCATTACCATTATTATCATTATTATTATTATTATTATTATTATTATTATTATTATCATTATTATTATTATTAATAATAATATTATTATGATTATTATTATTATAGTCATCATCATATGATTACTATTACCATCATCACCATCATCATCATCCTTATTGCTATTACATTGCCCATGTGAAATTCACCTAATTTCTATCATGTCGTCTTTCTTTTTGTCATGTTAAGACTTAAAATGAATTACAAATATCTTATTTCAACATTTAAAAAAGCCCGAAAACGACCCCTTTTCCCCTCTCCTCATCAATATCCCCATGATCTTGACAATTTTAAACATATCAACTAAGTTTGCTACATCAAAGATCAAAAAAAAATTTTAAATTTTTTTTTTTTTTTTTTTTTTTTGGCTGTATATAGAACTGGCTGATTTGTGTTCATGCGTCAACGGCGGAATTGGGAGGGGGCAGGCGGCATGGCTGGGCAAATGCCTTAAAAAAAATGTTCAAAAGAAAATGTTCCCCTCTAAGTGTACTGGTGCACCTCTCATGATGATGACACAAATTATGTTGTAATATCACGTTTTGTTCATCTCATGTGCCCTTCAATCAATATAATTCATGCAAAATTGGTACTTCTTCAGTAAAGACAATGACTCCAATTCTTGTTCTTTATTTCACAGCAATTCTTCACCAACATGGTCCTTATCAAATCCTGGTAACATGAAAGATTGTCAATTTCGTTTTCTTCAATGAATCATTTTTCCTCATGAGATTTAATTTAAGAATATATTAGCTTGAATTACTGCCTCAGTTCTCGACACTACCCCTTAATCGTTCATAAAGAGGAATAGCTTGTAATGTAAGATTAATTATTAGATTGTAATCTCAAAACATTTTCACCCCAATAAAGACATAATATACTCGCCCAATGCTATCAATGCTAACCTTTTTGTCTATGTTTCCAGCTTTGAGAACTTTCTTTCATTCATTCTATATTCAGGACATTTATCATTTAATTCGACTACAGAAAGTATGTATTCTTAAATATTCCTTATTCAGGGGTCTAAATCATCTTTGGCCTTTGCAACTTACATAAAATGAAGTTTTTAAAAAGATCGGAAGGCTTGATTTTGATTTTGATTTCAAACCTATAGTTCTCTCAACTTAATACTTGCCCATGATATATGAATGCTATAGCTAACTCCATAACGTCAGACCATAAGGCTTGAAATTCATCATTTTCGTTGATATTATATGAAAGGTGTATTGACATTTTCAATTTTGACCTCCAAATTACCTGCAACAAGTTGAACCCTATTTTACGATATAATACTGAATTGAGATATTTTACAAAGTATGTTATGTCATACACTTAAAATTCTTTTCATTTCTGGATTACACCTTTATCACCAAAGCCTGAAGGTAAAATATATCCCCCCCCCCCCCCCCTTCTTCGCTGGAGACATCTCTCTTTTTTCGGAGTTGGGTCAGTGACTTGAGATTGTGTACAGTTGTACTGGCTCTTTGTTCGGGTCGTTATATGCTTCAAGTTCTACCACTTGATTTCATTTATGAATTTTATCTTGTGAAATAACTATCAATTAATCAATTAATGGAAAGGAAAGGGAGCAGTCATCATAAGTGAAAAAGGGCATTCCTCAGACTTGAAAAATTGCACTCATCATCAGCAGGGAAAAGGGTGCAATAATGTAAAGGAGGGGGCACTTTTCAGAATGAGAAAGAACCACTCATGTTTTGTGTCGATTTCTCAACTTTAATGGCAATTTCATTTTACATTTATACTGTCAATTATATTGTACAAAAAAAATTTCTCTAAAGAATTTCCAGCAAACATATAACTCCATTCAAAGTACGACATAAGCAACACATTCTAAACCCTGTCATACTCAGACCACTCAGTCACCAGTATTGGCTCCACGGTTAAAGCAGAGCGGTCCCGCCCAGAGTTCCGGGGAAAGAACCACTCAGGGTTGATGTCGATTTTTATACTTTACAGACAGTTTCATTTTAAATTTATAATGCCAATCATATTGTACAACATATTTCTATCTACAGAATTTCTAGCAAACATATAACTCTATTCTAACTACAACATGTGCAACTCATTCTAAACCCTGTCATACTCAGACCACTCAGTCACCAGTATTTGCTCTACGGTTAAAGCCGAGCGGTCCCGCCCAGAGTTCCGGGGGAAAGAACCACTCAGGTTTGATGTCGATTTTTATACTTTACAGACAGTTTCATTTTAAATTTATAATGCCAATCATATTGTACAATATATTTCTATCTACGGAATTTCTAGCAAACATATAACTCTATTCTAACTACAAGATGTGCAACTCATTCTAAACCCTGTCATACTCAGAACACTCAGTCACCAGTATTTGCTCTACGGTTAAAGCCGAGCGGTCCCGCCCAGAGTTCCGGGGAAAGAACCACTCAGGGTTGATGTCGATTTTTATACTTTACAAACAGTTTTATTTTTAATTTATAATGCCAATCATATTGTACAATATATTTATATCTACGGAGTTTCTAGCAAACTTATAACTCCATTCTAACTACAAAATGTGCAACTCATTCTAAACCCTGTCATACTCTGACAACTCAGCCACCAGTGTTGGGTCTACGGTTAAAGGCGAGCAGTGCCGCCCAGAGTTCCGGGGAAAGAACCACTCAGGGTTGATGTCGATTTTTATACCTTACAGATAGTTTCATTTTAAATTTATAATACCAATCATATTGTACAACATATTTCTATTTACGGAATTTCTAGCAAACATATAACTTTATTGATTTCTAACTACAACATGTGCAACTGATTCTAAACCCTGTCGTACTCAAGCCACCTAGCTCTGCCAGGTCTTACTCAGGTAAGTTTAGTGGTGTACATTCTCGGTTTGAGGGTCCATTTTAGTCAAATTCTATTTACATCATGTACATTGGTATAACCTACATTCTTTCCATCTGTGAAATTTCTAAGGAGCACCTGAATCACATTTTATGAAATATGAAAAATCATATTCTATACCTGGCAGCGTTAAATTACAACCAAACACCAATGTTGGATTTAGAGTTTAAGGAAAAGAACCACTTAGATTTTGTGTCGATTTTCAACCTTAACCGAATTCAAATTTGGTTTAAAATACTGATTATTGTGTTGCACAATTATGGAATCTCTTAGGAGCATGTGCATCAAATGTTAAAGACAATATGCCACTTACTTAGTCGTGTAGTAGAGGCTCTATATGAAAAATATATTATATAGGCCTACTCGTCCAAACAAACACCTATCTGCTAATGTTGAATCTGAAGTTTACTCTGAGCGGTCCAGCCCGGAGAAGGAGAATAAATCTCCGATCTTGTGTCGATCCTGATTAATTGATATACATCCCCAGGATATCATGATAATGTTTTCCAGTATGGTAAGAAGAATTTTCTCTAGAACCCTTTTAGAAATGACATAATGACGAATCAAAGACAGAGTTTTCCATCGCCATAGTCATGTTAGCTGACGTCCAATGATTATGAACCCTAACCGTCTTGTTACGTTCTGGCAAGCTCATTGTTACTTTAAATTCCAAAATGCTACGGAGCTGAAATTTCATCCCTTGAATCCTCAGACACATAAAACATCATCATTTAATTTTGGTGATTTTACATTAGGTTCATATATTTTTTAAAAATCATTTTGTTCGTTTCTTATTACGCCCTCTATGACTGAATTACTTGCCATTATGTGATTTTCTTTTTTCAGAGTGACACTAATTTCTCATATTCCACAATTGTTTTTAGTATTCGACCTGGGTGCCATTGCATAAAGACTTACTATTATAGTAACTTTGCCATCAATGGTAACTACCATGGTAACGTTGCTCAAGAGCCAATCAAAATCCAGTATTCCATGAAAAGTTACTATAATAGCAAAGTTACTATAATAGCAAGTTTTATGCAACGGCACCCTGGTCTTACCAATTCCATATTATAGTAAATGTTTAATTCCATCATTTACCCTTTATGTATTTGTATTTATTCATAAATTTCAACTTTTTTGTCATTTTATCTTTAAAAAAAGAGGCCAATATATTGTTTTTTGTTACAGTCACCTAATGATTGATAATAATTTTCACAGGATCAGATTTAATGTATCGAATTAAATTTTAAATATATCAAACAATCAAACATCCAGCTCAAAGAGCAAGTAGCTAAAATCTCGAGATAATACTGATTCTACTGAAGAAAAAACAATCTCATGACAGATGGGGGGGGGGGGGGGGGGGGGGGGGGGGTGGGGTGATCTAGTTTACCAGCGTCCTAAAATCTTTGGGTTTTACGTAGCGCATTTTATGGATATAGGTGTAATACACATATGAGATGAATTAAAAGTTTATATTACACAAAATGCTTTTGAAACTAGCTCAATTTGAGATAATATTGATGGCGATGGCGAAAATATGGTTCGACGTGCTTTTACACCTGACATACAACAACGGAAACGACGAAATCCAGGTTTAGATTTTATTTATGATGAGGTACAATAGATAGAGTGGCGTTTCGAGGTGGGGGGGGGGGCGGAGGACTTGTCTACCGGAAATTTGTAAGACTGAAAGAAAAATGTATAGCAACTAATATATAAAATCTACATGTACAATACCCTGTTTTATAAAGGCGTTTAAAGTGCTCTAAATAAAATGCTAAGTTTAGCTACAAAAATACAAAAGGTTATTGGTTGATCGGTACGCTCCCTTGCATAACTTGAAAAGAATGTTGTCCCTATACTCGCCCCCCCCCCCCCCCCGACAACAAAATAATATCTGCTCCTGAGAATAGGTGTGACATTTTCATGGGATTGATTTCATATAATTCATTAGTAGGGTGATAATGCTGGGAAATTATTCTCTCCAGAGAAAGTCTATGTTTTTGGTGGAAAAAGAAGAAAATTGTATCAAAAGTCTACCCATCTTTGCCCCTAAACTAATATCGCTTCTCGGCCTTTTGGCTAAGATCATGTGCAGTAATAAGTATTTAGATAAATGTCAAGAATAATTTATTCTGTGTAAATCAATATACCTTGACCACAGATCATTAAAACTCCTGAACACGGATGATTTAACATTACATCATTTATGTAGACTTAAATTACCCATAGGGATGTACAAAGTTTTCAAAGTTGAAGACATGACCCCCCCCCAAAAAAAAAAAACAACAAACAAACAAACAAACAAACAAACAAACAACAACAACAACAACAACAACAAACAAACAAAAAACACAAAAACACAAAAAACACAAAAAAAAAACACAAAAAAAAACAACACTTTGAAGTCCAAGTGAAATGCAAAAAAAGAATAACAAATAATACAAAATGACAGTAGGACTTTTCTCCCTGCAGATCTGAGTTATGATACTTAGCATTTACTCATTTTAACATTAAGATATAGAGCCTTACAAATAATAACACTGATACTGATACTGATACTGATACCGATACACTTTTTGACATTTTCTTTTGGTTATCTTTTATTTTAGTGTTTTCATTTTCATATTTACATGCAATTTCTGTTCGTTTTATAACTATATAACTTATTTCATCTTTTGTCCCATATCTTTTTTAATAGTTTTTTTTTTCTTACAGACCCATATTTCGTTTTTCATGTACACTGTGCTTTTGTCTTCCACATTTTAACTTTCTTTGCATCACATGTGTGTGTGTTTTAAAGGAATGTATTGCCTTATAGATGATTTATATCATGTTTCATGATTTCAGTTCATTCCATTTCATTTCATTCACTGGTTCAACCATTCTATTAAAAAAAAAATGCCAAATTTACATAGTACTTAATTACAAATCAATATGACTATTTCAATAACAAATATTTTTACAATGGTCGGGATGCCCCAGAGAAGCAAGACTTGTTTGAGGGGTTCCCTTGAAAAGTGAAAAAGAGAAAGAGAAAAAGAAAATATATACATGTATACAAAAATGCAGTATACATGTACATGTAAAGCCTAATATAGTATGTATCTCTATGTATGTATATGTAGTGTTTAAATAAAAACTATTGCAACACTGCATTAAGTATTGCATATAATAAAAATAAACATCTCTCTCTCTCTCTTTCTCTCTCTCTCTCTCTCTCTCTCTCTCTCACACACACACACACACACACACTAAGAAAGAGATTGGGAAACAGAGATATAAAGAGCGAAGAGAAATACATGTGTAGCTATGAAATAAAATAGTAGTAGTAGTAGTAGTAGTAGTAGTAGTAGTAGTAGTAGTAGTAGTAGTAGTAGTAATAGTAGTAGTAGTAGTAGTAGTAGTAGTGGTAGTAGTAGTAGTAGTAATAGTGGAGTAGCAGTATTACAGAACTAGTAACACGACTATTACATGGTATAGGCATACCAGTAGTACTAGTAGTGGTAGTAGTAGTAGTAGATGTAGTAGTAGTAGCAGCACAGCACAGTAGCAGTAGTAGACTAGTAGTAGTGGTGGTGGTGGTAACAGTACTACTATAGCAGTATAGTCGTGTAGTAGTAGTAGTAGTAGTAGTAGTAGTAGTAGTAGTAGTAGTAGTAGTAGAGTAGCAGTATTACAGAACAAGTAAGACGACTATTACATGGTATAGGCATACTAGCTAGTAGCAGCAGCTAGGAGGTGGAAGAGGAAATAGTTTTGATGGATAATGCTACGTTAGTAAATCTTGATTTGGCCAGGGAGATGTTACTAATATTCAAAACACACCAAAATGTTATTTTCATTTTATTCGCAAGGACATTGCACATACACCTGATCAGTTATTATGTATACGATACAGATCTAACAAGTAAAAACTACACATGTATCCTTGGTCTCTCCGTGCTCTCTCCATGCAAGGACAGGTCATGACCCCACTCACTGTTAGTGCAGGCTTGATTTTTATATAATCATGGATATGCTACTAGAGTAGTATATCCATGATATAATCGAGTACTGTCCCCCGACATTCTTCGGCAAGAATATGAACTAGAAAAAAAAAGGAAGTAAACTAAAAAAGAAATTGATCGAATACAATGAATTTGTAACATCCACATTCAGTTCTAGTAGTCGTTCATCTCTATGATGTCAGAAGTCCAAAAGCTTATCCGGAAGCAATGACCCTAACTTTGACACTTTATCAATGGGCACCAACTCTGGTCAGTCGAAAACTGTAACAGAGGTTCTGAACAGTAGGACTTTCCGACACAGGGTTTGTACTGCAAACATGGATATATCCAGGGAAAACTTTTCCCTGGTAATATCCATGGTCTAAGAGCTAGCATACGCAGGGAGGTCTCTCTTCCCACCTCCTTGGTATACGCATTACTATATGTGTTACACGAGGAGCTTAGTTCTGGCATAGTATATCCATGGTTCTGGATAAGATTGAGAGATATCGTCTTGCCCATAATATGGGAACAGTAATTGACTGATACGTGCTATGTAGGGCTGGCTGTCTGTCTGTCTCCCACCTGGATGTAAGGAGGTATATACTGGCCCTGGGCCTAGTAGTAGTAGTACCTCACTGAGTCAGCCTTCTGTTGCTGGAAATAGCAAAAATTAAGTAACGCCACGGATATATTACTCGAGTAGTATATCCATATTAACACTTTTGGATGCATCTTTATTTCAGAAGTTCTGTTCCCTTGTTTTCTATACTGGATATAGGTATACACATAATGATATGAATATTCATTACATGGTTTGTTGTTCTTTTTTGTTTATCTTTTATTTTTTATAGTGAAGGACTTATTTAACTTTCCTATAGTGAAAACCATTTAAGATTTAGTTGATTCAGGGGGTGGAACCCTCCAGCTCCCTGGCTGATTCCCAGAGAATATTCACAATTAAAAATATAAACAAAAAAATGGAAAAGATAATAATCTCACAAGAGCACAAGATGGAGTAAAAGAAGGGAAAAGGTGATGACAACAGTGCGATTACATGCATAAAAAAGCAATCATGGATTAATTAGACTATACACTGTAATTATATTGAAGAATTCATCGTTATAATCATAATTTTCACATTCAGTGGCGGGGAAGGAGGAAATTACAGCAGGGGCTGCGCAACCGGGGGAAGGGCACTGTGGGACCCACTTTTTCATGCAAAATGCCCCTTTTTATTACCGAAAATGTGCGCTTGTTTACACAGATAAGTGCCCATTATTACACTGTAAAAACTGGGATGTTAAATTAACACCCCAAATTTCGCAGTGTACTTTATATCCTTACCATTTTTTCTAATAAAAGCCCTTTTCATTTCCCATAAGTGCCCTTATCCCCTTCTGAAAAATGCCTTTTCCAAATCTGATAAGCGCCTTCTTTTCCTATCGATTCAATACCCTTTTCCCCTCCAAATACATGTCCCTTTTAAAATTTGAGGAGTGTTTCTTTTTCATTCTGAAAAGTGCCCCCTCCTTCACATTATTGCACCCTTTTCCCTGCTGATGATGAGTGCAATTTTTCAAGTCTGACGAATGCCCTTTTTCACTTATGATAAATGCTCCCTTTCCTTTCCATTAATTGATTAATTGATAGTTATTTCACAAGATAAAATTCATAAATGAAATCAAGTGGTAGAACTACGACCCGAACAAAGAGCAAGTACAACTGTACACAATCTCAAGTCACTGACCCAACTCCGAAAAAGAGAGAGATGTCTCCAGCGAAGAAGGGGGGGGGGGGAATATATTTTACTTTCAGGCTTTGGTGATAAAGGTGTAATCCAGAAATGAAAAGAATTTTAAGTGTATGACATAACATACTTTGGAAAATATCTCAATTCAATATTATATCGTAAAATATGGTTCAACTTGTTGCAGGTAATTCTGAGGTCAAAATTGAAAATGTCAATACACCTTTCATATAATATCAACGAAAATGTTGAATTTCAAGCCTTATATGGTCTGACGTTATGGAGTTAGCTATAGCATTTATATACAATGGGCAAGTATTAAGTTGAGAGAACTGTAGGTTTGAAAAAAAATCAAAATCAAGCCTTCCGATCTTTTTAAAAACTTCATTTTATGTAAGTTGCAAATGCCAAAGATGATTCAGACCCCTGAATAAGGAATATTTAAAGCTCATAGACAGTCTCGGTAGCAAAAATCATACTGGCAAGAAACTTATCAAACATAGTCACACTACTCTCCTTTTATCATAAGACACATGTACGAGATTATTTAACATTCCATTCACGATTTCGAACAAATTTTAGTGTAAATATCTGTAAGAAACGCTTGGTAACGGCTTTTCACTGCCTCATGCTAAGACCATATCCACCCGAAGGTTCCCCGCACAATAAACCCAGCACTTCGCAATATGTGTAGCGTATTCTAAACACACAGCAATCCTAATGTGAGTAGTGTGTGTGGCCGTTGTTTGAATTTACATCCCCTCTTTTTTGGGCCAGGGATATTTATTACTTTTCACCTCTCATTCAGTAAATATTTCACTTGAGGAGGAAAAAACTTCACAGCATCTTAGTTATGTTAGTACCCTGCTATTCATTAAAGTAAAATCAAAGAAATCTCACGAAAAGTTTTTGAGGGCTTCCCAAAACTATCTGTTACCTTAAAGAATACATACTTTCTGTAGTCGAATTAAATGACAAATGTCCTGAATATAGAATGAATGAAAGAAAGTTCTCAAAGCTGGAAACATAGACAAAAAGGTTAGCATTGATAGCATTGGGCGAGTATATTATGTCTTTATTGGGGTGAAAATGTTTTGAGATTACAATCTAATAATTAATCTTACATTACAAGCTATTCCTCTTTATGAACGATTAAGGGGTAGTGTCGAGAACTGAGGCAGTAATTCAAGCTAATATATTCTTAAATTAAATCTCATGAGGAAAAATGATTCATTGAAGAAAACGAAATTGACAATCTTTCATGTTACCAGGATTTGATAAGGACCATGTTGGTGAAGAATTGCTGTGAAATAAAGAACAAGAATTGGAGTCATTGTCTTTACTGAAGAAGTACCAATTTTGCATGAATTATATTGATTGAAGGGCACATGAGATGAACAAAACGTGATATTACAACATAATTTGTGTCATCATCATGAGAGGTGCACCAGTACACTTAGAGGGGAACATTTTCTTTTGAACATTTTTTTTAAGGCATTTGCCCAGCCATGCCGCCTGCCCCCTCCCAATTCCGCCGTTGACGCATGAACACAAATCAGCCAGTTCTATATACAGCCAAAAAAAAAAAAAAAAAAAAAAAAATTTAAATGTTGATCTTTGATGTAGCAAACTTAGTTGATATGTTTAAAATTGTCAAGATCATGGGGATATTGATGAGGATAGGGGAAAAGGGGTCGTTTTCGGGCTTTTTTAAATGTTGAAATAAGATATTTGTAATTCATTTTAAGTCTTAACATGACAAAAAGAAAGACGACATGATAGAAATTAGGTGAATTTCACATGGGCAATGTAATAGCAATAAGGATGATGATGATGGTGATGATGGTAATAGTAATCATATGATGATGACTATAATAATAATAATCATAATAATATTATTATTAATAATAATAATAATGATAATAATAATAATGATGATAATAATAATAATCATAATAATAATAATAATAATAATAATAATCATAATAATAATAATAATCATAATGGTAATGCCAATAATAATGATAATAACACTGATAACAATGATAATGATAATAACGATTATAATAAAAATAAGAGTAATTATAATAACAATGATAATGGCGATGATAACATGATGTTAATAACATTATAAGGTTGAGAGCTTGACCCTTTTATGAATTCGATGTGACAAGCACTGGCTCATCAGCCTGTACTACATTGTACTTCTACTCTCACCATTCAGTAGCAGCCGTTAGGTAAATTAATTTGGTATACAGATGATGCTACACTAGCCATGCTACGATGGTAGCACTTAAATAGTTGAGTGAGCCCTTTAAAATACACAGGCAAATGGTTTGCATCTATGCATTTTACTAAAACCAAGGAGTTATCACAGAAACTCCTTGCTAAAACCAAGGAACCAAGGAGGTACAAGAGGCAAGCAGGCATCGTATACCTCATTGCACACGCTTCCACATACCAGGGAAATGCTTTCATGATTACGTGCTTCGCCCTATCCATGCAAGGACATGGAGGTCATGACCCGATGCACTTATTCCATGCAGGCTTTTTGATACAACATTATATTCACATAATCCAGTACCATACCCTCCAGTCCCTGGCTCTATCCCCCCCCCCCCCCCAATTCACACACTAAAGAAGGTAGAGAAAAAGAAACGAGGAAGAGAAATAAGACTTGAGAGCTAGAAGGAAAGAAATTGATCTAATTTAATGAATTTGCAAATAAAACTAAATGAACCCCTTCCACATCTTCCCCTTATTAGATGATTTCATTATTTTCATAAGCCTACATTTCCAGACTCTGGGGTAGCTTATCTTAGCAACAGTTCAATGGATATTTAACGGCAATGCTTGCACACGTGACTTTAATGATGTTTGCCCGACATAACAACAACTAATGTATGCAAAGTGGATTCATCCATAGAGATGTGATTATGCATTCGCAAACATTGTTGGTTTTTTTTTTGGGGGGGGGGTTAATTCTTTGTATTTGATTATATTAATTTTATCATTATCGTGTTATTTTTGTTCTGGTAAACTTCGTATCGTTTTAAAAATCAATAAAACATTTCTATTATTATTAAACTAATTAGTGCTGTTTAATATATACTTAGACATGCATGCACATCTAAAATCTTACAACTGTTCCGGGTGTTTCCATCGAATTTTGTGAATTAAGATACTGTGTCGAGGGATTTCAAAATAACGAGCCTTTCATTTCTACGATACAATAGGCACATGGTAAATTGGGAATTACATAACTTGCACTACAGTGAAGCACGATGAATAATAACCCCGGGTTATTTGAATGTCTTAAATGAAAAAAATAAAATCATGGTCTGCAAGAAATTTTTGACCTGTGTTATTTTTCTGTGTGGACTTCGCGACAATGGTGTAACCAGGGAGGTGGAAGAGGTGTAACCTGTTGCAGCTCCATTGCTGACAATTTCCCTTTCGCTTTCGTTTTTTTTTTCTCGTAGTCTTAACTTTAGACCTTAAATTTATGTTACATAATTATACACTCACAATAAAACATTTTTCAACAATATTTTATACCCCCAAGACAAAAAGAAAATAAAATGAAAACGTAGGACAGTGAAATCCAAGTCCAACATTTATCTTATTCAGGATAAACACAGCCACCCTTGAGTGAAAGAAATGGAATCAG
Source organism: Heliocidaris tuberculata (assembly GCA_025618425.1). Taxonomy (NCBI): domain Eukaryota; kingdom Metazoa; phylum Echinodermata; class Echinoidea; order Camarodonta; family Echinometridae; genus Heliocidaris; species Heliocidaris tuberculata. Next base: position 20,521,004 of record CM046851.1, on the reverse strand, counting down.
TAAACAAGTCAACTCGGCTGACGCTAAAAACTTTCCCTCTTCCACTTTCATACTCCATGCATGTAGTCATTACTCAGACAAGGTCATTTGATTTCCCTGACCGGTATCCCCTTGGCATCCATAAAACATGCCAAAACATACACGGGGCATGACAAACAGCTTATCACCGACTTTGGCGCGTTTTTCAACATTTGGCGCGTTTTCCTCTATACACTGTCTTGCTCTATAATTTATGTAGATAGCAATATATCATCGTATTTTAGGGCTCCTTTCATTTCATCAATATCAAATTGTGTGGAATACAAACACCAAACTGTTCACCCACTAACAGGCCACTAATTTATGTTGGACGCACGTTTGGTTCTTTTTCTGAGGGGTAGATGCTGAGAAGTGAGATGAACCAACGTCAACGAGCATGACAAAGCAACAATGGCAACATCAACATCAACATTCAGCCGGCCGGCTATAGCGGTTTACAACAGGTACGATTGCTTCATATTTTGCAGGCCCAGTATAGTGTATGATGTGGTGGTAATTATTATGCATGTATACCCCTTATGTTGAGGAAGGGCTCACGGAGAAACATTCCCCATATATTAGTAAGGCTGCATAATTATAATTAATCCCTATACCCAGGCCCCTGGGAGCCGGGGGTGCTAGGGGTGCTGCAGCACCCCTGACTTTTTAGAGTGGGGGGGGGGGGGCATAGCACCCCTGTGAAAAAATAAAAGTTGCAGCACCCTCAACTTTTTTGTGTACACATATATGTGAAAACTAAACCCAAAAAATCTGATAACCCTTTTTTTTTTTGCTTGTCAGAGAATCTTGGAGGAAAACTAGGCCCCAAAAATTTGATAACCCTTTTTTTTTTTTTTTTTTTTTTTTTTTTGCTTGTCAGAATTTTTTTGAGATTTGTGTGCTCAGCATCCCTGTAAAAAAAAAAAAAAATCATTCCCAGGGGCCTGCCTATACCGCCTACTACCGCCTACTTCCTAGTTCGATCGTCCCCTCTAGCTCTTCTTCCATTCTTTCAGCTCGCATCGATTCCTTTTGTTAGCATATATTATATGGTCACAGTATTGTAAGTCTTATTATGGTATCATATTTGTAGACTAATATAGGTTTTCCCTGCCAATTTCGTCAAAATAGCGGGCATATGCGTTATATGTCATTCATGTTCGAGAGATTTGTGTAAGCCTGCTGTTCTCAAAGTTCAATTTTAAACTCCAGAACATTCATCTTCGTCAAATTGCATTCAGTTTTAAACGACAACTTTTTCAAATTGGTCAAAATGTTAATCAGTTTGGCAATACACATCCGTCATTCAAATTCGTGCCAGTTTGCTTTACCTTAGATTTTGGCCGCATTTAGGTTTTCTATTTCGTTTTCAGGCGTGCTTCTGAGCCCATAGAGCATTCAAATAAGAACGACCAGGACAACATACAGTAAACGCATTATGAAGGCGGGGGGGGGGGGGGGGGGTGGCAATAAACTTCCCCTATTCTCACAATGGGAGTTATATTCATTTGTGAACACATGGGGGTTATCATTCCATCTCTCCCAAACCATCACCCACCCACCCCCCCCCCCCCCCCCGCCCACCCAAGACAGGGTTTTTCAGGTTATGTCTTAATCCATACTGAAACATTCATATATACGTGCTAAGAGTACTGTGTGTTGCTCTTACAACGAGATCATAAAGTGAAAGTGACAATAATAGGCCTTTTCTTATAAAGCTACTCGCTCCTTTCGTACACATATTATTCAAATGAATATAAACAATACAAATACAAACAATACAAATACAAAATATAATTTGGATGAAAAGGATTGCGCACATTCCATAGATGCTCGCCTGTAGACGGAATTGACTGTTTAAACGCATGCAGTTTACATTTTCAGACGAAATTGAATGCTCTTCACCTGATTTTCTAAGTTGAGTAGTGTTATTTCAATTCGGTTTGACAAAAGTTGGCGATCGCACGATGAAAAAATCCAATTGAATCAAATTATTTGTAAATTGAATGATGATCCTGATCGTTATTCAAATTCGTTCTAAATTGAGTGCTGTTATCGACCATTTGGGTGCTATTTTGACGAAATTGGACGGGAAAACCTATATTATTGTGTGACATTGCTAAAGGAGACTCTGATGAGAGAATAAGAAAGGCAAAAAACATTTAAATAGCCTTTAGTGGTATAAACCTGTTTTGAACTGTTGCTGAGTGAAGGTTGCAGTGCATGTAATGTATATATTTAATTTCAAAGATTTTGTGTTGAAACTGACTCCTATATTTTGGAAAAACTTATAATATAATATGGTGGGGGGGGGGGAAGGGGCGCAATGCCTTTTTTTTATAATAAGGCAGGTTACACAATAGAAAGCCAATTAATATAATTATGAGATCTTAACATTTTTCTTTCAAATTCTGATCTCTTTAAAAACGGAATTTGTAAACTTCATCCTCCTGGGATGCAAAATTATGAGATAATGAAACGAAAATTCATGCGAGGGAAAATACAATACCCCATTTCTATGTTGGAATATAATACATAGAGTTTTTAAAGGTAATAATAAATATTTGATGTTAATAAAAGCAAGTCATTTTCAGACGTGAAGAGGTTTGTTTCAGGACTGTGCGTGGTATTCTATTCCACACCCTTCACATTGTATTGACAGGTAATTGTTCGTGGTTCCTGAAATGGAATAGGGGCTATTATGAGGCAAGGAGAAGAAAGGAAAAAAGAACGAAAAATATATTATTTTTTACAGAAAGGGAAATTCAAAGAAGAGCCATACTTCGAGAATGATAATATTGGAAAAATGAGTACAAGAATGAGAAAAAGGGTAATCTGAATAAGAAACAGTAAGATTAGATACAAAGCTAAATAAATGACAAAAGTTGACGAGAAAAAATAGAAGGTTAAGAAAACTTATTCTAAAAGAAGGTCAGATGTATTGATGTATATTTCATGCATCGGAGACATTTATCCAAAAATATATGGGATATAAAACTTCTAAAAAGATGGCATAAAGGGAGGAAAAAGTGAAAAGATACAAAGGGATTAAGGTTACCCAAAAAGGAGGAACAAGGGATAAGAGGTATAAAGAATCAGAGGAACAGAAAAAAAAAAAACCTAGAACGAAATAAAGTCAAATGGGGAAAAGGAACAAAGATCACGGACATATTGACATCTAGACCGAGGGGAGGGGGTCAACCCAGCTAAAACAAAGGGGGGTAACTGTTTTAACTGTACATAGCAACGATCTATATATGGACAAAACTATGCAAGGAAATAATCGTCTGCCATGCACAAAGTTGTGGGACGGCCAGGATGGCCCTCCATACACTCATCTTTCATTCACAAACTCATGACTGCTCTTGCTTTGGAATAAAGACAATGAACGGCTGCCAGGGCCTGCAAAATGAGAGAAATTCATCCTGGCCGCCCCACCACATTGTGCGCGGCAGACGATTACTAGTATTTCCATGAAGCTACTGGAAATACTAACTAGTTGTTATTGATTTTGTATATGATAATGGACGTTGCTATGGTTACTATAATGTATTTCGTTTTTAAATAGCAGAAAAGATTGAGAATCTCACAATTAAGTATACAACTTAACCAGGGCCCTGTCCTATATAGTTGCGATCAATCACAATTTAAAGGAAACCAAAACCCAAGGAGAGAATCAATGTTATTGGAAAGTGAAAATTCAGAGAAGCACTTTACAAAAAGTTTCATTAAAATTGGTTAAAAAATGAGAGAGTTATGGAAGTTTGAAAAGTCTCATTTTACTTTCTATGGGGATCCTCAAATTGGCAAAATTGCTTCAAAATGGCTGATTTTGTGAACAACTCTCCATTTGTTTTGTACACAGATTTTCAGATTTTCCCCATTATCTTTCAAGGTGCAGTTAATCTCCTTCTGAGCTCAACATATATAATGGGAAAATGTATTTTACACCACATATGTCGAGTTCAGGAGGAGACAAGGAGACCCTGAGAGATAATGGGGAAAATCTGAAAATCTGTGTACAAAACAAATGGAGAGTTGTTCACAAAATCAGCCATTTTGAAGCAATTTTGCCAATTTGAGGATCCCCATAGAAAGTAAAATGAGACTTTTCAAACTTCCATAACTCTCTCATTTTTTAACCAATTTTAATGAAACTTTTTGTAAAGTGCTTCTCTGAATTTTCACTTTCCAATAACCTTGATTCTCTCCTTGGGTTTAGGTTTCCTTTAATGATATTCGCACCTGTGTACTTGGACAAATAGAAATTGTGTTTGATTTCAAGTTGAGATCGATTTGAATCAATCGCAACTCTTTCTATATTACGGGGCACCATATTTTTAGAACTTCTGTTTTAGCATAGTCCCATAGATACGGTAAAAAGTGATTCAATCTCTAAATCGAAACAAATTTGGTGTGCTATAGTGCTCTTTTGTAAGGCATTAATTCACATTATCAAATTCTTCGGAGAGAACTTCAAACACCTGGTCCCCTGTTTGCTTATATTATACAAATCATGCTTTCTTAGTTATTGGGTAAAATAAACCATGAAACCTTTTAAAACTTTTTTAAGTTCACGTCTTAAATTTAATATGTAGTCTAGGATCAGAAAGCCGATGGTCTGTACATAATATACGGCGAGCAAATGAGATATTTCAAATGTCTACATATTTAAAATGTTTAAATGCAAAATGACAACTAAAGCGTAACATGTGGACTATGCCCCAATATTGCCCACAATGTATAAGTGTATATAAATGAAACAAATATTCACCGTTCATTACTTCATTGTATTGTGTTCTTGATGTCGGAAAGATACTCCGAATCGAATAATTAAACTACTCCGTTCTGTCACGCCGAAGCTGCGACATAGAAATCCGCACTAAATCTCTTGACAATTAGGTTGATGTGAATTTATTATCATTTAAATATCAGTACTGTTGAATGATGGAGTATTGATTGTTATAATCCCCACGTAGTCGAAATAATGTATTTTTTTCTTGCCATCAGAACACGTTTCAATGGAATATTGATACACTGTTTACAAGATTTTAAATTGCTTTTATTTTTATCATCGGTTCAAGCTATATGACAGGAATAAATTTGTATAGGCAAAATCTTTTGCTAACCTTTTTCTAACGCTTTACACATTTCACCATGCAGGAGAAGGATGTTTCAGGATATATAAATAATGTACTAAATAGGATATAGTATAAAAATATATCGTCACGGGAAAGGAGAATGTTGAGTTTTTCACATTCATTCCTTTATGCTGTTATGTGTGCTTTTGGTGTGTGTGGTCGGTCAGCGTATTCAATTCCTTTTAATGGGCATATGTAAATAACTTCATTAGGACTGACATGCACAAGAAAAGTCAATACCAGTTGGAAACTGTCATGCATTCATGTAATTGATAAGTGAGGTAATATATGTTGTTATTTGATGTAACTGCCAGTGAAGAACCCCAGGAGGGAAAGGGCATATTGACTTTAGGCATGTAATATATACAGATGTATGTAAAAGGAGTAGTGACGAAAATCCATTAAAGCAATTAACATTTTTAACTTTCAAAAAATATCAAAGTTGTGAGTGTACATTCCTTCAAAACGCCTATGCTTCATGCACGGAAGTTTATGAAGTCTAAAAACACATAATGACGAGTAATCTTCTTTATATTATACCATGCATATAGAAAAATATATTCCCAGCTATGGTACGCTTATACATTTATGCTTATAATTTAAAAAGAAATTACATCTCTATAAGCTAGATATTAATGTCACGTTAAAGAGTTATGTTATGTTAGACTCATAATCTGTCTGTTATACATTATTCATATCTCTACTGTCACGGATAACCGAGCACCAATGTTTTCAAAAAAGGGTCATCAAAATCTCCTTGCGCCAGAAATATGGAATAGGGAATATAAAAATAGGACACAAAAAAGAAAAGGGGAATACACTAAAAAGAAAAAAAAAAAGAGCTGCACGAGGAAAAGACCAGAGAGGAAAATCAAGAGAAAAAAGATAAGGAAAAATACATTAGCAAAGAATAGAGAGAAAAAAAGAAAAAGAAACAAAATCTTAACAGTATAGATAAAAGAATTGGGAAAACAAATACTAATCTACGAAAAGAGAGGAAAGGCACATAAATACATGAAAAGAAAAGGCTAAAAGAAAGAACAAAGTAATACATCACAATTCACAGGTATAGAGTACATACGGATTAGATAAAAATGAAGAAAAACAAAGAAATACATGAGGAAATATTTAAAGGAGAGGATTGAAAAGAAGAGCAAAGAAATAAGAAAAGGAAGAACAACAACAAATGAGGAAATAAGAATAGACAAAGAAAAAAAAAAGAAGAAATAATTGAAAAAACATAGGAAAAGAGGGAAAATAAAAAATGGTGAAAACAAAGACATATATAAGGGAAAAAAGAAAACAAAGAAATACATTGGGAAATATAAAGAAAAGTGGATCGAGAAAATGAAAGTAAAACATAAGAATATAAAGAAATTAAAAGAACAGGGAGAACCAAAAAAATACACAATGTAGAGAAAAAACGGAGGAAAAAAAAATATATAAAAAGATGATTATAAAGAAGAAATTATAAAAAGTATAAAAAAGAAAAGTGAAGGATGGGTAAAGAAGAAAATTCATAAGGAAAAGAAATAAAAGGAAAAAAACAACAAATTCATTAAGGTAAAAAGGAAGAGCATTGGACTATATAAGAGTATATTAAAAAAGAGAATGGGTAAACTAAAGAATACATTAGGAGGAAAAAAGAAAAAGTGAAATAAATAAATATATTAGAGATATACACGGAAATGATAGAAAAAAGAAAGAGAAGGGAAACTAAGAAATACATAAGGAGGAGAAGAAATACTATATTAAATGGGTGTATTGGAAATTCACTCTGGTTAAGACTTCCGACATTATAGTCTACCTCAATGGCCTTCAAAAGGTAAACAATTGGGTTTCGCACGCGCCTCTAATTGCCCCCTAGAGGCTCATTACATTAAGGTGGCTCGTAAATTACAACCTGCTCCTTCGAATAACGAGTCCCTCATTTGGCTTCACTTCTGTACGTCCCTTCAGTAGAGTGGAACAGTCTAACCCTGTTTGGAAGGGTCATGATTTATTAGCCATTAAAAAGATGGCGTGCAGGCGGCCTACACGCCGCGTGCAATTCCGTTTTTTCCCTAACTTTTTGAGTGCACGCCGGGGTTCTGCAGGGTATGCCTTATATTCATAGAAATAACTCCTCTCAGCATATTTCAACATGAGCAAGAGAAAGAATAGACACGTTGCTAGGCACAACTAGTGACATAATCCACTAAACTAATGAAGGTTAAAAAGAGATGATGAAGGTAAAAGTAAAGAGCAATAACCACGGACGATCTTTATCCAGGTGTATAAGATTTACCACTAATACCATAAATGCCTATGTATTATATCTAACTCAGATTAATGCTGAATCCTTGTCGTTAAAAAAAAACTCCGATAAAAATTTGAATTTTAAATTGAATAATTTAAACTAAAATTGATATTTGTATATTTCTGTTAGTATAAACCATGCGGAATATTATTCTGAACAGGATAACCAAGTTTCAATGAATCATGATCAGGATATGAAAGTTACAGCTTAAAAGGTAAAAGTTCATTTGCTCAATGCGTTAACAAATATTGAAAATCTCAAATTTCCACAAAACAGAGGTTTATGTGATGCTTTGCAGGATACTCTGATGATAAGCAGCTAAGATGTTCATTATCAAAATGCTGTTTTCATACATCAAATAGATATAGAATATCATTCTACGGTCTGAATATTGTTTTAAACCCATATAAAAAACTGAAGATTAAAAAACGAATCATTGTGGATAAATAGAAATATCGATCTGTTTTCCTGCCGCATTATTGTTAATCGGGGGTGTCAAGAGCAACCTTGCAGACAATGGCCTTTTGGTCATCATCCGGCCGCTGATTGCGGCAGATGGTGTATATTTACATGTAACAATGAAATGAAGTCAACACAGTTTCAGCCTGTTTCATAAATTCTGATACCAATGACAAGATACACTAGCTGATATAAGCAACAAAAATCTTTGCTTTTGATCTACTGTAAGCATTATTGTAATATACAAAAATGGAACAGCTGGCATTCAAAAAGAGTTTTACTAAACGTGTGCTGGGCACTGGTCTCTTTCTGTATACGTTCTGTTATAGGTTTTCCCGCTGTTAATTTTGCTCTTCAGCAGGGGCGTCGCTAAAGGGTAGAAGCTGTGACCCCCTACCCCGACCCGACGTGTGTGTTCCTGTTTGTGAGGTTTTCCTGAGCAATAAAAAAATCCCTTAAATATTGAAAGGACCTTCCAAAGTTCCAATATTTGGGCAACAATCGCCTCATATTCGGGCAGCGAGATGCCTGAATATCCTCATATTTGTTCATCGAGGTTCCCAAATATGTAATTTTGATGATTAAATAACATAAAGTGCCTAAATTTTCGCTCGTTCACTTCGCTCGCTCCCAAATACTGTAAACTGGAAAGTTGATATTCGGGCAAAAGGCGTCAGCTCCCTCGTGAAAATATGCCCGTACTTCCATGATGATATTTAAAGGGAAAGTCCACCCAGATAACAATTTGGTTTTAAAAGAAGCAGTAAAATTAAAGAAACAGATCATTGAAGGTTTAAGCATATACGCTGATCTGTTTTTTTTTAATCTTTCTTCTTCTTTTGAAAACAACTTGTAAACATAAAGTGCCTAAATTTTCGCTCATTCACTTCGCTCTTGCCTGTTATGCTTCCTGGCATGTAGGGCAGCAACGGAGGTCTTCCACTCCTGTCTGTTTTGGGCTGTTTTCTGGACACTTCCCCAGGTCAGATTCATATCTTTCATTTCTTCCTCTACAGTTCGACGCCATGTGGTTCTGGGCCGTCCTCTCTTTCTTTTTCCTTCTGGTGTCCAGTGCAGGGCTACTTTGGGGATGCTGTTTGACTCTTTTCTCAATACATGACCAATCCAGTTCCAGCGCCGTTTTGCAATGATATCATCCATGCTATCTTGATGACATCTATCAAGTAGGTCTTGATTGGATATTTTGTTGGGCCTAAAAATCCTACAAATTCTTCTTAGATTTTTTGTGTGGAAGACTGAAAGCTTGTTGATGTCACCTGCTGTCATTCTCCAACATTCTGATCCATATAAGAGGGTAGACAGGACACAGCTTTCATATAACTTGAGTTTGGTCTTGATACTATATTGTTGAGACCTCCATACATTGTTAAGTATTCTAAATGCATACCTAGCCTTGTTCATCCGGTTCTTGATATCATTGTGTGCTCCCCCATCATGTCTAACTACGCTTCCAAGATATGTGAACTCCTCTGTTGTTAGGAGATCTTTTCCATTCACTTGGATTGATAGGGGGTTTGGAATGTTCAAGGTCATAACTTCGGTTTTCTTCTGGTTTATTTTAAGACCGATTTGTTGGGCATAGTAACAGAGACGGGATGTTTTCTCTTGCATGTGTTTGTGAGTGTGGGAGACCAGAGCTAAGTCATCAGCAAAGTCCACGTCTTCCAATGTTGAGAAGAGAGTCTATCTTATTCCTCTTGCTTGATCTTCTTTTGTTCGACGCATTACCCAGTCGATAGCAATGTTGAAAAGCATCGCTGACATCACACAACCTTGTCTGACTCCTGTCTTTACCTGGATGGCCAGATTACTGTTTCCCACTCTACATATGAAATTGGCATAAAACACCTTAATGAGGTCTACTATTTGCTGTGGGATCCCATACATTCTTAAGATTCCCCACAGGCTGTCTCGATGGAGGATGTCGAACGCCTTCTCAAAATCGACGAAGTTAATATACATCTGCCTCTGCCATTCAGTGCATTGTTCTATGATGTTACGAAGAGCAAATATCTGGTCAGTGCATCCCCTTCCTCTACGGAATCCTGCCTGTTTATTCCTAAGCTGCTCATCTACTATATCTGAGTTACGCTGTACGATGATTTTTGCCATAATCTTGCTTGGTATTGATAAAAGAGTAATTCCACGCCAATTATTACAGTCCCTTAGGTTGCCTTTCTTTGGTATCCTAATGATTGTGCCTTCTGACCAGTCATCCGGTATTTTCTTCTTCTTCCAGATAGCAGTGAATAGTGGATGAAGCACTTTAGCAGCAAGTTCTGGGTCTGCCTTGAATAACTCTGCATTCAGGTTATCTTGACCCGGGGCTTTTCCATTTTTAAGAGATTTAATAGCTGCAATAACTTCTTCTTTACCTGGTGGTTCACAACTAATGTCTAATTCACTGATTTCATGCTGGATATCAGCCTCTGTTGTGGGTGGTGGCCTATTCAATACTTCTTTAAAATGTTCCGCCCAGCGAGCTTCTTGTTCTGCCTCAGTTGTTAGTAGTTGGCCCTGTTTGTCTACTATTGGCTACTATTGGCTACCGATAGTAGCTCATTCACTTCGCTCGCTCCCAAATACTGTAAACTGGAAAGTTGATATTCGGGCAAAAGATCTCATTGTCATAATTATAAATTTAATCAGATCTCATTGTCATAATTATAAATTTAATTAGATATTATATTTCAAGTTTTTTTTTTGTTGTTGAAATTATCACTTGGCTTTTACTCTTTTTCTTACAACACATCCCACTGGATTAATTTCATGGTTTTGCTCTAAATTACCGCTACCAGTACGACAATTTCAGCCAGTAATTGATCTTATCAATTAATCAGTTGCAATAGTTATTCAATTTCATTATTGATATTCAAATATGACTTTTAACTGTTGTATTGTTATTATCATATTGTATTTTATACGTTGACCTATTGATATTTTCCTATTACTTCTTGCAATCAACACATATTTCTATATAGCAATGTATTTTATTTTTATTCTTACTATTATCTATTAGACAACATTTTTTATTCCATGTGCAATGATGTAATTTGAACTTTGAATGTGATTTTCTACCTTGTATATAATGCAAACATGGGCAATTCAGTGTATGCTGCGAGACATGTTGTCTAATAAACCATTTTTGATTTTTTTTTTTTTGTGGAAAAAAGGCGTCAGCCCCCTCGTGAAAATATGCCCTTACTTCCATGATGATATTTAAAGGGAAAGTCCACCCTGATAACAAGTTGGTTTTAAAAGAAGCAGTAAACTTAAAGAAACAGATCAGTGAAGGTTTAAGCAAATTCGCTGATCTGTTTTTTAATCTTAAACTTGTAATCAGGGTGGACTTTTACTTTAAAGGCATTGATTAACTTTGCCCAGGATTGAAAAAAAAAATCACTGTTCCAGCTAATGCTGTAATCATAATTGCAAACCTTTAGCTCAGACAGGAATTGCCTGAGTTTTATAAGCTGATCGGTCGTTTATATATCAAGATATTTACGATTGAACATTGATGTAGGGATAGAGTACCACCGAACCCTAAAGAACTCTTACGGTTGGCATACCTCGCTCTATCACAGAATACCGTACGGGCTGGAAATCCGCTCTGAAATCGCCAAGCGCTGGTGCTTGGTTTTTGTGACTGCAGCGCAGTGAAGAAGCCGAGCGACTTGCGCTAGCGATTGATCGCGATTTTCTCTTTTTTAGGATAGTAAACGGGTTCCATTTTCTCTCATACTTTCACATATCCTTAATTATATATGTCGTTAGAGGACTGCACACAATTCACTGGCATTTGAGCTGATTTTACAATTTTTCACAAAGTTAATCAATCACTTTAACAAGGGTGTGTATAAAGAAAAGTATCTTATTCAATATTTCAAACATAAATGAATAGCCAATAATTTTATTTTTATTTTCTTAAATTATTGTTAATGGAAGATTTTCAGAATACAGGACAAATTCATTTTTTCTAATGCACTTCCCAATGGTAATGACGCACCCTGTACCCCTGGATATGTTGCGTCATATGTCAATTTGAAATTGAATTTAAGGCACACCTCCGTCATTTTTGCAACTGATAAACCACTGAAATTGACCCTCACTACAGTCACAAAAAAAAACTTGAGTAATGATAATGATAATAACAATGATAATAATAATAACAATAATAATAATGATAATGATAAAAATAATAAAAATAATAATGATAATAATAATGATAACAGTAATAATATAGTAATAATATTCATTTTTCCTTGCCCATCCTTCGCCTTAAATTTTGTACTTTTCAAATGTTTTTTGATTTATATATGTATTTTGCATGTTTATATATTGTTTTTTTATATAAATTTGGAAATAAACTTGGAAATTTGAACTTTGAATGATAAAATTGATAATGATAATAAAAATCCATCATAATAATAAAAATCCATCATAATAATCATTAGCATTTCCACGATGAATCATTTGCAACAGCATAGTAATGTCTATCATTATCACGATCATCAATGAAATCGATATGGAAGTTCCTCAAAGTCCCCACTGCTTGTAACAAAATTTATCTTTTAACTCACGAAATTATCTCCGCCATGAGCTGAACAGCAGTGGAGAGTATAAATGTCTTTCTCATGGGAGCCTGACAGAAGAAGCATACATGTATATCCAAAGTATAGCGAAATGATGTTAACAAAGTACCTGTTTCATAAATCCTTATTCCAATGACAAGATACACTAGCTGATATCAGCAACAACAAAAAAAAAATCACTGCTTTTGATTTGCTGTTAGCATAATCGGAATATATAGAAATGGAACAGCTGGCATTCAAAATGAGTTTTACGAAACGTCTACGGGTCTCGTTCGGAATACTTTCTTTTATGGGTTTTCTCGCTGGAAATTTCACTTTTCCGTAGGGGCGTCGCTAGAGGATAAAAAGTGTGGAACTCTCTTCCCCATACTCCTCCTATTTCCGATGGAAAAATTGTTAAGTTATGGATAACGACTCCACCCCCCCCCCCCTTCGATTTTTTTTTTATAAACATCGTTCTGTCAATCAACTCCTACTTTGATCATTCAATTTAGCGTTTGGGGGGTCTCTTGACATTCAGAGAGTGCGTTTATGCTCACATTTTTTCAGGCCAGAATGAGCGTTTTGAAACGCGTTTAATTCAAAACACGGTTGCGTCCTAACTCATGAGAAGGATGGGGAAGGAGATGGACATACGGAGAGTGAGACGGGGCAAATGAGGGGAACAAGTATAGTATACTATTAATACATGGTTGGGAGTGCGTTAGTGCGATCTGGCAGCACAAAGGTTTTTATCGTGGTGTACTAACACACGAGGCGTAGCCGAGTGTGTTAGACACCACGATAAAAACCTGCGTGTTGCTGGATCGCACTAACGCACGAACTCACAACCATGTATTAATAGTTTTATAAAACGGGTCTACAATTTTAGTGTTTTCTTACAATCTTAGTGTTTGATCCGGATTAGCCGTGCGTTAGTCCCCTCGCCGTGCGTTATCACTTTTTTTTTGCACGGTCACGTGATGTTATTTGACCAATCAGGATGGCTACATTCTTGAACCCGTTTTATAAAAAGAGAGAAACACGGGCAGAGGCAGTGAGAGGAGGGAGAGGAGACGATAGAGACATGGAAGGACAGGGGAAACGTGGAAAGTGGGAGGAGGGAGAGGAAGGGAGTCAATAGAGGATTCGAAGCTGGGAGCTAGACGGTGGATGGTTAAGAGCAAAAGACAGAGGGGGGGGGGGGGGCGTAGGGAAAGAGAGCTGAAGGGCCAGGGAAGGAGGGAGCAAATGGCAGACAGGCAAAAGGATGACTAGAGAGGCAAATAGAGAGGGGGAGATAGAGAGGGGAGAAGATGGACAAGTAGAAACATAGGGTTAAATGGAGGAGGGAGCATAGAATGATAGAGACAGAGATAAAAGAATGACAGATTGGCAACCCTGATGGACAAAGAGACAGAACGAGAGACAGATTGAAGAAGGTGACAGGGAGATACATGAAAGGAAAATTAAGGAAGGAAAGATAGAAATAGAAAAGAGGAGTGTTGGAGAGAATGTATGAGATGTATAGGGAGGGGAGAGAGACAGGGAGTGAAAAATAGATATATATACAGAGAGAGAATTATTGAGATATAGGGAGAAAGTGAGTGGGAGTTAAAGACAGAAAGAGAGAAGGGGGAGATGGAAGGAGAGAGAGAAAGAGAGAGAGAGAGAGTAATGCAAGCTTTCGTATGATACTCTCAATACAACCATCATCACCACAAGAATATTTATCACTCCCAAAGAAAATAATGGAAAAGGAACATAGGCAGGTCATCAGTATCATTATGAGCAGCAACAAGGATGTAAATAACGCTTTGCACGTATTGAGCAAAAATTTAGCAAACACCCTAGATAAACCAGAAGATTGTATGGAATAATTAATGTGAATATCTCCATAGACGTTCAAGGCTGGGCAGGAGGGGGGGGGGCAGGGGGAAGGGGGTGGGGCTAATGGGCTGAACCATCCCCAGAATTTTGACATTCCTCGTATAAGAGCAGCCGACACCTCATATTCTGGCAACCATCACTTCATACTAGAGGAGGGAGGTTTTATATTTGAAATAAAAATCTGGATCATAGTACACTGTCTTTACTTTCTGCAACTTGTTATAATTTTATCCATCTTAAAATGTATTTAATCTGACCATTCGCGTATATTTTCATCAATATCTTTGAATTATTGATACATTATATACATGTAAGAATCATGAAATAATGCACTCAACATATTTCATTAAAACTTCTGTTACATATATCCTTTATGATCGCTGGTAATTTTTTTCTCGAAGGTATATTTCTGGACCCAAACAGCTCTTCATCAAGTAATATCAAACTGTGTCCAATAGCAACTGAAACACATTTCTATCTAAACCAAATGAAATTTTGTTAGTCCAAAAGCATTCGTCACGTACAGCATCATTGAGACGTATCATATAATTTCATGCATAAATGGAAGTTTTAAACATCCATGAAACCTTTTTTTTTTTAATTTATATGAACATTCATGAATCTTACCAATTATATTGGGAGAACGTCAGATTCGTGACACCTCTAACGTGCAATGGCTACTATATACTGTATATACTTCAATATGTATGTATTTATGTTCGATTTGGTCTCAAACGTTTTGGGTTTTTTTTACCGTCGGTGATCTTAAAAATCAAGCAGCACAAAGTACTCACTCTATTTTGTAAAGTAAATTATGAAATTCCTTGGATTTATGCATGTAGACAGAAAATAAATCCATAATGTATCATATCAGTTATGCTGGTAGAGAGTCTCAGCACTGCCGTTGCTAACACACAGAAGTCTATGGGTTTTCGCAGACAATAGGCAACAAGCCTCGATTGTGCATGAAAAACGGTATAGTTCTCAATCTGAGAGGTAATTAGTCCACTGCCTGGACTGTTCGCGCGCACGGCCGCTATCGGTATAGGGGAAATAATACCCCCTTAAAGGGGAAGTCCAGCCATAAAATAACTTGCTTTCGGACAACTAATAACAAAGTTATGATTTTTTATTGACATAAAAAACTGGGGAAAACAATGAAAATCACTGGACAAATTGACAACTTGACTATGAGTATGTGATGTCATGGGTACACTACTAACCATTTATTTTGTTTAGATTAGTACTACAAAATTATATTTTTTGTTCAATATTATGATTTCTTCAGAACTTAAACCAAGTTATATATTTATAGTTATATATTTTTACATGTATACTCCTTCATGACATATATCATGCACCAAAATTATTGATTTTCACAATATATCATACTTTTAATTATCAATTTCTTATGAATATTTTGTTAACAAATCATATTTTCCTTTTTTTTACAGAAAATTATTATGTATTAATGTACATGCAAAAGCATTTTTACTATAAATATATTTCGGTTTAAGTTTTGAGAAAATCATATTTTTGGACAAAAAATGACAAATCGTAGTATTCATATAAACAAAATAAATGGTTAGAAGTGTACCCATGACGTCACAAACTCATAATCAAGTTCCCAATTTACCAATTAGTTTCCCCAGTTTTTCACGTCATAATAAATTCATAACTTTCTTATTGGTTGTCCGATTTTCCTCAAACTTTATAAAATCTGTTCCTTCGATTTTTCTGCTTCTTTTGAAAGCAAGTTATTTCATGGCTGAACATCCCCTTTAACGCTAAAACTGAGATAGTCCTTTCATTCGACCCTCGCAAACGTTTTCGACAGGTGAATTTTGGAGATCGCGCGATCAGTGGAGAGTCGCGCTCTGTGTGGGATATGCGTGTAGAGAAAGAGCAGCGTATTAAAAGGGAATAAACCAAATATAAAAGACGGATAGAATCTAGGATAAGAGGTGATGCCACACAGGTACACTTTCACAGTATCAGTGTAAATTTATGCCTGAAAAACATGAGTATATCCCTCTCAACACATCTAAGCAAGAATTCGCAGGTTATCATTGTTTCTATTAGTTGGAAAACAAGATGGCATTAAGAGGTTCGATTTTTAATGGAAATTTTACCACTTTTTTTCTCACTATTTTGGATGTTTTGTGGACTCTAGGTCAACCAAATCACAAAAATAACTTTCTTAATATATTCCTCATGCTAATATTACTCAGTAAAACTATTTTTGTTTATGCTTGCATGATGGATTTTTCAAAATATATGCTAATTGTGGGATTTTATGAAAAATCCAAGATGACCGCCAAAATGGCCGATTTTGAACCCCATGGGACACCATTTAGCAATGGAACATACAAATGCATGGACTAGACACTTCAGACATTACAAAAAAAACTTGGTTAAAAATGGTATCTCGATGGTGCCAGGTCCATTTCCGACTAGACTAGTTAGCATACAATTCGAAGCCAAATCACGGAAACTGTCCCGTAGAAGTTTGTGAAAGACCAAGAAGTGCAAGTTTCAATCATATGATTTTTTTTTTTTAACAAACACATATACGCTTTGATAGTCAAAGCCATAAAGCTCCCCCCCCCCCCCTCCCCAACAAGCAAGGAGATAAAGATTTCCTCACAGAAATTTAAAACATATCTGTATGAACAATATACATGTAATACATCGTACATGCATTCTAAATGAAACACATCGTTGGAGCTTAAAGTGACAGTAAACTGTATAGCTCCTCAATAGCGCCATCTTTCAACAGGATTTGATAAGTGGCTGTGCCTCTCATTTTCCCATCATGCCCCATTCTAGTTTGTAGAAGCTTAGAATGTAGCTGCAGACAATTTTCCACAATGCCAAGTAAAAGAAAAAGTCTGAAATATAAAATTTGCCTATTATCCAAACATGCTGTTTATCAAAATTCAAAATAAAATGCAATTAATTTTCAAATTATAATCTTAATTTTAATAGCAATCACTTTAAGATGGCGCTGTTCAAATTCTGCCAGTTTAATGCCACTTTAATGTAAATGTATGTAATTATAAAATAAAAATCTATTTTGCTACAAGTTGATTTCTTTGGTTATTTTATACACATGGCCCACATGGATTTGATGAATATCAAATCGATCATTAAAGAGCCACTTAATTTTGTGGCATTTATAATGATGTTGAAGCTATGAGCATGCTAAATCGTTAAAGAGCTTTATGTCGAGCGTGATAATCCTTTTACCGATTGCGGATCAAATCCGCTTTGCGTGACTTCATGAAGATGTGCTTCTTTGAATGGTTGCAAAACAGAATTTGTTATTTTTTTAGAATGTTACAGATAAGAGTCTAATGGGACATAAATTTGCATGATCGATATTCTTCATGATTGATTCTGAAGTAAGTTTCACTTGTTGCTGAAACTGAAAATATCTCACACCTTGTTCTCATTAGGAAAGGCTTTATGGCACGCCATTAGGGAATTAAATATAATTGTTCAACATCAATACAAAATATATTTCACTTTAACAAATATATATTTATCTTTTACAAAACCATTTCACTCCAGTCATTATATATTTCACTCTAAACAAATATATTTCACTTTTCACAAAATTTAATTTCACTTTTTCACAAATACTCATGTCACGTTTTCACAAAAATTCTTTTCACTTTTAACAAAAATTCATTTCACATTTTACAAAATTACATTTCACTTTTAACAAAATTTCATTTCACTTTTTCACAAAAATCCTTTTCACTTTTAACAAAATTTCATTTCACTTTTCCCAAAAATACATTTCACTTTTCACAAATTTTCATTTCACTTTTCATAAAAAATTCATTTCACTTTTCGCAAAAATTCATTTCACTTTTCACCAAAAAAACATTTCACTTTTCACAAAAAATCATTTCACTTTCAAGAGGAAATAAATTCCACTTTAAAAGAAAAATGCATTCCATTTATAGGCCTATTGTCTCGAAACAACTTTGCTTGTCATGCATCTAGACCCCGATCTGGACCTGCGTGTACATTCCTCTCGTATAATATACATGTGCGTACTGTGCGTAGAAATCATTCCTCTTTCACCAAAACCATTTCACTGTGATAAAAACCATTTCACTCTAAAAAAAAAATACGTTCCTCTTTTTTCTCGGCCTAAAGGTGGCGCTATAGCCGGCTGGCTCGAGCTACCACACGTGCCCGGCGCAGCGCATTCGAATCCCATCCAATTTCCGAACGCGACGTCGACGTTACTCCCCATCCTCAGGGGTGTCGCTAGAACATTTTGAATGGGGGGGGGGGGGGTGACACCCAAATTTACCGACAAAAATGCTGCACCTTAATCTCCTCTCCCCCCCCCCCACATGCACACAAATAACAATAAAAGAAAATCGCAGATGTAGACAGGGGGGTCGCTAGGGAGGAGGTGGGGGGAGGGGCCGACAGAAACTCAAAGTTTTTGTCGGCAAATGCGCCGCCTCTGTCGGCAAAAAAGAAAAAGAAAAAAGGAGGGGAAAAGAGGGAAAGGGAAGAGGAAAGATAAAAGGAAAAGGAGAAAAGAGAAAGGAGAAAAAAAAGATAAGAAAAAAGAAAAGGGAAAGGAAAGGGAAAAAAAAAAGAAAAGGGGGGAAAAAGAAGGAAAAGAAAAGGGAAGGAAAGAAAGAGAAGGGGGAAAATGGCATTATTATTGCTCTCTCGCAAGAACACTGGAATTTCAATACTTTGATATTAAAGGCGTCCCCCTTCAGCAATGGGCTGCAGCCCCCCCCCCCCCCCCTTCCCCCGAGGATTTTCAAAAGTTCCGATATTCATATTCGGGCAGCGAGGTGCTTGAATATCCAATTTTTGTGAGGCATTGCAAGGTTCCCAGATAATAATATTATGTAACTTGTGTATGCACAGGCGTAGCCAGGATTTTTCAATGGGGGGAGGGGCAGACGTGAAGGATCCAACCGCGTAGCCAGGATTTCATTTTAGAGGGGCGGTTGTGAGCACGCGAAGCGTGCGAAATTGGTGATGACTAGGGGTGGGTGCAGGGAGGGAGGGGGGAGTTTTTCCCCTCCCGCGCGAAGCGCGAAAGCTCTGACGTTCTAGCAAATTTGAGAGAAAGATAACGACTAGCACCTTTTTTTTAGGCGGAAAGTTAGTTCGACGCCCGGGATGCTTTTCAATTTTTTGGACGCAACACTGTACTGTATGTAACATGGGTGGGTGCAGGGAGGGGGAATTCCCCCCCCCCCCCTCCCGCGCGAAGCGCGAAAGCTCTTATTTTTTATAGCAAATTTGAGAGAAAGATAACGGCTCGTAGCAAACAATTTTTTTAGGTGGAAAGTTATAGTTCGACGCCCTGACTGCTTTTCAATTATTTGGACTCAACATTGCACTGTATGCATCAGGGATGGGTGCAGGGAGGGGAGTTATTTCCCCCTTCCCGGGGGGGGGGGGAACTTTGGCGTTCAAGCAAATTTTGAGAGAAAGATAACGGCTTGTATAGCGCCTTTTTAGACTTTTTTCTCTCACTTCCACCGCTTTTTCGCTCTCGTTTTATTTTTTAATGGGCCCCCTGGCTAAGCCTATGTGTGTATGTAACTTCTGTGCATTTTCACGACGATTTTTATTTTTTTATTTTGCTCGCTCGCTCGCAAACATTTAGAAATTGAACAGTTGATATTCGGGCAAAAGGCTTCCCTACGGCATTGGGATCTTTCAAATTTGCTAAAACGTCACAGCTTTCGCGCTTCGCGCGGGAGGGGGGAAACTTCCCCCTCCCTCCATGCACCCACCCCTCATCACCAATTTCGCACGCTTCGCGTGCTCACAACCGCCCCCTAAAATGAAATCCGGGCTACGCGGTTGGATCCTTCACGTCTGCCCCCCTCCTCCCCATTGAAAAATCCTGGCGAAGCCTGTGAATACACGATTACATATTAGTTTCAGTTTCAGTTTAAGCACATTTGTTTCCACCTTTTCAATATACAACGTACTAAATGAGCAAAAATAATGTACATTTTTAACAAAAAATATGACAAAATATGCATTAATGTGGTTCATACATAGTTGGAGGACACACCTCTAAAAGCAAAAGCTTGGGGAACCTTGCAATGCTTCACAAAAATTGGATATTCCAGCACCTTGCTGCCCGAATATGAATATTGGAACTTTTGAAAATCATCGGGGGAAGGGGGGGGGGGGGGGCTGCCCTATTGCCGAAGGGGGACGCTTTTTGCCCGAATATTAAAATTCCAATGTTCTTGCGGGCGAGCAAGAGTGAAAACGTACAGAAGTAACAAACAAAAGTTACATAATATTATTATCCGGGAACCTTGCTTCACAAATATTTGGATATTCTAACACCTTGCTACCCGAATATGAATATCGGAACTTTGAAAATACGCGGGGGGGGGGGGGGGGGGCGGGGGGGTTGCAGCCCACTGCTGAAGGGGACGCCTTTAATATTAAAGTATTGAAATTCCAGTGAACGTGCGAGCGACCAAAAAATTATGCCATTTTTCCCCTCTTTTTATTTCCTTTCCTTTTCTTTTCCTTCTCATTTCCCTCTTTTTTTTTTTTTTCCTTTCTTTCCCTTTTCTTTTTTTTTTTCTTCTCCTTTCTCTTTTCTTCTTTTCCTTTCATCTTTCCTCTTCCCTTTCCCTTTTCCCCCTCCTTTTTTGCCGACAGAGGTGGCGCATTTGCCGACAAAAACTTTGAGTGGGGGTGTGACACCCCCACACCCCTCCCCCCACCCCCTCCCCCCACCCCCTCCCCAGCGACCCCCCTGTCTACATCTGCGATTTTCTTTTATTGCTATTTGTGTGTGGGGGGGGGGGGCGGAGGGGAGAGATTAAGGTGCAGCATTTTTGTCGGCAAATTTGGGTGTCACCCCCCCCCCCCCCCCATTCAAAATGTTCTAGCGACACCCCTGAGGATGGGGAGTAACGTCGACGTCGCGTTCAGAAATTGGATAGGATTCGATTGCGCCGCGCCGGGCACGTGTGGTAGCGCGAGCTAGCCGGCTATAGCGCCACCTTTAGGCCGAGAAAAAAGAGGAACGTTTTTTTTTTTTAGAGTGAAATGGTTTTTATCACAGTGAAATGGTTTTGGTGAAAGAGGAATGATTTCTACGCACAGTACGCACATGTATATTATACGAGAGGAATGTACACGCAGGTCCAGATCGGGGTCTAGATGCATGACAAGCAAAGTTGTTTCGAGACAATAGGCCTATAAATGGAATGCATTTTTCTTGAAAATTTTTCGAAAAGTGAAAATTTTTTTTGTGAAAAGTGAAAGTGTATTTTTTGGGAAAAGTGAAATGAAATTTTGTTAAAAGTGAAAAGGATTTTTGTGAAAAATTGAAATGAAATTTTGTTAAAAGTGAAATGTAATTTTGTAAAATGTGAAATGAATTTTTGTTAAAAGTGAAAAGGATTTTTGTGAAAACGTGACATGAATAAAAATTTGTGAAATAGTGAAATGAAATTTTGTGAAAAGTGAAATATATTTGTTAAGAGTGAAATATATATTGACTGGAGTGAAATGATTTTGTAAAAGATAAATATATATTTTTTAAAGTGAAATATATTTTGTATTGATGTTGAACAATTATATTTCATTCCCTAATGGCGTGCCATAAGGCTTGGAGCGTTTGATATAACTGAGGGTACATCTCGACCAAACACAGAAGTTGAAACATCTGGCAATACGCCTGAATTTTAATTTGTTGTTTTTTAAAACATAGGCTTTTCATAAACTAGAAATACCAAGCGATTGATTAACTGAATTGGCTTTAATTTAAACCATTGACAAGTATCGTCTCTGATACCTTGTCTTAGGTGATGGTGGGTATCCCTTTCATTTATCTATTTTCAAAGGAGTTTTCCGACAGATAAATGAGACTGGTCGGCTATAGTCATGTTTAAAGAGCTGACTTTAATACCCCAGTTCTGTTTGAGGACTTTTCTTATCTTATGGAGGGATTGAGATGTGTGTGTGTGTGTGTGTGTGTGTGTGTGTGTAGGGGGGTGTCTACACCTATCAAGGTTTTCATGTGGTGCATTCAAACTCCACTTCCGGCTATTGTTGTTGCAGAGAAAATCGTGGCTAGCGGAAGATTTATCATGTGCCTCCAGTACAGGAAAGTATGACTTGGTATGTAGAAAACAGCCAGATTTTCCTAATCCAAGATCCTGATCTCCTGAAATCTTTCTGTTTTATAAACATGGAATGATGAAGAAAGATAAGAAACAATTTTTGAATTCAGTAAGTGACTGAAAAATAGGAGAGGGAACTTGACTTCCTTATCGATCGCCTTTCCCCTTTTTTCGAGAGAAAAATAATGAAGAAAAAAAAAATGCTCAAAGACTAGACTGATAATTATGTTTAACTTGCATTCATGTTGTATAATATACAGACATCACTTCATCACATGGGCGTCGCTAGAGGATAAAGTTGTGACCCACCCCCTCTCAATGAAAACAATTTTAAAGGTTTTTTTTTTTTTTTTTTTTTTGTAATTTTCACTCTTGACATAAATTTTCGCCTAGTCTTCATATTTGAAAATATGGAGACCCTTTTTCCCCCCATTTTTTGTTAGGGGGCGGGGGTTGTTATGTATAACTACTCGAACCCCCCCCCCCTCGATTTCTCACAAACATCGTTCACAGTGTGAGCATATCATCAGTCTTTTAGATATTATTTTCACTGATTGTCATAATATTGTATAGATAAGTGGATGGTTAATGATGTGAGATATGTTGACATGATATAGCAGTGACTTTGCCAACAATGGATTTAGGTGAGAAGAAGAGGAACTTTTCCCAATGCGTCTACGCCCTCATGATAATGAATAATGAAATCTCTGTATTAGACAAAATCACTTGCAAGGAAAAAATAAAACGCATGAGACAAGTACTGTCTATAGGCGAGATGTCTTTTGATATTCAAATTGAGTTG
This sequence comes from Heliocidaris tuberculata, assembly GCA_025618425.1. Classification (NCBI taxonomy): domain Eukaryota; kingdom Metazoa; phylum Echinodermata; class Echinoidea; order Camarodonta; family Echinometridae; genus Heliocidaris; species Heliocidaris tuberculata. The sequence continues at coordinate 20,497,644 of CM046851.1, read as the reverse complement.
CAATAAACAAAACGCGATCTCACCGAGCACTATGGGTGGAGCCATTTGTTTGCCAGAATTCACGAAGGTGGTTTGAAAAGTTAGACTAGAGTTTAAGTTAAACCGGAGTTCAGAAGACGGGCAATTAAGTTTACAATCGAAGTGTAATTTCCCAAAAGCAGATGTAAAACATCCCCTTTATTACTAGGACTCTGGACAGATTCACACATACAAGTGTCTTGCTAATTCACAGTTTGACACTTTATGCAGTATAATTCAAATACCGTAATGACATGTTTTCAACTACAGATACTATGTAGAACTTTTCCCGCCACGAGGCATTTTTCAATCAAAAATTATGCTTGATACACTTAAATTACAATGTTTTCTTCAAAATAATCTTTTGTACAAACGTAATATCTGTTTAAAATTCAAACCACGCATCTATTTTGAATAGCAATAATGATCATTTTACAGTATACACAATGAGCCACTGTGAATATGAATGACATCCGATCTATTCATTTGAGTTAAATAAACAAATACTAAAGGGCTAATTACCGTGCGCCTTTTGTCTAGGCACGCCAATATTCTGACACACATACAAAGTACATGCCATGTCGTCGGCCACTGCTCAAAGGCTAAAGATACGACAAACTTTCATTACACTACCTCTTTTACCATTTTCACAGACCTGTATCTAAGCTTAACCCCACACAAACTACAACATGTTATTCTGGTGTGTTCCACGTGTCGTGGGTGATCCAACTTTTGGTCTGGCGACAAATATTCCGGCCTTTGTGTCGTCAACTATCATGACTATGCTGGGTTACGGATAGGGCTGAGATTGAGTTTAAGGTTAAGTTTAGGGCTAAGGTTTTTTACAGTGTTGGTGCTAGTGTTGAATTTAGGACTATGGTTAGTGTAGGAAATTGAACGCATAGCAAATGTCGAAGGAAAATCTATCGGATAACCGTGTTTGGGCCAGAAACCCATCCGCGTCGTGGCAGTTACATAGTTTTCAGAGACGGCAGATGTTTGATTTTCAAATAGATGGGGCATGTTTATAAAAGCAATTCATGCGAAGGGTATGTAGTGAATATCTGTATTTTTTCTGAGGAGGCGGGCAGATTGTGCCTCACCTGGATTCGACGATCATGCTATCAACTCGAGTAGTGCCGAGTGAATTACTGTCGCAACGTAGGGGTGAAGAACTGAAAGCCGTTTAAACATTCAAATGATCAATATCCTAAAGTGGTTTATTAATTATTTATTCAACATTTTGGTGGTCTTATAGATTATATTAACTAAGCTCAACTAAATATCACAACTATTGTTATGGAATCCACAATTAATGTACATAATAATGGTGAAGCATGGCGCTCGGTACAATATAACATATCGCTATCAACATCAATCTTTTATACACATGTATATTTAAACATACAAATAATCAATATCTTAAAGTAATATATAGCAAGTATTTCATTTGGGTATTATGTTAGGTCATATTAACTATACTCAATTTAATATCACAGCTAGTTCACAAGAATCCACTCTAAAGCCGTTTGTAAGATCTAGACAGATGTCTCGAATTTCACATGGTAAACGAGCGGTATTCTGATTAACAAATTGAGACAAACTGCAAAGTCGCAGGATCATTTGGTGAAAACACAAGATCTGATGTATCCTCAAAGTTCACAAAGGTCTCCTGAAAATCCGCTATGGCAGATGCAGAAGAAGCCGTTGATATCATCAAAACAGGTGGCGCCATTTAGACAAGGAGAGCTTTCACACTCGTTGATATCTACAAGAAAATGCAACAATATGTTACAATATTAGTGATCAAGTGAATGGCCGAAGCGAATTATAAAGCCTTTACTACTGAAGATGTGTTTCCCAGGTTACATGTATGCATCACAAACTTCGAAAGGAACCTATAACATTAAAGATGGCGGGCAGTTCCAAGATAATATTCCATAACAAATTAAAATCAAAGATTTCCGTTAAACTTATAATGCTAATAACAGTACTTATAATAATAAAATAATAATAATAGGAATAATAATAATAATAATGATAATAATAATGTAATTTACAGTGCTATAAACAAACTGATGATAGTTTAGAGTCAACAGCCTTCCTTGAGCGTTGGCAAATTACCCAATTACCTCGGGGCTCAATCGATGACCGTTGAATCCCCAGTCAAGGGGATAAACAACTCTACTACGACCATGATGACAGCTACATAAAGAAAATGATGTTTATTTGGGTCATTCCAAGGAGCACAAATCACGACTTACCGATTTCGCAGTAGTCACCATAAAATCCAGGCTGACAATCGCACGTGAAATAGTCACTGTAATTTGTACAGACAGCGTCATTAAAACACGGATAGTCGCCGCATGTAGTCCCCACTAGATAATAGAAATATAATTCGAAAATTCATTTGGATCATCCAGGGGCGGCGCTACGGGGGGGGGGGGGCAGGGGCGCCCCCTATCATTTTTCAAGCGAGCAAAAAAAAATTTTTTAAAAAGAGGAAGAAGGGGGGAAAAAAGAGAAAGAGAAGGGGAAATGGAGAAGAGAAGACTAGGCCATGCAATTATGACATAACTGTTATAGTCCTATTTGTTATTTCAAGACCCTCGACGTGCGACGTTGCTATACGCGTCATTTTGCCCCCCCCCCCCCTTATTTAAATACCCTGGCGCCGCCCCTGGGATCATCAAACTTATGCTCATCCAATGACGTGATAATTCAACCAATAACTGAAATCAAATCAACAATCAACTAGGGTATAACGATTGACACAGCACAGCTGATAAGGAAATATGTTTAATAGTCTAAGTAGATGGTTGGGATACATTAGCTGAATAGACCGGTTCTGTAATGTATACAAATTAATACACATTTCTTCTCGGAGCACCTAGTGACAAGCTATTCCATTAACCTGCTTCTTATAAATGAGCCTCAATGTTTGGAATCCAGTTTGCATACATTACTTGTTGCTATGTCCGGCAAGCCTCAGGCAAGCTTTCAGGTTGTCAAGAACAACCTTTGTTTGAAAAGGTATGTATAAAATATGTAAAGTTTGAATACATTACGGAACCGGTCTATTACGAAATCACAATCAAGACTAACCCGTTTCGCAGTAGTCACCAAAATATCCATCCAGACAATCACAGGTAAAACTGCCCATGTTGTCAGTACAGTTGCCGCCATTGTCACATGGGTTATCGTCGCAGGTGACATCTAGATAATAAATAATTACGGTTAGTTCATTTGTCGTCAGAATTGAGCTTATCAAATTACATATATATATACTTGCTGTGTTAATCATATGTTCTAGGACAAGATGTATAGGAAATATCTGATTATGGACATTTAAAAAGAGATCAAGTATTATGCTGACAGGGCTAATGATGAAGCCTTGCCGAACAGTTATAGCCAATGCCTACCAAAGTTATCACAGTATCACGATCATGACTATAGAGCCATTCCATGTAAATTGAACCAAAAGTCACGCATGTAACCTGGAATATATTTTTCTTGGCAAAAATCACATTAGTAGTTTCAGGTTCATGAAAAAGCGTTTCCTTTCTCTGAGAACCTGTAGTATTAAACAATTCTAATGACATTTTAAAACACGCTTTTCGCGGGGTCACAAACGCGACCGACCAAATTTTGACTAGACAATTCACGTTCACTAATGCTAACTGATAAAAATTGTTTCCCGGTTTAGAGTAATCGAATCGTTTAGAAATATAGAAATAAAGTGAAAACTTGCCTTCCAATGTAAATACATGTACTGGAAAACGAGGTTTCAAAAATAAAGTGTCAGGCACGCACGTGACCGAAATAAATATAACCGTTGAAAGAAAATAATAATTTGAAAAATATATCTTTCTCTATTAATGGAAACAACATCATTTAGGAATGCAAAGCGGAGAGACTTCCACTCTTAGAAAGTGAGGTTGAAATCAAAACTTTTTCATGATTATTCACACATGTGACTAAGAATAGCAATATAATAGCTTACTTGATTCGCAGAGAAATCCTGTGAACTGACATGGACAAAAGCAGGTAAAGTTGCCAACCAGCTCAAAACAAATGCCTCCATTAAGACAAGGATCTCCGTCGCACTCGTTGATGTCTACAGAAATGGGATCACGTGATTTTAATTTCTAAGCATCAGACTAAGCCTTGTATTAAGAATGGTGAATTTTATCATACACTGTACGCGACTGATTTGCTGTTGTTTTTTTTTTTTTTTTTTTTTTTTTTTTTTTTTTACAGGGACAGTTCGGACCGCAAAGACTGAATAACAGTAATGATGAACAACCATGACGACGGTACAGTAACGTTGAGTAGGGTGTTTCCATTTGATGATCCACTTAGTTTCTGTCACCCCTGACAAACTTTTCCTGACACAATTTTGTGCCATTCACTTTGTACACGGGGGCTTTTGCATGATCGGAGCATTCAGCATTTCACCCTTGCATAAGGCCCCGGCATGTCCCCGTGCAGCTGTGGCTAGCAAGCAGTCATGACCCCATATCAGTAACATTACCTGCGATGACCTTCGCCAAACTTGAAAAAAAAAATCAACCCTCTTTCCCCCCCCCCCCCAAAAAAAAAAAAAAATAAATAAATAAATAAATAAAAAATAAAAAAATAAATAAATAAAAAAATTAAAAAAAATAAATATATAACTGAAAACGTATTTGTTCTCTTCGTTGTAATTATTGCAATATTTCAATTTACTATGTCTAGGAGAATTCTGTATGTATTTTTCTCTAAGCGCCATGAGCACCGAAAGGTGGACCTGTGCGCTATACAAGTAGCCACTATTATTATATAAAATAAATTTTAAAAAATAATAATAAATAAATAATTTTTTTTTTTTTAATTAATTAAAAAAGAAAAAGAAAAAGGAAACATGGTTCTGAGAACAAAGATACGTTAGTTTCATAACATTTCACTATCACCAAATCAAAATACACACCTCAGAGATCGCAAAGTTGACTCATTTTAAAATTTTCTTGCTTAAAAGAGTCATTTCCAGAAACTTTTTTAAAAGTTGGTCGTATTTTTCGCGCGACGAAAAGATGAACACAAACTTGTTTTGAAAAATCAAGGAGACCTAGATAGCTAATGAATATTCAATAGCAAAAAAGCCAATCATAGAAACGGAATCAGACCAAGCCTCTCCTATTAAATGAAAAATCAGTTATATAGCTCATAGATACTGACTAACCAAAAAGCCATTCACAGAAACTGTCTCATGAAAAAGTCCCTGTGTACAAAGTTAATGGCAAAAAAAGTGTGTCAGCAAAAGTGTGTGAGGGGTGTCAGAAAAAAAGTGGGTCACCAAAATGGAAACACTCCGTAAGTCCGTATTCTACTAGACGTTCAATCCTACTCGGTCTAAAGACGAGTTCAACAAAGGAAGTTTAGACTGAGGTCTAAGGAGGTCTAAGTGTTCACTGTGTTTAACATCACTTTAGTCCTCGCTTCGGATTAACCATATGTTACATGAATTGGTAGAATACGGGCCGTATAGTTTCCCACCTCAATGATCTCATTTCATATTTCTCATCTCTAACATGCAGAAAACTTAAATAAAGCTCCTAAGGTTTAGTCAATTGGATTTCCAGAATGGACCATATAAGACCATCCTCTGGAAATTACCCTTGGTGCTCTGCTATGCGTGCATACCACCTTGCTACACCTTGTTATTTTTTGACACTTCATTCAAAGGAGAACAAAAAGGGTTTTTTCAAATTTAGATGATGTGTCGTTTTTTAGAACTGTCGTGAAAAATTGCTCCCTGCCGTAGAAATAGCACATAAAAATATTATATAACAAAGAAAAGTACATCTGATGAAAGCAGGCATGCTTTTGAAAATCTTCTTTGAATTCATCCCGAACATGATAACTTACCCGTGTCGCAAAATTGTCCTGTGTATCCATCTATGCAAGCACAGCTGAAGTTACCCACGAGATCGACACAGCTTCCGAACAGACATGGTTCATCCTCGCATTCGTTGATACCTAGATAAAGGGATTATGTTTAGGCTTGATATCATTTCAAGTAATATACAACAGAGTGGTGCAAAATATTGATTTTAAATCCGGCTCTCACGAGACATTTTTCATGTTCTTAGTGCATATGAACGCATACAGAATGTCTGTGTGACAACTTCAAGCGCGAGCGTCTCTCCTGTACGTCTCTCCTGTGCGGGCGTCTCCCCTATTGTTCACAACTTACTGCGACATGAATTCTATTGAATTGAACAATGGTCGCTTGATCGACGCTAGTGAAAGAACGCTTCGTATGAGCCGGGCTTTATTGTTTCATTCATAATTTGTACCCCTAAAAAACATATAAGACTGAGTCATTTATTCGCATACTGCTTAGCAAACGGGCCTTTTACTATATTATTTTTTCACTGAAGAAGAAGTAATTTCTTTGCTTACCAAATTCACAAAATGGTCCTGTAAAACCATCCATACAAACGCAACTAACGTTGCCCACGAGATCAATGCAGGTGCCATTGTTGCATGGATTTCCCTCACAGTCGTTGATATCTGTTTGATAAGCGAAGAAGAAATATATTCCATGACAGGACCCGGGGAGGGCTGCCCCCAAGCAGTTACACCGCTCCCAATAAATTTCTGTACAAAAGGCTATGGAGGTTTTGGTGTTGTTGTTTTTTTTTTTTTAAGTCTGCCCCTAACTTTAGTTTAGCACTATTCAGAGGGATACTTATCGTTCTTGATAAGTTGAAACATTGCTTTGCTCCTATCGCACCCCCTCCTACCACCTGCGCGAGTTGTGGATAGGTGTTGAAGTGATATTTTTGAATAGATTGATTTTAAAGCCACCTTTTTTCCTAAATGCCGTTTGCCCCCCTTCCCTCATAATTTCAAAACATCACAGGTCCTACTGAAAAATAATTTTGATATCAGTCCTGAATGAGGGGGAAAATAACCTCCTAGTAACAATTAACTACACAGGATATATCTGAACAATTCCGGTAGTTCTCAAAATGGCAGTGGAAACGACCGGAAATCAGAATAACTTACCCATTTCGCAAAGTGGTCCTGTAAATCCATCCATACAAACACAGCTAAAGTTGCCAACAAGATCAACACAGGTTCCATTATAGCAAGGACTGGCCTCACATTCGTTGATTTCTATAAAGAAGGAAAATGTTTGACATTTCGTTTTCAGGAATATAATTTATGTCTTGTAGTGAGTTGCTGTTTAGAACATGTAGAAACTTGTCTTTTTTAAAGGAGAATGAAACCCTGGGGAAAAATCAATTTTAATGAAAAGAGAGGATATAGAGAAGCAATTTAGAAAAAAAAATTCCATCAAAATCGGTTGAGAAATGAGAAAATTATGAAAGTTTGAAGATGCTAAAGATGCTGCTTGTCTTTTTGTGAACTCAACATATGTTGTGTCAAATACATTTTCCCATGATATATCTTGAGCTAAGAAGGAGACAAGCTGCACCTTGAGAGATAATGGAAAAATATGAAATTTTGTGTACAAAACATATGGAGAGTTGTCCTACTTAACCTGTCAATTTGAAGCAACATTGCCAATTTGAGGATTTCCAAAAAAATTAAAATGAGACTTTTCAAACTTTCATAATTTTCTCATTTCTCAACCGATTTTGATGGATTTTTTTTTTCTAAATTGCTTCTCTATATCCTCTCTTTTCATTAAAATTGATTTTTTTTCCCCAGGGTTTCATTCTCCTTTAAACTGAAATTATGCACATTGTAAACCATTTCACATTCTTCTGGTTACCTCATATCTATTGTATCCTCTCTTTTTTTTTATGAAAGCACGTAGGGACACTTATTTTTGTTGTTGTTGTCATTATTATTGTTAATGTTTTTGTTTTACTATTATTTTCATAATCATCATTACAGTAAAACGACCTATTGAAGATTTTGATGATATAAGATCTAATTCTTGTAAACTAACAAATACAAATTATCAAAAATACATCTGATAAAAAGCAGGTACACTCATTCTTGAATTTGATGAAGGGAGTTGAATCAAATCCTGTGAAATCAAGGTGAATGTTTGACGTCTGTGTATTTCAGGGATGAAAAAAATCACATAGGAGGGTTGGAAAATATCATAGATCACGCAAAATCACACGGAATGACAATAAAGCAAAAAAAAAGCGAGTAGCTCTTTTATCAGAAAGAAATAGTAAATATAGAGGACAATGGATCTCATAAATTCAGGTAGTCTTCAAAATATCGATAGGATTGCCTACAAATCATCATGACTTACCCGTGTCACACAGTGGTCCTGTAAATCCATCCATACAAACACAGGTAAAGTTTCCCACGAGGTCAACACAGCTTCCATCATAGCAAGGGTTGTCATCACATTCGTTGATTTCTATAAAGCGGAATTATTTGGAAGTTAACTCATTGCCTAGGGGACACGGGTGGTTCCTGTACAAACCCTGAGGGAATCACAGAATTCAGGGGAGCGTTTCTTCAAGCGTTTTGTCAGTCATTTTTACAACTGTTACTGAAATCCTTGCATCTGATTGGCTGAGAGCAAACTTGTCAGTAAAAATCACTGACAATTAAGACACTTGATGAAACGCTCCCCAGTAGTCAATGGGCTAATTAATAGCAATAAAGTTTGTTTCAATCACATGTGCCAGCTGCTGATTTACTGCTGGGAGCACTGTGGTATATTAGTGATGGCTCTGGATTCTTACAAGAGAGGTCCTGGATTCGATCCTTTTTCGGTGGTTATATCCTTGGAAAGTTGCCCCCCCCCCCCTTCACATTGTCCCTCCTCTCCTTTGTTAAAATGCGTACCTGGCAATGCTGGGGCGATAATAGAAGCAGGGCCCTTTGGAAGAACGGTATTGATACTATTGCGGTGATGTTGGATAAATAAGGCAATATCCTTATTGTACCTTATATACAGGTTTAAACATTTAAACATGTACTTTCAAAAATCCATATTAACCCTTTCAGGACAGGAATTATTTAAGGGCTAAATTGATCACATTTTGTTCTTCAAATTGGCAACAATATTTTCTTTTAATGCTACATGGTACAAATAAAGTGTAATGTTTTTGAAGACAATATACGTGTACATGGTTATGAATTTTTTTCGAAAGGTTGAAAAAAAATTGCCAATTTTGATAAAACGCAATGATTTTGAATCTCTCAATGTGCTGCCAATTTAAGGAATTTAAAGCTTGATCTCGTTTTTACAATTCCTGGCATCAAACGCAATATGGTCATGCAACAAAAAATTTAATGGACATAGAGCGTGCAGAATTTTTTTGCTCTTTCTTCTCATGCATCTGGTATATCTTTTAGGGCTCTGAAGCAAAAGTTACTGAGCCAAACCACAAAATATGGTCAATTGTCTCGAAAGCGTTAAATTCAACCCCTAACATGATAACTTACCCGTGTCGCAAAGTGGTCCTGTGAATCCATCCAAACAAACACAGCCAAAGTTGCCCACAAGATCCACACAGGTTCCAACATAGCAAGGGTTGTCCTCGCATTCGTTGATATCTAATCAGAGTAACGATTGGACATCTAATAGAATTCTTATTATTTCAAAATATATTTAGCACAAAGCATGCAGTTGGTCAAGTTAGTCTTCAGATAATCTGCTTTAGATTGCCTCTTAATTGTTTATCATACAATAGTTGAGCTGTTTAGAACTGGAGAAATATAAAAAGATTATCAAATCGTTCTGGAAATCAAATTCATTGAAAATACGGGTCTTATTTGCATACAGAGACTGCATAATATGCGCATGGGTCGGGACCACAAGCTCTTATTTGCGGTATTTAAACATTCAGAATAAGATTCATTTGATTATGTGAGGATCATGAAAAAATCAAGTGGGCTTGTTGTATAACAGGGGTTAAATACATATATACAAGTTGCCCGCAAGATCCAAACAGCTTCCATTGTAACAAAGATTGGCTTCACATTTTATCGATTTCCGTGCAAGGGTTATATTTAACATTAAATTTAAAAGAAAAAACATCTACGTCCTTCAAAATAAGCTGGAAAAAAATACGTCTACTGCAAAACCTGAAGATATAAGTTGTAATTCCTGAAGGACAGCTCATAAAACCCTTAAATTAAGAAGAAAAATACATCTAGAAAAGCAGGTGTTCTTTGAAAATTTATATTACATTCATGTCCATGATGTGATAACTTATACCAGTGTCGCATATTATAAAGGCTGAAATATTGAGAGCTTTGGTTGATATGGGGTAAAGGATTATGATTTGAATGATTTTGATGATTCACGATTTTGTTATTCATGATAACTTACCCGTGTCGCAAAATCGTCCTGTAAATCCATCCAAACAAATACAGCTGAAGTTCCCAACGAGATCGACACAGCTACCATTGTAGCAAGGACTGTCAGTACATTCGTTGATATCTATATAGACAGAAAGATCGTCTTATTATAAGTAAAAAATAAGTGCAGCAAAGTTATTATAGGTTTTTATATATATTACAAGTAATCACCAATGAAAATAACAAATAACAATGAAGAACGTGTCCCCCTTTTTGCTGGCACTTTGGAAAATATAAATTAAATTCACTCAAAACAGTTCTTAAGACCACTTACCAAATTCACACAGTGGTCCTGCCAAGCCATTCAAACAAACACAGCTAAAATTGCCCACAAGATCCACACAGCTTCCATTATAGCAAGGATTGTCTTCACATTCATCGATTTCTATACGAAGTAATTATTTGACATTTAGTTTCAAGAAACAAAAGAAGTTTCGAAAGATAAGACTGGTGTGTCAATAATGTATGTAATCAGAAAAATACGGTGGACTTAGGTTGTGATGGGTCACTAAAATAAAGATCTAATTAGACAAATAGTTTTTTAAAATATAAGCAAGGATTGTCATCACATTCGTTGATTTCTGAATAAAAGAATTACGCGCCATTTAATGTTAATAACGAAATAAGTTTTGCAAAATGAGTCAATGCGTCAATCATGTACATCTGTTGTACGATACGGGTGATATATAGTTTTTAGATTAGGGTGAATCAATGAAAACATACATGATAAAATAACGCAGGAGAATAATGCCAAATTCCAAATCATAAAGACTTACCCCATTCACAAAGTGGTCCTGTAAATCCGTCCATACAAATACAATTAAAGTTGCCCACGAGATCCATGCATGTGCCACCATTAAGACACGGGTCACCCTTACATTCATCGACATCTGGTCAAACGTAGTAAGATAGAGAGACAATTGTGGACAACTTATCAACATGGAACTTTCCTATACATTCCTCACATCTACTTCTTTTTCTTCTTCTTTCTTCCTTTCCCAGTGTTTACATGTGAATATAGCTGACGAATGAAAGAATTGTCTCATCTGTTTGGCAAGGAAGCCCATTATATACTCTTCGAGAGACGCACACGTGAAATGGTTCAACTGATCTAGACAGCTGTCACCATTAAAGACAGGGGTAACTGTCGCACTCATCGATATCTTTTCAAACGTATCAAATTGTAAAGAAAATATCAAAATGGAAACTTTGTTCCCTCTCTCTTCTTGTTCTTGATCTTGTCGTTGTTATTATTCTCTCTTTGCAATTACTATGGATGTTTAATACAGACGAATGAACAGAGAAGAGTTGTCTCACCTGTTTGACACAGATCTCCACTGAACCCTGGTAGACAAGCACAGGTAAAACTGTTCACCTGATCCTCGCAAGTGGCGCCATTAAGACAAGGATAGCCCTTACATTCGTCGATATCTGGTGAAACACATCAAAATCGAGAGAAAAAGTGGAGACAAAATTATATTTTCTGTCTGATTCAGAAATTCTTTTTCTTATGTGCTTCTCTTCTTCCTCTTCCTCCTTCTGCTGCTCCTCCTCCCCTTCTTCTTTTCTTCTTCTTCTTCTTCTTCTTCTTCTTCTTCTTCTTCTTCTTCTTCTCCTAGTTCTCTTCTTCTTCTTTTTCTTCTCCTTCTTCTTCTTCTTCTTCTTCTTCTTCTTCTCCTAGTTCTCTTCTTCTTCTTTTTCTTCTCCTTCTTCTTCTTCTTCTCCTTCTTCTTCTTCTTCTTCTTCTTCTTCTTCTTCTTCTTCTTCAATTCAATTCAAAATGGTATTTATCAAAACTAATCGTGCATCTCAACATCACGTTGAATTGTGCACAATTTACAAATATAAAAAATAGTGTACATCGTAGATAATACATACAAATAAATAATTTACATGATACTAGTAAATATGACAGTAATTAGTTTTTCAAATATTGTTCATAGAAATGAAAACAAAGTATCCTTAACTACACACAGGAATATACATTAGTGTTAGCATTATAATGTGATGGGAGCAACAACTGAATAGTTAACCCGTAGATACAACTTAATGAGCTATTAATCATTTATTTATTTAGATGAGTACATTCAAGAAAATTGCAAACTAAGGAAAAGGGAAATAATTACAAATGTGATTAGTTTCATAAAGTGTACAAACAAGTCATGTTATCAAAATTAATGTGCAATATAACAAGAAATTATCTGTTTTCAGTACTAATTTAAAATGACTTTATCTTCACCTCTTTTCCAATTTTGTGATTTTATTGACGAATGAAAAGACAAGCGTTATACTTTACCCTTTTAAACGCAGAACTCCACTTTATACCCTAGTAGACACAAAAAATGGAGAATTTAAACACTTTCACTCTTTTTCACTCATAAACGTTTAATAATAGATATTTTATCTTAGATAAAATGTGTAATTATAACAATAGTTATTAATATCGGGTATGTGGGAGGGCGTGGTGCACCAAGATACCGTGGTCATGGTGGTCGTCTACTATCTCAGCTTACCTTCCGCGCAGTTGCTTCCAGTGAATCCCGCAGTACAGTTACAGGAGTAGCCCTCGATTGTCTCAGTGCATTTGGCCTGATTCAAGCATGGCATGCTCCAACAAGCTGAAAAGATTCAGATTTATATTTAGTTGGTATTCAAGGTAGGTTGGCTTATTTGGATATTTTGCTACAATCCGTCAGAACATTATCATGCGATGGATTTCAACAATATTATCAATGCAATGTGAACAACTGATGTAAAAAGATGGTAGAATAAGGATGATTGGAATAATAGTAATATTTGTTTATAATCATGATAATATTGTAATCAGTTTGTAAAATATGTTTGAAGAAAAAAAAAGGTAAAAGATAAATGAATAAATCAAATAAAAAAAGTATTGAAATAAGATAGGAATTAAACCCCAAAAATTAATAATAATAATAATAATAATAATAATAACAATAATAATAACAACAACAACACCAACAACAACGAGTAGTAGACATGGTAGAAGAAGAAGAAAGAAGAAAAAAGAAGAAGAAGAAGAAGAAGAAGAAAGATAATAACAACAACAGTGTGTCATTTTCACCCAAAGCATTAGTACTGTTCCTCAGGGACCTGCAATTTTGTCATTACCCCCACTTTAGCTTGCCTTAATGATAAGGCACTCAATCATTCAAGGAATTTCTTCCTTCTGGGCACCCATCTACTTCTCCTGGGGTGGAGAGTGGTAAATGTAGATTAACGCCTTTCCAATTAAATGGACATTAAATTTTAGTAGCGTGGCAGCGATTCAAACCCCGTACTTTGCACTTCAAAGTCCAAAAGTTCAGCCACTATCAAGACAAAGACACCTCCATGACATTGTGAGGGCGATTTACCTGGGAAGGTGCAGACCAGTTGTCGTGACATCACCTTCTCTGAAGACCCATGGATTTCTCCGTGAAATATTGTTTTGGCCAACTGTGCTTCTGGTGCCTTTGACACGAGTTGGAGTACTTGTCCATCTGGGAGAGTGATCTCTTCACACTGCGTCAGCTTTGAACATTTATAGCCATCACAACCTATTTGGATTTGGAGGAAATATGAGCTTTATACTCTTACAGAGGCAATAAATAAACCTTTTTTGTGTTTAAAATTAGTCTTGTGTTCTACCGGTGACTATAAACATGATAATCATGTATGATATAAATTATACTGATCTTTCGAAAGTGAAATCTAATATACCTGCTAGCCGAATTTCAACGAAATTAATATTAAAAAAACAACAACAGAATAATGAGCAAACGTTATTCTTTATATTCACTGTAGACTTATTTGGGAATGATGAGCAACGTTTACTTTTTATCCAAATTAACTCTCTTTTTTTTTTTTCTCTCTCTCTCTCTCTCTCTCTTCTCCCTTTCGAGTCATTGTTTTACATTGTACAAATCAAAGAAATAATATGATAGGGGAACCAAGGAGTAAAATCCCAGAAAGCAAGGAGTAAAATCCCAGAAAGCAAGTAGTTTGTGGAGGGTATGCCTGAGTAGCACCCAAGTAAGTCGAGAGAATCGGGGCGGTCCTTCCTTCCACTCATACATTTATAGTCCCAATGTGTGAATGTGTAAGGTGCTTTTTCAGTGTTTATGAATTTCTGAAGTCTTTTTTGTTGTTGTTGTTGTTGTTTTCGATTACCTTTGTCCAAACAACCTGTTGACTGCATGAATGCCGAACTATTTTTCTAAAAATTACTCAACCCGGCTCAAACGAGGCGTCATTTCGATTGCGCCAGTACTTCCGCTATTTGAGACTCTGAAGGCATTTAACCCATGGTGACACGACATATGCTTCTGCGACGTTTGCTCCGCCGTCCATATCTCGAAAGGTCAAAGGTTAAGGTCAAGGCCATGATTTGGTTTTTTGTTCAGGACAATGTGAAGATTAGGATTAGTGTTAGGGTTAGGGTTAGGTTTAGGTTTAGGATTAGGATTAACGTGGCAAAGTTAGACCGGAGCAATTGTCACAGGAGCAAATGTCATGGAACCTTAATCCATACGTCGGATATTCAAAGTATTGTTTTCCCTTTTGATTTGATTCTTTGATTTGATTCGAGTTTATTTTCATTCCATATCAACGCAATTTACATTGTAAAGCAAAATACAAAATCAGAAATGAAAAAGGGAACCCACTGGAAAGCACAGCTTGTTTTTGTGGGTTCCTGGAATAAATATAATATAAAATCAATAATTTTTTATAATAATTTTCATAAATGGAATTTAAACTGTAATTGAAATATGTAATACATTAAACTCTATGATACATAAAATAGCAAAACTGAGAAAGCTGGACAGGACAAGACAAAGCTGGACGAGACAAGACAAAGCTGGACAGGACAAGACAAAGACAAAAACCAACAAAACAAGACAAGACAAGACAAAACTGCACAATTAAGGTAGACCATGGAAGGAGAGAGAGATGAAGAGAAGGGGATAGAGAGGAGAAGAAAGAGAGAGAGGGAGAGAGAGAAAAGGTGTGGACAGAGAAGATGTTGGAGATCATCCTAGATCCTGGCAGTTGGAGGTTTATATTTTTGAATAAGAAATTTTTTGAACCCTCTACTAAAACTAAAATGTGTGGGTTTATTTCGAATTGAATCTGGAAGAGAGTTCCAAAGTTTTGAGCCCGTAAAAATAAATGTTTTGTTCGTAAGGAGTGTTCTTGTTCTTGGTAGGTAAAAAAGTCCGGCAGACCTTGTAGGATAATGATGTATATTGACACTCTTTGTAAACATTGTATAAAAAAAAGTAAAATTTAACCCTTTCAAGACAATTGACCACATTTTGTGGTTTGACTCAATAACTTTTGATTCAGAGCTCTAAAAAATATACCAGATGCATGAGTAGAAAGAGTAAAAATTTCTACACACATTGTTTCCATTTTTGTTGCATGACCATATTGCATTTGATGCAAGGAATTTTAAAAAGGAGAATAAGCTTGAAAATCTTTAAATTGGCAACAAATTGAGAGGTTCAAAATCACTGTTTTTATCCAAATTGGCAATTTTTTTCAACTTTCGACTAAGCTTCTAATGATGCATATTGTTTTCAAAGACATTACATTTTGTTAGAACCGTGTAGCGCTAAAAGAAAAATATTATTGTTGCCAATTTGAAGAACAAAATGTGATCAATTTACCCCTTAAATAATTCCTGTCATGAAAGGGTTAAAATTTAAAAAGTCACTGACGCGGTGCTAACGCCTGCAAATGACCCCTCGTGTGAGCCGGGTTTTAGTCGTTTTCTCTTGAAAACAATTTGATTTTAACATTTTTTAATGACTCCGATATATTTTTACTTCTTTTTTTTTTTTTAAGTTTTAACCGTAAGAGGAAGGTTTATAGATAGTCATGTTAATGAATATCTGTAGATGCTTAAATTGCTTTGCTTCTAACTTGGAAATGAGTTCGCTTCTTGTATCCATCCAACGTAGAAATACGTGAATACTACACTTGATGGAAAGGGCTTTGCCTTCAGAGAAATACTTATTTTTCATTAATACGAATTGATTAAAAAAGATCAAAAATCAAATAAGAAAACATCGAAGAATAGTGAATAAATATTGTGTTAATCAAGATCATTGCTATTACCACTTCTAGAAATTTGATTTGGTCTTCTAGTTTTCTCACCTTCGAACTTGAAAAGAGTCGCCAGGAGGATCAAGAAACTGGGTAGATATCTTGTCTGAAAGAGTATTAAGAAAAACATGTAAGGGTAATTACTGGCGCATCCATGTGCCATGGTAAACCAAATCTTCAATAATACACAACAAGGCAAAAGTACAAATACCCATGTGCCCCTACCCAATTCGAGAACCAGCCTTTCTTTTATATATTTTCTTCCTAAATTTTATTTTGCTTGTCAGATTTTTGGACAGGTAATGAAGCTTCATAAAAAAAAAGTGGAAACGGTTTTCTCTGCTTAATTAATGGAAGAAAATGAATGTTAATTTGAATTTGAATTTGAATCTGAATTTGAGAAGATCGCATGTTCGTTTATGCTGTGTAGGCATTATGATTCTTAACACATAGTACATATTTTGATGAAAGTTTAGAGTGTTTTTAAATGAGGTTTCAAAAAAGAGGACAGGCAGTCATTATTATCCAATGATTTGATAATCAGTTCAATTAATCTAGAATTTGATATCAGATGTAAGCACTTATTGGGTTATACTTAATTGCTATTTTTGATCTTATAAAATATCGACATAATTGCACACTAACACAAACAAGTGGTTGACAGTAATCTTGATCAACTTTATGATAGTTTCCCTTTAGCAAACACTGATTTATATTTGTTCCTGTATTGATCAGTTCAATCAATCTAAGACTGACATGTGACATGTGGGCTGTATCACATTGAGAGACAGACTTTCAAGTTGAAATTACATTTGAATTCTGGTCGAGCGATTATACTGTGAAAGAAACTGTCTGGAAGCAATTTGGAAAGGTTAATTATATTACACATAAGAAATGATGTATACTGCAAGGTTCTGGAATCATCAAAATAATAGAAAATTAAATCAGTCCTGCTGAATGTTACAGATACGTCCATTCTGCACTGATCGATAAAAGGATATACATTATACTTATAATGTTGCACTGTAAAAAAAATTTGCCGTTTTTTCACCGGAAATTTCCTGGCATGAATGCCGGGAATGCCCGTTTTTCCACATTTTTTTTTTTTTTACCGGAAATCAGCATATATTTACAATCGCCCGACATAAAATTACAGTCCTTTTCCTGTAAAACAACAGCAAGTTTGTTGGGCGATTGTAAATATATGCTGATTTCCGGTAAACCAAAAAACTTGCTGTTGTTTTACAGGAAAAAATACTGTAAAATTGAAATAACGGCAATAACTTGTAATTTCAAGGACAAAAAAACCCTGTAATTTTAGTTATTTTTTACTGTGTGGTAAACATGGGCAAGAAGGCACAGGGGTGAACGATTAGACTATTATTATATTTTGATACTTATGCTATTGATCTTTTAAATTATGTCTTTTCGAGCTGATTTCCACAATTATCATAACTAATTTTAAAGTCATTTCTATATACATGTACATTTAATTCTCGGCGTGGGATTAGTCAGGGGAGAAAAAAACAGCCCTCCCCGAAACCGGTGTTTCCATAGCTATAATAGTGGAATAGTGGAAAATCACGGCGTATATTTACAATATAAAACTGAGAGTATAATACCAAAAGTGTGTTCTTCACGCATATCTTTATTTTACATACATGATGATCCTCTGGACTACCCTCGTATTTTTGTTTTAACAAACATTTTGGTTTAAAGGGAAATCCAACCTTAATAGCAAGTTGCTTTGAAAGAAAGAGGAAAAATCAGAGAAGAAGATTGGTGAAAGTTTGAACGAAACCGGACAAGCCATAAGAAAGGTATGAAATTTTGAAAGTTGTAATCACTATACATACGGGAATTTCAAATTGGCCGAATATGTAATCTATGATGTAGCTGTGGACAACTCCCCTATTCGCTCCAACACACAAAATGACTAAAATGTCACTTTTTTCAAAATGTATTACTCAGTAGGATCTGTTTCTTTCATGAGGACCTATAAAAATATGCTATATCCAATATATTTTGAGTACTGCCCCGAGGGTAAAAGCGCCTCAGAGAAAACCGCAAATTAATGATATTTTTGTGTACGACAAATGGGAGAGTTGTCCACAAAAATGTCACAGTCGAATCACCAAATTGCCAATTTGAGATTCGCATAGATGTAGTGATCTCATTTTTCAAACATCCATAACTTTCTTATTCCTTGTCCGATTACTTTCAAACATTCACCATCCTGTTTTTCTTATTTTTCTGCTTTCACACAAATCATCTCATTACCAAGGTTGGATTGCCATTTAAGTACAACAAGGAAACAATGTAGACACCCTAAACACTATAGCCTTTTTGAAGGAAGTCAAAGTGCAATTTTCCCCCACCCCATGAATATATTTTTTTAATCAATCATGAAAAGAATGATAACTGTCTTATCAATCATGTCAATCACTATACCAAATAATTTCAAGAAATGTATCTTTAAGTCGCTCTTACAAATTCATAAATCATGAATATATTTTTTTTCTTTTTTTTTCTCGCTCAGTCGCAATACGACAATGCAAAACATTGTTAATGCTTAGGTTTTTGAGCCAAACTTAAAATATCAATCCAAGGGAAAATCACAGCCAAGTATTACGCCCGACGGATCGAATTCGAATAACACTGCTGTATTATACACTTACATCAACTCTGAAATATCTTAAAATTAACATACAAATCAATAAGTTAAGTATGAATTAGAAAGAACGAGCACGTTCAAAAACTTTCAGTCGAAACGAAGTGAGGCCAAAATTTTGTTTTCTCGCTTTATTCATTTACAAATAGTTATGGATTTATTGTGTCATTGCTTATATAACATTGGATTTTTTTAAAAGTCTAATCAAATCAAAGTCAAAATATACACATTAAGGTCCTGATAAATTATCACTATTGGCTTGAAGCCAAGATCGTGATACCCCACTGCTGCTGCAATACCTGGGGCCCGTCTTATAAAAGAGTTCCATTGATTACAAATAATTTGCAATTGATATCAATCGTATCTCCTATCTCCTTGTACAGAGTTGCGATTGATCGCAACTCTTTTATAAGACGGGGCCCAGCTATCAAAAATCGCAATTAGTTATCCACAGACGGTTGATATCCCAGATATGAATTAATTTGCCGACAAAATTGCTAATGTTGTATCATCATAGTACAGTCTTCGTGGTATATTTTTAAAGAATATATGACCAACAGCACCCTTCAATCACTTTTTATGATTCAGAAACTGGTAAAATCGTTGAAGAATCAAAATAATTACTCACCATCGTCATGATCGTGGTTAAGGAGCTGGATGTAAATCAGACAGAATTCCTGGTTGTCTGGAGAACACACAAGATGGAGGCAATGTTTATATCAAGGCAAACTGTCCATACGTTAGTGATTCAATACAATATTTAAAGCACTGTTCATTTTAATTTGTGCACGATATCACTCTCACCATCACACCGGTGGCTGACGCAGTTCTACGCCGTACAAAACGGGGCCCTGTTTCATAAAGCTTGTCATCAATGAAAAGTTGCAATAACTGGTATAAGCTACTGAAATCCTTGCATCTGATTGGCCGAGAGCAAATTTGTCTGTAAAAATCACCGACAAGACACTTGATGAAACGCTCCCCTGAGCCTCGTGTGCCACAGGCATCAAGAGAGTTGTACACGAAGACTTGTGACAACTAAATTGCACAAAAATGAATGCAAAGTGAACAGTGCAATGATTGATTTGCTTTTCTATTTATTCAATTTTTTTTGGGGGGGCCTATGATTAGGTCAGGTAATATCGAAAATGAAATTTTATAACGTGTGCAACAGGCATCATAGACGAAATGTAATGCACTGTTCTGATTTTTGGCACCTTTCTCTTCAATCAGAAATTATCAAATGAAAGGTTTTCGTGATTGGAAACTCAGTGAATTCTCTTGAAATGTGTGATAGCACGCAAAAGGAGAGAAATAAAAGAGAGAGGAAGAGGAAAAGATGCTACGACCCCTCCTACAACCTCCCCATAATTAATATGCATTTTAATCTCCGAGCTGAGACCTCTGCTCCCCTCCCGCAGATACCCAAGATGCCGGTGCCCCCACTATGCCTGGGCCCACTCGACCCACGGTGTGTTATTCTACCTCTTCCTCCATTCTACCTCATGTGATGTTGACCGTACACTTGTTCGTAAATTATGAAAACTAAGTTGATGTGTTTCAAGCACTCAAGATAGCGACATGCAGCAGCACTGACATGCATGCATACAGACTTTAATTTGTATAAATGCAGATAGTATCAACAAAGAGCTACATATGAAGAAAGGCTCACTGTCGAAATAATGAGAGATATAGCAGGCAATGCATCCTCGTATATGTTTTTTTTTTTAATTAAAGGGGCAGTACACCCTGAAAAATATGTTGGTTTTATTCGAGGTAGAAAAAAATAGAGAGAAAGAGATCAGTGAAATTTTCACTGAAATCTGGAAAAGAAAAATAAAGTGCCTTAAGAAATATTGTTTGCATTTGGTATTTTCGTACTTTCACTACACACTTGCACTCGAATATACAGGATATAGGCAGTGTATATATATATTTTTTCTATCCACCTTCTTTGTCCATAGTGATAGTCTTATAGGTTCAAGACTTAGTTTTCTATGTAGCTAGCAAAAGAAGGGGAATAATAATGTGAACATCTTTCCTTAGTTCAGCTGAAGAGCTACCGTTAGAGAAAACGCGTAATATACAACACCGCGCATTTATAGGCTGATAGGCTCGCGTAAGACCTAGGCGTAACATTATGTCATACACAGGATATAGTACACGGATATAGTAAAAAAAAAAAAAAAAAAAAAAAAAAAAAAAAAATATATATATATATATATATATATATACCAGGCCATTGGGAAATATTTCTCGTCACATGATGAGCAATACACGAACAAATTGTATGTTGGTGTGTCATAAATATTTCTCGCACAGGGCAATATCTCCAAAACTAGAAAATATTTCGAAAATCGGAAGACATCAATGGATAGAGGACCAACAATATTATCTAGGGACAATTTTATTTTTTGAAATTGGGTACGAAATTATGAAAATATTACCACACATTTTGTTCTATTTTGCGTTCGTTCCGAAAAAAAAATATGAAGTTACCACAAGGGTCTAGAAATCTTCATTTTAAGAGAAGATGTCATCAAACTTGTAAGTAAAAAGTGATACCAAATGATTGTATGATATTTTGCCTTGCAAATGATGCAATTTCATTATATTTAATGGATTGCTACGTTGAATAAATTAGCTGTAAACTCACGTTGATTTAATGACCTTTATATTTTCACTTGCAGCGCGTTGCGATCCGTCATCGAATTTTCAGATCGCGATATCTCCGAAATTCTTTGTCGATTAATTTTCTAGTTGGACACATTCGTAGTCCAAAATTTTGATTTCCGTTGTATAAATCAATCTAAAACAATTATTGTATAATATGGTAAATCAAGAATGGAATATCACATTTCTAACAATCATTAAAATGTGCATGAACTTTGGACACCCAAACATACATATTATTTCATGTAATGAACTTTGCTAACGAAGAGATTAAATAGCTAACATCCGTCTCTCACTGAACTAGCCCCTTAGTAAGTTATGGCTAATCGAAGTAAGACACGAAGAGAAAAAAAATATTATTTTGGCCTATATTTCAACTTTATGAGGTAGGATTCTGAATGAGATTTTTTTTCTTCTTCTTCTTCTTCTTTCCATGTCTTACACAATATCTGTCATCCTTTTCTCTCCTACAAAATATAATGAAAATGACGATAGATATTGGTGCATTTATTATGGATCTTCATTTTTTTAAAAATAGATCCTTTTAAACGACCGTCATAATACCGAATAAAAAGTGTCACCTTCTTTTCAATTTCAAGATAAACGATTATTTTATTAGGTACAAACGTGGTCATAAAATTGCAGCCTTTGTATTTACTTGTACTAGTGTTTCGTGATGACAATACACTTATACGTGTATTATCACCACGAAACACTACTTTTAATATCTATTACCTTTCTGGCCAAAAAGTACAGCATACGGGTTTCACATACAACCTCCTTGTAAGGTTGTATTAGGGAGAAAGAGTGAAAATGAAGAGTGGGGGAAGGGAGTAGAGGACTGCACGGACTCGCGAATATGAAATAAAAAGTCATTTTAAGCATGTTAAAGGGGGAATTCCAACCTGAAATTACGTTGGCCTTCATAAAAGCAGAAAAGATGGGGAGAAACCGATTAGTGACAGTTCGAGGATAATCCGACAGAAGTAGGAAAGGTTTCGTATTAATCGATCAAATCGGCAACCCTGTGACGTAACTTTCGAGCATCTCTCCCATTGGTTTAGTACCGGTACCAGAAAGAGATTAAGAGAGATAGAGAACAGAAAATAATTGGTATTCCTTGCCCACTCTTCCTGACAATGCTGAAACTTAAATTCAAATCTCATCGACGTGGACCAGATACGTGTAAGAACACGAGTAAAAAGATGGAGCGTTTTTGTTTTTGTTTTCATGTGTAAAAACAAGTGTTAACAGGTGCATCGTGGGTTTTTCCCCATTCTTTTCAAGAGAAACACTGCGTTTTATTTTTACGACCCCTCCTGAACGTGAGCCCCAAAAGTGCAACAACTTCTTTAAATTCATATTTCAAACAAACGCTACGATTTTTTTCTCTTTTTACTATAGCCTAAACGAGGAGAATGGGGCATTTTTCGACATTTGGTTTAGATGAAATAAATAAATTTAAATATAAAAAATCTATAGCGTGGCTAAAAAGTGCAGCTTATCACTGTTGCATTTTTCGATGCCCGTGTATCGAAATTGCTGACAAGCAGATTGCAAATGATAAAACAACTTTCACGTTATTCAGAGACATAATATCCGTCTATTCGTAAATTTTATTCAGGGAGGGGGGCACCCATGTACTAGGTTGTATTTAGTAGATTATTTTTCAGGGCACGTGCCCCATGTGTCCCCTCCCCCAATCCTCTCTACACCCCCCCCCCCCCCCCCGCCCCCGATGAGTTCAATGTCTGTATTCGTAGTCATGAATATTCAGTAAAATTTAAGGGTATAAAAACTATCATTGAGGAGTAAACATGGTAAAACCATCATTCCTATCTATAGACAACCGAGAATTTACGTCTTGTTATCAATTTGATACCGGCTCAAGAAATTATTTGCTTTCTCCTTCAAAATGTTTTTGGGGAGCTTAAGGAAACAGTTTCTCATTATTTTCTGCATGAGCTCTGGTAAGTATCTTTAGGATCTACAGTATGTTAGGAAATAACACGATAAAAACTATTTTCGAAAAAATCAACTGAAGGCAATTTCAATAGCCCTGTCTATCACCTTTAGAAATGTGCGAACATTACAATGGCGTATTACGTAATCCGAACCTGATTTCTATGGGCAGTACAATAGGCCTTTGAAATTGCCCTTGAGTTTATTTTTCGAAAGTAGTTTTTATCGTGTTAAATGCAGAGAGAATAATCCAAAGCTCTTTGAAAGGGCATAGCAACTGTAGGCTATACAGAAACTGCGTATTATCATTATTTGATTATAAGTATCAGTTAATCTTTGATTTTTATTTGTTTGTTTTTATTGTCTGGTTGTGGGGGGGGGGGGGGTATTAGTGAAACCAGAGATCATTTAAAAGCATAGATATAACAAACTGCACAAACAGTGGCTATCGCCATAAAAAGTAACTCAAATATTGCTATCTCGCTTCGCTCGCTTGCTAAGTCTTAGAAACTGAAAATTTGATATCTGATTAGAGACGACAGCCTAAAAGCGTAATGGTATGCCATGTAGGAAACAATTTGTATGATTACTCTTTCTTCCCTTTTCCTATTTTCTCTTTCCATTTCACTTCATTTTTGGTGTATAAACACCCCAAAACAAACCCCCAAATAGTTTTGTTGTATTAAACTGTTATTTCATTTCATATCATTATTATCTCTTTCATTTTCTTTCCTTTCCTTTCACTTTTCCATAATTCCTCTAAACGTCCCATACTATGAAGTGGATTATATTCACGAAAGAATATTATCAACAGCCTTTTCACAGAGGCTCCCGCATGGTTTACCGAAAGCCTTCAATTGTGAACACTCACTCACCATGGAAACCTACAGAGAACACCTAATTGTGTGTGTGTGTTTCAAATGCTAAGAATTCATGAGCTTGGCACCCGCTTACTTGTGAACAAAACTATGCCAGTATGGACAGCCAGGACCAATGTCGACTTTCCACTATAATCGACCAAAATAGCGTCCATGCGGTATAGGTCAACTAGGCCAGGAGCCAATTTTGTCAGAAGGAAGGTGTACGACTATACATTACCAAAACACCAAAACTGACAAAATTTTCCGTCGAGATGGCTTGTCAGACTGCCCCTAAAAATTGAGGGAAATTTTTCCCCTTAAGGCCCATGGACCAAATTTGGTCAGAAGGAAGAGTTATGGGAGTACATTACAAAAATGTAAAAACTTTAAAAAATCTCCATCCGCAAGGGGGTATAGCACGCCCCTGAAAAAAAAAACACCAAAGTGCCTCTAAACCCAGCTTTGCTGCCCATAGTGCTCTGGATGTAGAGAAAAAAACATTTTTTTGGCATTACAACCTTAATAACTCCAAAGTGTCTCATTCAATTCAGCCAAAATTTACATAGTACTATCTTGAGTATTGTAACTTTCTTGGGGTGCAATTTGGTGTCAAATGATCATTTCAATAATAATCTCTTAAATTGTGAAAATTGGACTGCTTTCTCAAAAGTAGTCACATGATATTGTCAGGATTATGTAAACACACCCATTGTCATCTGGGCTTGTCAAGGCATAATAGAAAGCTTGCAAGGTATTTGTGTAATTAACACATGAATGGTAGATTTCAGCATGGCATCCACATAGCCCAGATATTTAACAAGCTCCTCTATTATGTCTTGTCAAACAGGTGCAGATGGACAATGGGTGTGTTTACATAATCCTGAAAATATCTACTTGCCTAATCAAGCATTTCGGCAATTAAATCTCAGCAAACAATTATGAGTTGTCATTGCATTGATAATAGTTTACATTGTTTTCAAAATACGTATATTTTAAAGTGATAATGTTAAATATGTTTTTGTACATATATTACAGGCTATTTGCATTGATTTCTTCATCTATGATTTGATCAGTAAATATGCTGAAACACAATTCCGAAACCTATTTAGACCTCGTTAATCTGATATCAATCAGTAATATATTCCAAAATTCACTGCCCACAAAAGATAACGAAAAGTGACGTTGCGTCGTTCTAAACTTTGGCAGACGAACTGGAGTACCTATGCTGTATAATTTCACAGTAATCTGTATGAGACAAATTGTTATTTAACAAATCAAACATGAAGGTAGAATTTGATAAAAAATAATGCAAATCATACTCATTTAGGATTTCTGTGCCTTATATTAAAATAATTTTTAAAATATTAAAGGGTACCAATCACCAAAAAAATATTTTACTCTGTATGTTACAGGTTCCATGTCATTCTACTATATTCCAAATATGGGCTTCGAGTATCACTTCTATAAAGAGATATTACAAGTTTAGGCGAGTGCATTTATGGAAAAAAAGGGCCTTACCCCAAAAAAATTGCAACAAAAGGTTTTTCAATTGTTTTTTGTAGTATTTGATGAGCTTAATAACATACTAAAAGTCTACCAAAATCTGACAACGGGAAAGGCATAAATTTCAAGATGGCGTCCAAGATGGCCGCCAATACCTTAAAACATGTGTAATTCCTTAATTTTTCATCGTAGACGAGTAATTTTGGTGTCTAACCCCATGTTTTCAGGGTCGAGCAATCCAGTTAGCTACGTCAAATTATAGAATGACGATTGCATAATTGCAAAATCCAAGATGGCCGAACAAAATGGCCGCTAAAGTCGAAAAATTACACATAATTCCTCTATATCTTCATCATGACCATGCAATTTTGGTGCCGCACATTTCGAACCGCTACATTTCAAGCTATGCTTCTTTCTGACTTTTTTTTCAAGTCTTGCGCATCTTTTGACACCAAGATTTCAAAAAATCGGTCATACCGTTACTGAGTCACGTGACCTTTTGTGACCTCATGTCAGCCCGAAAACGGAGATTTTCTGAGTTTTGTGTACAAAACGAATGGGAAATGAAGTTTCCCATTCGTTTTGTACACAAGATGGCCGCCAATACCTTAAAACATGTGCAATTCCTTAATTTTTCATCGTAGACGAGTAATTTTGGTGTCTAACCCCATGTTTTCAGGGGCGAGCAATCCAGTTAGCTACGTCAAATTATAGAATGACGATTGCATAATTGCAAAATCCAAGAAGGCCGAACAAAATGGCCGCCAAAGCCGAAAAATTACACATAATTCCTTTATATTTTCATCATGACCATGCAATTTTGGTGCCGCACATTTCGAACAGCTACATTTCAAGCTACGCCACTTTCTGACTTTTTTTTTCAAGTCTTGCGCATCTTTTGACACCAAGTTTTCAAAAATCGGTCATACCGTTACTGAGTCACGTGATCTTTTGTGACCTCATGTCAGCCCGAAAACGGAGATTTTCTGAGTTTTGTGTACAAAACGAATGGGAAACTGCATTTCCTCATGTTTCTCCTTCATCACCTATAATTTCTTCTTTAAGCTGTAATTATTTATTCTAACTGAATATTGGTTTAGATAACACTCTGAAACAGCAGACTTAAAAAAACAATTAAAAAGTTAAAGTTGAAAAACAAAGAAATACATAAGAATTGAAATCACTTTCAATTTTTTTTCTTATGTAATAATGTTTTTAAGGTTTAGAAAGAACTTCTTGCATTATAATTTTATCTCCAAGCCTCTTCTTTACTTGATTTTCAGTGGAAATTTATATTTATGCATCAAATTTGCAATTCGAATCCCACCGCAGCACTAGTATCCTTTGGCAAGACGTTAATTTACATTTGCCACTCTCCACCCAGGTGTTAAATGGGTACCCGGTGGGATACGAAAGTTAATGTTGTTTGCTTAGCAATGTGAGCGCCACGGCCCATTGCTGGAATACTCCCCAGGGAGTGGAGAATGTGCATACATTGTGTGTGGGCAAGCCAGAATCCAATGACCGGAAAATAATATATCTGTAAAGCGCTTAGAGACATTGCCGATGTATTAGGTGCTATATAAAAGCGGAATATTATTATTATTATTAATTACAATATTAAATGAAAAAAATAAAGATTTACATAAAAATAACGATGGATTTGTGTTCTTTACGCGATTTTCAAGGTCCATGCAAAATTTTGCGTTGATCAGTCATGTCATGGCCAAGATCGGGGGGGGGGGGCTCGGAGCCCCCCCCCCCCCCCCCCCCCCCCAGTCAGAGAGGTGCTTTAAATAGCCCAGTACAGTAACGGTTAAATTGCTGCAAACTGAATAACTACATTGATATCATTTTGTAATTATCCTTTTTTGTGTGTGTTAATCCGAAATTGCCGATCAATATGGCCCCCCAAATGGTAGCCAAGCTGTTTGATGGTCTTGTTTCCACAATATAATAGCTTGGGAAGCTGTACAGGAATGTATGTATGTATGCATGTATTTGTCAAATTTCCGGACTTCCACTACAACACCGGTCTTATCCCATTTCAAGGGGTGCTGCCCCGTCTGGTTCTGGATACGGACAAGTGGCAGAAGTCATTTAGCGTGTTCAGACCAGCGTTTGGAACCTCTCATGTGTCGGTTTCTGAGTGCCTCCCCCCGAGCTCCGAGGGTCTCACGCCAAGTGTCATGAGGTTTGTATCTGCCAGGAGTTATGGGAATGAAGTCTCGCATTGGGCGACCAAAGATGCACATCGCCGGGATGAGCTTGGTATCCCTGTCTGGAGTGTTCCTGTACTGAAGCATGGCTCGTTGGAAGGAATCAGTGTCAAGGGCACCTGTGGGGCTTGTGTTATCCATGATGAGACGCTTCACAGTCTTCACGCCAACTTCGGCACGACAGTTGCTATAGGGGAAAGCCACAGAGGAAATGCGATGGTGCACACCCCAGTCCCTTAGAAAGTGTCGTGTAGCGATAGCCGTGAATTCAGGACCACCATCGGAAGCCAGTTTGTCAGGGATACCAAAGGTGACAAAGATGCGTCGTAGACAAGTGATAAGTCCATCTGCACCATGGGAAGACCTCTCAACAATCGGCCAGTTAGAGTAACGGTCGTTCACTACCAAGTAGTTGCAAGCTTTTTAGTGGAAGAAGTTTGCACTAATGCACTGGAATGGGTAAGCTGGAGATGCCAAGGGGGTGGGTGGTGCGTTGGAGTTCGTGGGGGCGATCCGATTGCAGTGGTTACACCTAGCACGAAGGGCTGTGATTGCAGGAGTGATGCCAGGCCAGAAAGTAGATGCTTCAGCCCTTTCAGTAATGGAGGTGACCCCTTGGTAGTCTGCATGAAGATGGGTTAACACCTCCTCCCTGAGAGATGTGAGTATAACGACACGGTCCTTGTAAAGCACCACAACATCAGCTGTATGTAGGCCATCCCGGAACTGGAAGTATTCGCGGCGGGGTTCCGGGAGCTCTTGCTGGAAGTCAGGTATGCCAGATTCGACAATGTCAACAAGGTTCTGCATGGTGCTGTCGCTGGCCGTAGCAGTACGGACCTTGTCTCACGTAGACTGAAGGCTGAGGGAGGCAAAGGAGGACACAGCAGAAGATACATGTCTAAGACGCTGTTCTCAAGGGCATCCACATGTGCGGCTGGGGTGCGTAAGTCAGCCATGAGAGTTGGGGAGTGTGTCAAGATGATAGGGTTGGAGTCAACGGCTGCCACATCATCAGGGAGGACCGTTTGCACAGGATCCCCAGTAGGGTGGCGTGAGAGGCAGTCTGTGGCACGATGCTTGACACCTGGCACATGAATCATCCGGAACCTGTATCTGAGGGTCTTTTCCTTCATGTTCCTCAAGCATGGGTTAGGGATGTCTTCCAGGGTGCGGTCAGCAAAGATCTTCAAGATGGGCTTGTGATTAACAGCAATGATGAGGTCACCACAGCCCAAAACAAAGTATCTTGCCTTATCTAGAGCGTCAGCGACTGCAAGGGCCTCACCCTCCATTGGAGCATAGCGTGATTCAGCAGGATGTATGAATCTGCTTCCAACAAGTGTGATCTTCCATCCTGGGTGGCAACAGAAGGGTTCATTCTTGACACAGGAGCCAAAAGCCAATGCCGCTAATGGACCAATCTGGCGCCAACATGTAAGCTTTCGCGGATCAAAGATTTTGACACCCTCTTCAATCTAACTGGCATTGACAGCTTTGGATTCTTGAAAGGCACTCTGGAGAGTCTCGTCCCATACGTAGGGTGTGCCTGGCTTCCAGAGCTGCCGAAAGGGTAGCATTTTCCCTGCCACGCTGAATGCATATGACACCTGATTAAAAAGCTGAAACCACGAGCGGATGTCTTTGATGTCCTTGGGCGTTGGAAAGTCCAGGATTGCCTGCAATTATTTCTGACATGGACGAACACTGTCAGGGGTGATTTCGAACCCAGCGAACTCTACGATGTCTGCACCCAACACAAACTTGTCAGGGACTAGGGTGATCCCATGGCGGCCACATGTGTCAAGCCACTGGACGGCCTGAAAGAAGCTGTCTGCTATTGTGGCTGCCCACAGCAGGACGTCATCCACGCACTTGGTCTTATTGGAGATGTGTGACTCAATCTTATCATACTGCCTTGTGTAGCCGTCACCTGAGGCAATGTATCCTTGAGGGGCAGTTTTGTAACGGTACCTGCCCCAGGGTGTCGGTTCTCCTTGCGGAGGGGTACGCTGTGGTAATCATTCCATGCATCATAGACAGTCTTCTTTTTTTTTTTTGCCATGAGGAACCGATCTCGCCTGGTGGAAGGGTGATGGCGTGTGATGCATATCAATCGTGGCATGAGTATTGAGAGCCTGGGAGTCAATGGTCCGCCGTGGTTTACCATTTTTTTTTTGCACAGATGACCATCCTATGGTACCAGGTAACAGGTTCGCCGACAGGGACTGGTTCGATGACACACAACTGGCCATCGTGGTCTAACCCAGCCTTCACAGCATCACGCCAGTGGAGCGGGACTGGTACTGGAGTGTGATGTGCCACCGGCTCAACGTTCGCATCTACCATCATTTTCATGGGAGGGCTGTCCATGAGAGGCAGGGTTTGATGCTCACATCTGTTGAATGCACTCACCTTGTAGTAGTCAAGCAGATATTGCTGCAGCTTCTGGCGATTAGCTTCAGTAGCCGGGAAGGGTTGTTTTGTCGGGGGAGGTGGAGGCTGTTGGTGACGGGGGCAATGACAAGTTACAGTTGGGTCCTCCTGTAGAGCTGCCATTGTATCCAGATGGTGTGATTCCTGTGTAGCATCAATCGTGGGAAAGCTTTCGAAGATGAGTCTGAGATCTATGCAAGCTTCTTTACTGAGGAAGATCTTGTCAGAACTGTCAGTGATATAGGTCATTTGCCTGGTTTCAAGGACCTGGCCCTGATCATCTTTGTCCGAAAAGCGTAGGATGGCAGCTCCAAGGATCTTGATGCCTCCTGTTAGTATCAGTGTGCATCCTCAAAGTGACTGGAATGAGGTCCGAATGACGTAACCCAAGGCGGCGGGTGACCTTCATACCAGCAAGGCATCTCTGGCATCCTGTATCAGCCATGGCGGATGCTGGGAAAGTTATTGTAAGGGTGGAGAGGTCAAAACCCAAGGCTTCATAGTCATCAGACAAAATCTTGACGGTCACGCCAACAAAGAGGTCAAATTCATGCCAATAATAACTTCTGATGTAATATTTCCCTAAAATATATATTTATTACTTACTACAAGGCATAATTTGCCACCAAATCACGGATACATGTTCCTTCTTCCACTATCTAATGTAGATGTTGACCTTCTGTACTATACTCAGTAGTTGAGATGCACAGAATTTCTCATCATTGTCTTGTGAGGGCGCTTGTCTTGCATTGCAATTTGATGTGAAATCTTGCATATTATTTCATTTAAAAATCATTATGAAAAAAAAAGGCCAACATATAGATTTTTAACACTTGTATAACAATAACTATATTTGTTTATATCAAATTGTACTTTTTAAAGGTAATTTTAACATAAACTTTTCAAAAAATATCATAATCCTTGAGAGGATAGCAGAAATTTTGTTTCATAATTTGCATAAAATATGCAAATTAGAAGGATTGTCCTTGCACTTTTGATCATTTTTGCTGTCCATTTTTATCTGTTCACTTTAAAGAAAGTCTCTGTGAATTAAGATGTATGTTTTGATGGAAAATTATTGTCTAAAATCTAAATTTTTCTTCATGTCACTTTCAAAGACATAATTTGCATAATTTATGCAAATTTTATGCCTTTCCCATTGTCAGATTTTGGTAGACTTTTAGTATGTGATTAAGCACATCAAATACTACAAAAAACAACTTAAAAACCTTTTGTTGCAATTTTTTTGGGGTCAAACCACAAATGCACTCCACTAAAAGGCAACTCGTGAGTAGACTACTCAACGCACCCGTACGCGCTCGCCAACTCGGAGGTTTGGTTCCGCACGAGCACCTTCATGTTATCCTTTATTTCCTTCATACTCCTAAACTGTTCACCTATAGAATTTCAGATAAAGTTCTTTGAGATTAATTCTATACTTCCTGGCGTTATACAAATTCTTTTTTCAGGTGGTTGGTACACTTTAAGAACCACAGACAGATAAAGCATAAATTTTTATAACATTTACATATTAATCAAACAGGTACTCAAAATGTTTCGGGAAGCGAATTGTCTGAAGGTTGTCGACACATCAAAACTATTTCATGTGGAGTCACAACCCTGGAAAGTGGAGAAAGTGTTGCTATGGTAACGAAATCTTTAGCCAGAACGACCAGTGGGGATGCATGGTGGCTACGTTATATTCCTAGTTACCGGGATGTCATGCAGAGTCTGATATGTCGAATGCCAGGTACGTATATGGAAACATTTTGCTCTGTATGTTAGGGGTTCAATATCGGTAATACTATATTCAAAATATGAGCTTTAAATATTGATTCTATAGAGACATTGCAAGTTGAAATACACTCCCAATAAGCACAACAGCGACTTGTGAGGAGACTATTCGACGGACCCGTACGCGCTCGCATAGAAGAAGTGCCCGCGCGGAACCGAACTCGGAGTTAGGTCCCGTGAGAGGGGTTTTTATGTTTTTCTTTGTTTTCTTCTTAATACTCCGTAACCGCTAACCCAATGAAGACCAAAGTGTTTTGAGGTTTATTTTATACATTCTAGCTTTTCACAAACTGTTTTGGGGTGATTGGTACACTTTAAGTTAAGCACAGTGGCGTAGCAGGGGTCCAGACATTACGGGGGCACCGTCATCGGGGGGGGGGGGTGCCCCAGGCTTACTCGATGGATGAAATGACAAGGTTATTTATACTTAGGGGACAGTGTATAGAGGGGTCATGGTGTCTTCTTTCATGTTCTCTCCCCCCCCCCTGCCTCGTTTCATTCTTGTTCTCGTTGTTTTTTTTATTTTTTTTATTGTGTGTGCGTGTGCGTGTGCGTGTGTGTGTGTGTGTTTTTTGTTTGTTTGCCATTTGATTCTGTAGCTACACCACTGATAAGCATGATTGATGGTATTCATGAAAACAGGTTCATTACAGGCCAGATAAAAATCAACTACTTAGTAGGTGCAGGTCTAATACAATCATGACAATGGTCATACAGCAAAATTGACGCCTAACCGAGCGATAATCGACAAAATCTTGGCCACCCGAGGCCGTTTTTTTTTTTTTTTTTTTTTTTTCGTTCTGTCTGTGGTCGGTCTGGTGTGGGTCTAGTTGATGCCGGTGACTGTGGTATGAGTAAGTGAATTTCTTGCTGCTTTAAAACTTAAACCCGGCCCTGATTCTAAGGTCGAATTTTATTTTAAAAGAAGTTAGACCGGGGTTAAGGGTGGTTTTTTTTTTTTTTTTAATTGTTATTTGGTTAAACATGACTTTAGACCAAGTGTCCGGTTATATTTTTTGCAGAATACGAGCCAATGGTATTATCCACTCAATATAAATCCAAAACTCCCTTTTACTGTTAAAGGGCAATCCCAACTTTGTAATAATTTGCTTTGTATGAAAGTAAAAATATCAGAGAAGCAATGCAGATTAGTGAAAGTTTGAACGAAATCGGACAAGCAATAAGAACGTTATGATTTTTTTTTAAAATTGTTATCACTATACCTGTTGGAATTCATTGGCCGTATCGGTACGGTCACGTGTCATATAGCGGCGGTCAGCTTTCCCATTCGCCTCAACACACAAAATGCCTAAAAGGATCTTTTTCCTCTTTTTGGAGGACATATAACAATATGCTACCACCTACAATATATATTTATTACTGCCCCGAGGGAAAAAGCGCTCAGAAGAAATGTGGAATTTAATGATATTTTGGTATACGATAAATGGGAGAGTTGAAAGTGAATACGTCGCTATCGATTCACCAAATTGCCCATTTGAGATTTGCATAGATGTATAGGGATCTCATATTTCAAACATTCATAAATTTCTTATTTTTTGTACGATTTCTATCATTTTTTTTTTACTATCCTGTTTCTCCTTTCACACAAATCAGCATTTTACAAAGGGGCTTTTCCCTTTAAGCCTAAAATTACTTCAAACACGATAAAAACTACTTCGAAAAATAAACTCAAGGGCAATTTCAAAAGTCTATTGTACTGCCCATAGAAATCAGGTTCGGATTACGTAATACGCATTGTAATGTTCGCACATTTCTAAAGGTGATAGACAGGGCTTTTGAAATTGCCTTCAGTTGATTTTTCGAAAATAGTTTTTATCGTGTTTTCAGTTAATATTTGTTCAACACAGCTGCAGGTAAAGTTTGTCCAGTACTAAGTATTATTATATTGAGAGTGATATTCAGATATAATTATTCAGAGCTTTGTATTTCTTCCATTCTTTTAATCCGACCTGTCATTTTCCTCTGCCGATGAAACTTACGAAAGACTGTCTTTCAAATCGGTGTGAAAATGGTGGTACTTGCGTGGAGACCCTGGTCAGTTTTTATTGTATCTGCCCGCCATGGTTTTCCGGTCCGACGTGTGGTAAGTAGATGTATTTATGAAATTTCGCACTTTGTATTCTAAAAGAGAATGTGGGGTTCTGGTAAAGTTTATGTCAGTTTGGAAGAAGATCGTAGTGGAAATGTCCGCTGGAAAGGTGTGCTCTTCAAACGCCCTCATATTCATGAGAAATAGCTGAAGGGTTTGGAACAAACGTTCATGCCTCATAATTGGGGGTCGTCGCGTCTTCTTTTAATGTTCTCTCACCCGCTCTCCCTCTCACACGAGGCGTTAGAACGAAAGGAGAAAAACTAAAAATAACATAAGGAAAGATAGAAAGAGAAATGAAAGGAGAAAACAAAAAATAACATTAAGAAATATACAGAAAGAAATGAAAGGAGAAAAACATGGTATAACATAAGGGAAGATAGAAAGAGAAATGAAAGGAGAAAACAAAGAATAACATCTAAAAAGATAGAGAGATAAATGAAAAGAGGAAAGCAAAGAATAACATTAGGAAAGATAGAAAAAGAAATAAAAGGGGAAAACAAAGAATAACATTAAGAAAAATAGAGAAATGAAATGAAAATGAAAAAAAAATGGAGTAACGCCTCATCGAAGAGTGATCATCATTGTTTTTGTCTCTTATTAGTGTTATTAGTTACAAATGTCATTGTAATGAAAAACAAAAGAACATACCAAGAAAAAGCAGAAAGTTACAGAGACTGACAGCAAGTGAAAAGAAACAAGTGAAGAGACTGATAAAAACGAAATTACATGAGAAAGGTGGAATGAATTTAAGATAACTGAGTTTAATGATACAACGAATGTGATTGAATAAGAAAAGGAAATGAAAGACAGAGGGAAAGAAGAGTATGAAAATTTTTTAAATGCGAAGAAAGAATAGGAAAGAAAGCTAGAAATGGATCCTAAAGTGAAAACGAATGTGCCGTATGGAAATCAGAGAATGAGCGAAAAAGGGAAATGGAAAGAAAAGAAAAGAAAATGAACGGAAAGAGGAAAAAATTAGACAAAGACAGAAACACAAAAGGAAAAGAGAAAGAACAATACGTGAATAAAAAGATGAGAAGAATAAAAGCAAACTCGTAGCATCTGCTTGAAAACGTTCATCATTATTCAACGTAAATCGTTTCTGACAGGCAGCAGTTGTAATTGTTCGTAATCCGTCATGCATTAACGGTTCACCGTGTATTTGGTATCAATGAAAGAAGAGATTTTACAGTTACTATTAGTGTCAATGTATCACCAAATCATATTTGATGATTATGGTATCTATCTCTAAAAACGGGTTTCCTTTTTTCTGAGACGCACTGTATAACTATAACTATAACTATAATGGCAAATTGTTCCTAATTCGGCCGGGCTTTGCAGGTCGTGATGTCACAAGAGGCCAGATAAGCTACAGTACCACTTTAGCAATGTTTGAGGCCAGATTTTTAGATTATTAGGAATAAGTTCTATCACTAAGCCTTGAAGGCATCTTGTTGCGATCGTAGGACTGTCAGCTAACTTCAGTCTATACTAGTACCTGAAGAAGATGTTTGAACCACAGACATCGAAACTGTTAGATGTTAATTTCATATGCATGTGCAGGGGCGGCGCTACAGGGGGGCAGAGGGGGCGACCGCCCCCCCCCCTATGATTTTTCAAGTAGTGAAAAAAGAAAAAAAAGAAGGAAAAAAAAAGAAGAAAAGGAGGAAGAAAAGGGAAGAAAAGGGAAGAAAGAAGAAAGAGGAGTATTAAAAAGAGAGGTCTTAAACATATAACTCTATATTACCCCTGTTATTTAATGGAGAAAAAATATGACGTCATCTTTAGGTCGTCTTGCCCCTCCTATCAAAATACCCTGGCGCTGCCCCTGTGCATGTGTCATGTAACTCATTCCTAATGTTATATGTGAGCCTTACCTTATGCCTTGAGTCTTGCAATACAGGCTCATACTTATGCATAAATACGACAATAAGTTAAATGGATTTTGTAAACCCTTTTTTTAGCGGTTGATGCAGCCAACCCTTGCCCTAATCCGTGGTGGTATTTCGAAAGAGTATGTTACAGTTATTTTTCTCGTCGGACTAACTTTGTGGAGGCAGGATTAGATTGCAATCGTATGGTACGTGATATAAAATTTATATGTATTGTAATTCCTGAGTAATAAACTTCCATCCTTTCGTCGTTCTTAAGGTTATAAATTATTGCCTTTTATCCAAATGATAATTGCATGTCATTTATTCTTAATCTAATTTGTTAATTTATTTTCCAAGCTTTCATGATCTGTTTGATAACTGCAGTTCCTATGGGTTTTTTATGAATCTATGATTTCAAATCTGTACACATTCATTTTCACACTGTTCTTTGCTAATAGATTGTGTTATATTTATGTACGATTCTTTTCAGCCCTTATGCTATGTCATCCCCTTTCTCATCACCCCCTCTCTCTCTCTTTTTCTCCCTTGCTTCTGTTTTTCTCCCCTCCCTCTCCCCTCTTTCTGTTTCTCCCTTCATCTCTCTCTTTAAAATTTCTTCTTTTTTTTTCATTCGTAACTCTTTCTCTCTTCACTTAAGATTTCTAAATTACTTTTTAAGAACTTGATAACGATTTTTAGAAAGATATATAATGTATGATTCGTTTTCCACATCCTTTTCTCTCCCTCTCTCTCTCTTTTACTCTCTTCCTCTTTCATCTTTCCCTATCTCTGTTCTTCTTTCTCTCTTTTTCACTCTCTTTCTCTCCCGCTCTCTCGCTCTCTCTCTCTCGCTCTCTCTCTCTCATTCTCTTAATTTAGTTTATGAATCTTAATGATTATTTTGCTACATAATGGCTGTGATATTAATGCAAACATGAATTTTTATATGATAATACGTGTATATAAAATTGTATTTTATTGTGGATTCCTTTGCATGATGTATGTACAGGGGCGGCTCCATTCTAATAAGCAAGCAGACTTGGTTTCTATCCACGGTGATTGGGAGAATAGAGCCATCAGTAATATTTGGCTTTTACAGATAAGTATTAAAGCTCACGTACAGATTTGGTAACGTAAAGGAAATAGAATTAAATATATATGTGTGTGTGTGTGTGTGTGTGTGTGTGTGTGTGTGTGTATATAATTGTGAGAAATGAAATGAGAAAATAATGGTTGCGTAACTTAATTCAAAGGTTCGATTCTCCGGCGGAGACATTTTTTCAACCTTTGCAAAAATTTCAAAAAGGGAGGACAGCTCTGGGGAACTTTGAATTAAGCTACGCATCCATTATTCTCTCATTTCATTTCTCACAATTATAATTATTTCCACGAGAGTTGCCAAAGCTGTTGTATATATATATACAACAGCTTTGGCAACTCTCGTGGAAATAAATACAATGTGAAAGGAATGAGAGAATAATGGTTGCGTAACTTTAATCAAAGTTCCCCAGAGCTGTCCTCCCTTTTTGAAATTTTCGCAAAGGTTCAAAAAATGTCTCCGCCGGGAATCGAACCCGGGTCGTTGGCTTAGAACGCCAGTGCCTTGCCCACTAGACCACGGAGACGGGCCCGTGGTTTCGGCGACATCAGATTAAATTGACCGACAGATTGACAAATCTTCAACCTTATTAATTAATTCCTTTGTCGGGGGGTCGATTCCGGAGACATTTTT
The DNA here is from genome assembly GCA_025618425.1 of Heliocidaris tuberculata. Taxonomy (NCBI): domain Eukaryota; kingdom Metazoa; phylum Echinodermata; class Echinoidea; order Camarodonta; family Echinometridae; genus Heliocidaris; species Heliocidaris tuberculata. The sequence continues at coordinate 20,459,328 of CM046851.1, read as the reverse complement.
TCAACCTTTGCAAAAATTTCAAAAAGGGAGGACAGCTCTGGGGAACTTTGATTTAAGTTACGAAACCATTATCCTCTCATTCCTTTCACATTATATATATATATATATATATATATATATATATATATATCTGGTTTGGTCTGTCCTAGCGTAAAGTGTTCAATGTCTACGCAGAGCAATAAATATTATGGTATAAGACAGACAAATGGAGCAAGGCTGTTAAGGAGTTTGACGACTTAAGCGATCATCAGGCAAGTGATAGCTTCTTTAAAATTAAAACTTTAGAAGTTAATGTCTCATTTTGAACGTATTTGTGCTCAAGTAAAGCAGAGTAATCTTGTAATTTTAAAGAAGCTATCACTTGCTTGATGATCGCTTAAAGCGTGAAACTTCGAGTAGTAGCCATGCTCCATTAGTCTGTTTTATACCATAATATATATATATATATATATATATATATATATATATATATATATATATATATGTGTGTGTGTGTGTGATATTTTGTATTTATATATGAATATGTAAATATAGATATATATTTATAAATTTATATATAAATATATAAATTTAATAATTATGGTCCTCTTTGTAACAAAAGATACATGCGAGATTTTTAAGTCTCTATGTAAGTGTGAAAGGAATGCGAGATCACGGCTACATAGTACCCTATACGCTTAAAGGACCCTTCGACCCCGCTCCCCGCACAACTCTCTATAAGCAGTTCCCTTGGAGTAGCGTGTGAATGTTTCGTTCACACAACCCTTATCATGCTTATAGGTTTTACACGTGGATAGTGAAAGTTGACGGTGTTTGAATTTATGTGCCAGGCAGAGTGGGCCAGATATATGAAATATTTTTACCTCTCATTTGTTTAATATTCCACTTGAGGTGGAAAAACCACAAAAGCTTTACTGCTAGTATTTTTGTTAGTTATCAAATAAAGTCCAAGAAATCTGACAAAAAGTTTTTAAAGGCTTATACCTTTTAACGATAGGGGCATAGGCGTAGGAGGCAGCAGCCCCTCGATAATTTTGAAATTACCAATATTCGGTCAGTCGCCACCTCTATTTTAACCAGCTACTACCTCATGTTCGAGCAGCGAAGTGGTCTAGTCCTACTCTTCTCTTCTTCTTTTATTTTTGTATATTGTAATGACAAAATACAATTTTCTCTACGAAAAAAGAATAAAAAATCACTCACTCTCAAAATTTAGAAAATTGACAGTTGATATGCGAACATTATGGCCCGAATTCACAAAGGAGGTTTAAACCATGGCTAAGGTTTAAACCTCCGTAAGCGTAATAAAATAAGCGTAAATAAGCGCTCAGTGTCCATGCGCGCGCTCAAAGAAAATATATGATTGGATCGGATTCAGTGCGCACGTACGCTTAAAAAACCCAGGAGGGGGTTTAAACCATGGTTTAAACCAAACCTTCTTTGTGAATTCGGGCCTATACGTCACCCCCTCCCCCCCCCCCCCCATAATGACCAAAGTAGCTCCTTATGCACATGAGTGGGGAAGAGTCATCTAATCGTTACAATATTTACATTTTTAGCCACATGATACAAACAATTCAAAAATCTCTAGGGGTTTTTCAAGAGATAAATTTATGATTTTACTTATTTGAAAAGAATGAAAAGAATGATTCTCAGAAGGAAATGATTTTTTTCTGCTTCCTTGTTCTTTTCGTTTTCTTTTCTTTGTCATGATTGTTATTATTAATGTTATTATTATATTATTATTATTATTATTATTATATTAATTATTATTATTATTATTATTATTATTATTATTATTATTATTATATTAATATTATTATCATTATCATCATTATTATAAATGTTATTATTATTGTTGTTGTTGTTATTGTTTGTTGTCTCTCCTTCCTTTAGGCAGTTTACCGCCTCATGTTTAAATGGGTCTTAAAGGTTAAAGGTCATTTGCCTCTTTTCATATACAAGCTAGTCCCCCCGAACCAGAATTGTGGATTGGCCTAAGCCACGACACTTCAGGACAGCTCCGTTGGAATGACAACACTCCTCTTGACTACACCTCTTGGGCACCAGGCCAGCCAAAAGACCCCACTGTACTAGGAGTGATGTGTGTCTATCTTGGGCGCAATGCATCCACCGATGGGCTCTTGAGAAACTGGTACACCGGTGACTGTATCATCACTAGTGCGCCATATATGTGCAAGATGAAGGTCTGGTAATAGGTGAAAAAAATTGTGAGCTTACTTGGTTTTTTGTTTTTTGTTTTTTGTTTTTTTTTTAATTTCGGTTTAGAAGAATATCATAGAAGAAATGTCCCCTGAAAAGTATTGCTCTACAAGTGTCCTCATATATTATTCGAAATGTGACTACAAAAATTGCTGAAATGTCTGGACCAAATTTGAATGTCACATGTGTGTATAGTCCCATATAACTCATATATGAGTTACAATATACACTAAGCATGTTAATTCTCAACCTTTCCCAGTTGATTTCAGTTTCTTTCACATGTTCACAATGCAATTGCATTACCAAAACTCAACTTCATTTTCTAAATAAAAGCTCACTGCACACGAGGTGTCCTTTATTTACCTGACGTAGGACGCCGTCATTGAATGATGTGGTCGTTGAGACGCCTTGTGAGAGTGATATCGTACAAAGCGTGGTTGCAAAATGGAGAGAGTAAACATTTCGTTAAAGGGCAATCTAACCTTGGTTATAAGATGATTTGTGTGAAAGCAGAAAAATAAGAAAAAAAGGATGGTGAAAGTTTAAAAGAAATCGGACAAGGAATAAGAAAGTTATGGATGTTTGAAAAATGAGATTACTACATCTATGTGAATCTCAAGTTGGCAATTTGGTGATTCGATCGTGACATTTTTGTGGACAACTCTCCCATTTGTCGTACACAAAAATATCATTAATTTGTGGTTTTCTTCCATGCCCTTTTACCCTCGGGGTAGTACTCAAAATATATTGGAGATATCATATTATTATAGGTCCTCATGAAAGAAAAAGATCCTACTGAGTAATACATTTTGAAAAAAATGACATTTTAGCTATTTTGTGTGTTAGAGCGAATGGGGGAGTTGTCCACAGCTACATCACAGTGACATTACCTATTTGGCCAATTTGAAATTCCCATATGTATAGTGATTACAACTTTCATTAATTCATAACTCTCTTATTGCTTGTCCGATTTAGTTCAAACTTTCACCAATCTGTTTCTCTGATTTTTCCTCTTTCTTTCAAAGCCACTTGCTATCAAGGTTGGATTTCCCTTTAAATAACTGGTGCATGGGCTAATTCCCTTCACAGGTTCGACCAGCGCCATCGAAATGACCTTTCATGGGCAACACGAAGTAGGCGGGCTCACACGAGGCATCATTTCGAGCCTATGAAAGCAATTATAAGACATACGTCAGTTGTTATTCAAAGTATTGTTTGCACTCCTCATTTTGCATTCACTGTTTGTACGATATCACTCTAACATCACGTGTCAAAGACCGCACCAGACGCTGACATGGTCCTACGTCAGGCAAATATGGAAAGCCATCGACGCCATTATTCGTATCGGATACGTACCGGATACGTATGCTTTATTTTAACGTACGTACCGGATACGTATGCTCTATTTTAACGTACGTACCGGATACGTATGCTCTATTTTAGCGTACGTACAGGATACGTATGCTCTATTTTAACGTACGTACCGGATACGTATGCTCTGTTAACTCGAGTACCGCCCAAGCAGCTGTTGTTTATATCATTCCGGCGCCGGTGGGTGGTCCGTTATCAGTGTAGCGCAGAATGCTAGTCTCAGCCATCAGTCTAGATATCAGTGAGCTCATCAATGAGCACCTAAGCCTATTATAATCATCACAAAAAGATATTAAGGCAGAATTCTGAGGGGCGTCGATCCTGGGGGGGGGGGGCAGGGAGGGCAATCCTCCTCCCCCCGAAAATATTGGGGGCAAACATATCGTTTTGCCCCCCCCCCCTAATAAATCCGGATGTGTAAAAGTAGATTAAAATAAGGAAAAGTGATGCAAAACTTGGGAAATGAAACCTTCCAAACAATGAAATACAAAAGTTATTACACGATCAGACTTCAATTTCGCTTCTCCAATTTTCCCTAGGTGCTTCATGTAACCGTGGAGAAGCTGTTAATTAAGAGGCGTTAACCCTTTCGAGACAATTGACCACGTTTTGTGGTTTGGCTCAATAACTTTTGATCCAGAGCTCTAAAAAATATACCAGATGCACGAGTAGAAAGAGCAAAATTTTCTGCACACACTATGTCCATTTTTATTGCATGACCATATTGCGTTTGATGCCAGGAATTTTAAAAACAAGAATAAGCTCTGAGATCCTTAAATTGGCAACACATTGAAAGGTTTAAAATCAATGTTTTTCATCAAAATTGGCAATTTCTTTCAACTATTCAACAAATTTCTAACCACGTATATTGTTTTCAAAGACATTACACCATATTAGAACCATGTAGCACTAAAAGGAAAATATTATTGTTGCCAATTTGAAGAACAAAATGTGATCAATTTAGCCCTTAAATAATCCCTGTCCTGAAAGGGTTAAAAAGGGTACCATATACCTTCATTTGAAATGACGCCATTAAAAAACGTTCTGAACACATACACACAGAAAAAGCCTGGTTGAAATTTTCCATGTAAATCATTTCCCGTGTATAATCGCATTAGTTCATCACGAATTTGATAATTTGATTAGAGTAGACGCGCTTGAAATAACGAGGCAACTCGGATTTGTGTTGGCTGACCGGTCAACCGGTCAACCTGGAACTCTGGTAAAGTTTAATACTTTTTGTGTTAAAATTTTACAAGGGGTTTTTTTCAGTGTATAATTCAGTGCAAAGTTAGAATTTTCATAATTATTCAGTTGTGTTTTTTTTTTCTCTCTCTCTCTTCAATTTTTCATCTTTTATTACTACTGGAAACAAATTTACGTTATGATTTGTACTTTTTTTTCTTCATGCCATTCGATGAGGACACCCATTCCCCCCCCCCCCCTCCCCCATGTATTAAAATTAAAGAGTACAAGGGGTCCTTTGGGGTTTTTGAAAAAAAAATGGGAGGTCTGTGCCCCTCACTCTCACGGGCTCACAGTCACTGCTTTAAATACCTTGTTTGAAAACACTTTTCGTGCCCTCATCTCCCGCTTCAACTCTGAAATATATACATGTATAAACTATCGGAAAATTGGAAATGATGTATATACAAGTTTGGGTGACGGGACTCGCGTACTCACCTACCTCATTTCCCACATTATTATCTATAAACCCAAAGATATAAGGAAAGGAAAACTGGAGTAAAAAGCAGAGGAGGGGGGCACAGTTCCCCAACCTTTTCTAGCAACAAAAATGCCCCTTTTATTTATAAAAAGTGCCCTCTTTCTCTCTGATAAGTGCCCATTTTCCTTTCTAATTAAAGTGCCCTCTTCCATTCTGATATCACAGTGCCCCTTTTCACCTTCTGATAAATGCCCATTCAAATCTGATGAGTTCTTTCTCTCTCGCTCTCTCTCACTCTTTCTCCTTCTCTCTCTTTCTCTATTTCTCTCTCTCTCTCTCTAATAAGTGCCCTTTTCTCCGTATCATATGTGCCCTTTTCCAAATCTTGCAATTGCCCTCCCCCTTTTTAAAAATAATTTTCAACAATTCTCTCCAATAAGTGGCTTTTCCCTGTAATAAGTGCAATTTCCCGCTTCTGATATATGCCCCTTTTCTCCTTATTACAAGTCTGATAATTGATCATTTTTTTCTTCTGATAAGTGCCCCTTTTCAAATTTGACAAGTGCTCCTATTTACTTCTAATGAGTGTCCCTTTTCTTCTCTAAAAAGTGCCCCTCCTCCCCTTCTGATAAATGCCCTCTTTTACCTAGTATATTTCTCATTGTTGCTCAAACCTGGCGTCCACTAGGGCGCGGACAAGACGCGGAATGCAAAATTAGTAAATCCGCATTCATTCAGCAACCTATCCTCATATTCTTGAAAGATTCCGTTCACTGTCTTTATCATTCCTAAACACTTTCCGGCGTTTCCGCACTTTCGGGAGAGGGCAAAATTTCCGCGTCCAAATTTTGGTCACGACCAAAATTTGGACGCGGAAACGAACTTCCTGACACCTTCGGCAACTTGTCTGCATTGTCGTGCGGACATCGTCAGGACATCCCGCCTTTCTTTAACACTTCTGCCTCCTCAGGAAACGCTCCTGAAAGCCTCCGCGGTGCCGGGCAGGTTCGCGAATGCAAGCCGAAGCCATGCAGAATGTTTTAGGAAAGCGCGGAGCCGATGCGGATCTATATAAGTGAGTGCGCGAAGCCGCTGCCATCATTAATGGTCAAGACACGGAAGAGGCAACAGGGCTATATAGCTGAGTATCTCTCTCAGCTTGGATTTGAAGCAATACAGCAAGATGAATGGCAACTGGTGTGATCTCCATGACGGCTAGCATGCATATGAGGAAAAAAAACCAAAGTCGGCGCCGAATGTATAACCTTGCATTATTTCCTGATATTGTCCGCATATCTAAATGGTTGTCGGAAAATCATCCTGATTGTCTTATTCCGTGATTTTACCACTCCTGGTGTGATCCTAGATGTGTCCGCGCTGTCCTGCTACGATCGGCATTTTCTGCGGCATTTCGCGACCTTCCCGATTGATTCCTAGGACACTCCCAGGTATGACTGCAGTCAATACGCAGAGATTCGTGGTAATGTCCCAAGAAACGATGATGCACACACTTTTTCCGCGGCTTGCGCGGAAAGAATGCCGAAATGACATAATTTCCTTCCGCAACCCTTCCTAATCTTGTCGGCGCTTTAGTGGACGCCAGGCTTTACAAAACGAGCCACATTTAGTTTCAAAGAATCGGTGCGGCTTGATGTAGTAGAAGGTACCCCTATTTCTACCAGTATAATGTAGCACAGCAGAGCTCAGGGCAGGAGAGGCACAATAAAATGCACCCCCCAAAAAAATTTCATTCCGCTCGCTCCAACTATATACCTCGCATTTTCAAAATTTAAATAAATATGTTTTAAAAGGGGGCGTGCGAGTTCGAAGGGGTGGAATGCTTTAAGCACACTAGCGTAAATGGGGGGGGGGGCAGAGTGCCCCCTTGACAGCTTTTCCTCCAATTTTTTTTCCTCCATTTTTTTTTTTTTTTTTTTTTTGCTTGTCAGAGAATTATGGAGGAAAACATGTGATAACCACACCCACCGCCCCCCCCCCCCGCCCCAACTGAGCGACTTTTTTGAGGTCTGGGGAAAAAAGTTGTCCCCCCCCCCCCCCCCCCCCACTGAGCGAGTTTTGGAGGGCTGGTGAGAAGAAAAAAATACGGATCTCCCTTCAAGCAGAATTTGCCCCCCCCCCCCCCTTATATAAGCTTGAACCCTCCTGGCGCGCCTGAATGCAGGGACATTTTTTCGACTTTATGAAGTTTCCGGCCAGCAGAGGGCCAAACCTGCCTGAACCACCGCTCACTCCTTCCAAAATACTATCATTTTAACAGGACTGGCGTAGAATCCACCTCCTATAGGTTTGCTGTGCATGACGTGATCGCGTGATAATGTTGAGTGCCCAAACATGGCCCGTAGAAGCAGCTACTTCCCCATGAATAGTAAATTGGAGAGTCGTCAAAGCCTAGTTTTTCATTTAATTTAAAGAAAAATGCAATTCTTGAATTTGCCCCCAAATCAACTCTCTGTCCTCTACATGGTATCAACCTATTGTTATGCAAGAATGCATTTTTTTTTAATACATTGCGGTGGTAATAGTAAAATTAACGGTTTTTTTTTTTTTTTTTTTTTTTTTAGGTTGAGTTGCCCATAGGGTGTTGGTAAATCAGATTTATCACAGCTATAATAGGCGTTTTCAAACGTGATTCAGGTGAATAAAATCTTTGAATGAATAAATGCATGCAGGGGAGGTGGGGAGGGGGGGGGGCGGGAGACACGTACCCCGGAAATGTTTAAGATTTAATATTCATGTATAGCAAATAATGAGTAAAGACGTGACAAGAAATCGCCGCGCATGAATGCATGCACTTTTTTTTTAGCCGGTAGCCAGAGGGGGTCACCCTATCGAAAAAACAGTAACTCCTTTGCATGTAATGCATAGCATATAGCAATGATCCATGGACAAAAAAACTATGCTAGGAAATGAATGTCTGCCGTGCTCAAAGTGTGGGGACGGTCAGGAGAGCCCTCCAAAGCGGTCAATATTTTGAGCTAGCCACTGGCATGCTGGTGGGGAGCTTGGGGGCTGCAGCCCCCCTCCCCCCCAAAAAAAAACAGCTCCCAGAACAAAAAAGGAAAAGGAAAAGGAAAAGGAAAAAAAGAAAAGGGATTAAAACAGAAAGAAAGATAAGAAGAAAACACATTCCCTTTATTTATCCCCGGCTTGAAAAAAAACTTGAGAACTTCTTTTAAAACATACGTATAAATGTCTGAATTGTCTTAGTATCTCCCCTTCCATAATACATTTTGTGCTTATATTTTGCATGCAAGATTTCTTTGTTTTATCATGATTTTCTTATAATGGGAGAGGAAATCATATTTTTCAAACTGAGGGAAGATGTGTGATATCTAATGTGAAATATTAAAGCAAGCGGCGCACAATTCGGGGGGATGGACTTAGTGACACGTCCCCAGGAAATCTGGAAAACATAAAAAAATATGTAAAAAAATAATGAGGTAAGGCTACAGCACACTATTAAAGCTCTGAAGTGCTCTAGAATGCAAAGTTTCACTTTTAGAAATGGAAAATGTTCTCACTCCGCTCCCTCATTTAATACATTTAATATTTACATTTAAAAAAAATCTGTAAACAGGTATTATTACATAGGCAAGGAGGAATCGTCCCCCGAAAATTGAAAGCAGCAAAACATTGTCAGGCTGACGATTTGAGCTGCCTGTCTCCATAAAAAGAAGAGAGAAAATGTGGATATTAAGCTCAGACTTTGATTCACCTGTGTGAATAAAAGTGGTCTTAAACTACTAAACGTAAAATTTCTAGCTTGTATAGCGACCTCCCAATAGAGAATATTAAAGTTATCCAGGGCATTGATAAGACGTGTGACATTTTCACGGTATAGCAAAATGCAATATTTTATTATTTGTGGAAGGGGCAGCGATGTATCCCCCTTCAAAAAATTGAGATCCGAGTACAGTACAGCTCAAATTTTTGGGGCACATTACGCCATTGGAGCTATAGCTCAGCGTAAAAGGTGACTGGGTGAAAACTGCTGGAAAATGTAGAGCATAACCCCCTGTATCATAAACACAGGTGTAGCCAGGATTTTTCAATAGGGGGGGGGGCTGACGTGAAGGATCCAACGGCGTATACGTAGCCAGGATTTCATTTTAGGGGTAGCGGTTGTGAGCACGCAAAGCGTGCGAAATTGGTGATGAGCATGCGAAGCGTGCTCCGCAGGGGGTGGGTGCAGGAAGGGGGAAGTTTCCCCCTCTCGCGCGAAGCGCGAAAGCTCTGATGTTTTATAGCAAATTTGAGAGAAAGATAACTCCTCGTAGCACCTTTTTTTAAAGGCGGAAAGTTAGTTCGACGTTTGGACTGCTTTTCAATTATTTGGACGCAATACTGCACTGTATGTAACAGGGATGGGTGAAGGGAGGGGGGGGGGGTTTCCCCCTTCCCGCGCGAACGCGAAAGCTCTGACGTTTTAGCAAATTTGAGAGAATGATAACGGCTCGTAGCACCTTCTTTTAGGCGGAAAGTGAGTTCGACGCCCGCGCTGCTTTTCAATTATTTGGACGCAATACTGCATTGTATACAGGGGTGGGTGCAGGTAGGGTTCCCCCTTCCCACGCGAAGCGCGAAAGCTCTTACGTTTTATAGCAAATTTGAGAGAAATGGCTCGTAGCACCTTTTTTTTAGGCGGAAAGTTATTTCGACGCCCGCGCTGCTTTTCAATTATTTGGACGCAATACTGCACTGTATCCAGGGGCCGGTGGAATTGAGAGAAAGTTAACGGCTCGTATATAGCACCATTTTTTAGGCGGAAAGTTAGTTTGAAGCGCTGCTTTTCAATTATTTTGATGCAATACTGCACTGTATGTAACGGGTGGGTGCAGTGAGGGGGGGGGGTCCCCCTTCCCACGCGAAGCTCGAAAACTTTGACGTCTTAGCAAAATATGAGAGATAGATAACGGCTTGTAGAGCCTTTTTAGGCTTTTTTTCTCTCACTTTCCCCGCTTTTTCGCTCTCCCTTTTTTTAAATTTTAACGGGCTGAATGGGGGGGGGGTGACCCTCTGGGCCCCCTGGCTACGCCTATGATCATGAATGACTACTGCCAGATAAATTGAGCCATAGGTTGCGCCTGCCAGACGCCCCAAATGCCAGATGCCCATAATTGATTTTTTTAAAAAGGAAGGAAAAAATAAGTCATATAGATTGGCGAGAAAAGTAAGGGTGAAAGCTAGTGAAAAATATATAGAGTATAATCCCCTATATCATGAATGACCACTGCCAGATATTTTAGGGGATGGTTGTTCCCGCAAGACGCCCGTAAATGCAAAACGCCCATTATTAGAGCATGGTAATGATAAATAAATAAAATAAAAGGGCTAGGTTGGCGAGAAAATTAATTTGATGGCAAGTGGTGGAGAATATAAAATATAACCCCCTGAATCATGAATGAACCCTGCTTGAATTTTTTAGGAATGTGTTGTGCCCGCCAGATGCCCCAAATGCACGACGCCCATAACCGATTAAAAAAATTAGAAAAAAATTAATTAATTAAACAGCTAGATTAGCGAGAGAAATAACTCGATGAAAAGTGGTAGAAAATATTGAGTGTAATTTCTAAATTATGAATAACGACTGCAAGACATTCTGAGAGGTGGGTTGTGCCCACCAGACACCCCCAAATGTCAAACGCCCGAAAATTATTTAAAACTTTGGAAATTAAATGAGATAAAAGAGCTAGATTGGCCGGAAAAGTAACGGGATGAAACCTGTTGAAAAATATTGAGAAATAAACCCCGTATCATAAATGAACCTTGCCAGATGTTTTGAGTGGTGTGTTGTGCCCACCAGACGCTCTAAAGTGCCAAACGCTCATAAAAATAAAATGAAAAAGAAATAAAAAATAAAATAAATGAGAGAGCTACATTAGCGAGAAAGGTAGTTTGTGCCCGCCAGACTCCCCCGAATGCCGGATGCCCATAATTGAGGTTAAAAATAATTGAGGTAGAAATGCTTAACATAACCCCCTGTATTATGAATGACCACCGGACCACTGTCAAACATGATTGTTGGTAGTGTCTGCCAAACGCCCATAGAAAAGAGAGAGCTAGATTAGCCAGAAAAGTAAAGGGATGAAACTTCATGGAAAATATGGAGCACAACCATCTCTGTATTAATCATTGGCAGACGTTTCAAGAGGTGGATGTGCCCACCAGACACCCCAGAGTACGTCAACCATTAATGGTGATGGGCGTTTTACATTTTGGGGCGTCTAGCTGGTACAATCCAACACTTAAAACGTCTGGCAGTGGTCATTTATGGTATAGGGGCTTAAGCTCTACATTTTCCACTATAGCTTTCGACCCGTTACCTTTCTCGCTAATGTATCTCTTTTATTATATTCATTTATTATCATTATTCACCACTGACGGGCGTTTTGGATTTTTGGGGGCGTCTGGCAGGAACATAACCCACCACTCAAAATGTCTAGCTCTTTTATTTTACTTCATTTCCAAAAATTTTAATCAGTTATGGGCGTTTGGCATTTGGGGGCGTCTGGTATTGACAACCCATCTCTTAGAACGTCTTTTCTCTCTGATCTAGTTGACTTATTTTATTTTTATTATTCTATTTTTTTATTTTACAATGGGCATCTGGAGTTTGGGCCTCCGGCGCTCACAACCTACCACTTAAAACGTCTGGCAGTGGTCATTGATGATTAAGAGGGTTATACTCAAAGTTTTCCACCAGCTTTTATCCCGTTAATTTTCTCGCTAATGTAGCTCTTTTATTACATTCATTTATCATTATCGTGCATTAATGGGCGTTTGCCACTTGGGGGCGTCTGGGTGGCACAACCCACCACCACAGGCGTAGCCAGGGGGCCCGGGGGGGGGGGGCATGCTGCCCCATTCAGCCCCTTTAAAAAAAAGTGAGAGCGAAAAAGCGGGGGAAGTGAGAGAAAAAAAAAAGCCTAAAAAGGTGCTACAAGCCGTTATCTTTCTCTCAGATTTTGCTAAAACGTCATAGGACCCCCCCCCCTCACTGCACCCACCGGCCCCTGGATACAGTGCAGTATTGCGTCCAAATAATTGAAAAGCATCGCTTCAAACTAACTTTCCGCCTTAAAAAATGGTACTACGAGCCGTTAACTTTCTCTCATATTTGCTATAAAACTTAAGAGCGCGGGAAGGGGGAACCCTCCCCCTCCCTTCACCCCCCCCCCCCCCCCTGTTACATACTGTGCAGTACTGCGTCTAAATAACTGACAAGCAGTCCGGGCGTCGAACTAACTTTCCGCCTAAAAAAGGTGCCGTTATCTTTCTCTCAATTTGCTATAAAACGTCAGAGCTTTCGCGCTTCGCGCGGGAGGGGAAAAACTCCCCTTCCCTGCACCCATCCCTATTACATACAGAACATTATTGCGTCCAAATAACTGAAAAGCAGTCCGGGCGTCGAACTAACTTTCAACCTAAAAAAAGGTGCTACGAGCCGTTATCTTTCTCTCAAATGCCCTCCCTGCCCCCCCCCCCCCCTCCAGTATCGACGCCCCTCAGAATTCTGCCTTAATATCTTTTTGTGATGATTATAATAGGCTTGGGTGCTCATTGATGAGCTCACTGATATCTAGACTGATGGCTGAGACTAGGCATTCTTCGCTACACTGATAACGGACCACCCACTGCCGCCGCAGTGACAAAACAACAGCTGCTTGGGCGGTACTCGAGTTAACAGAGCATACGTATGCTAAACTAAATTGCATACGTATGCAAGTTTACTCAGCATACGTATGCTTAAATGCAGCTCTATGATTGGTCCGTTTGCATACGTATGCTCTATTTGAGCATACGTATCCGGTACGTACGTTAAATAGAGCATACGTATCCGGTACGTACGTTAAATAGAGCATACGTATCCGATACGATTTATGGCGTCGATGGCCTTCCATAGGCAAATGACGTATTGTGTGTAACGGGCAAAACGGAAAAAATAAGGCGTAGTATGATAAGGTTTGGCATTTTCCTTCATTTTTTGTCATTTTACTGCTATTGTAGTATTCCGCAGCTTTTTCAGCGAATCATTCATCATGTACCATCTGATTGTAAAAATGACTTTGAAATTCGCTCGCTCATAAAAATAATCATAATTTGTTTCATTTCCCCGAACCCCATCCAAACTTGAACATCTCCTGGGGCCCGTTGCACAAAACTTGCGTTTGAATGCAACTCAGGAAAATCAAAAGCAACTTTATTTTCAGCCAATCAGAAGTGCGCATTAAGGACTTGCGTTTGATTTTTAGGAGTTGCGATTAAACACAAGTTTTGTGCAACGGGCCCCTGATGTGTTTAATGATGAGTTATTTTTTGCACTCTTGTGTATCACGTGTTGTGCCCTATTTGGCCATCAATTCAAAATGCCTTTCTTTAGGTTTTGTTATTTGCATACTAATATTGGACAAACATTTCTCAAATTTTTTGCTGTGTAGACAAGCATCTTCGTGGAGGAGGAGTCGGCTTATACGTATCTAATTTATTATCATATCAAATTAAATCTAACTTTGTATTTCCTGTCAAAAGTGCCGAACTTTTATGTGTTGAAATTGAAATGGCACGAGGAAAGAATATAATCATATGTGTAGTTTACAGACCACCTAGTGGTAACATCAATTTGTTTATGGACGACCTCGAGTTCCCCCTTTGATAAGATCAGTGTCATAAATAAACCTGTGTATCTTATGGGTGACTTCAACATTGACCTACTAGTCAAAGATAATAATGCAAATAATTTCTGCAATCTCTTAAATGCTCATGCTTTCCGACCTAGTATAAGTAAACCTACACGTGTAAGTTCAAATTCTGTGACATTAATTGACAATATATTCTGTAATACAATTAATGTCAACATGGAGGTTGGTGTTCTTTATAGCGAAATCTCAGATCATTTACCAATTTTTTTAATTATAAAGGATGTAAATCGCCATCCCCTTAAACATAAGCAGATTATAAAGATACGCAAGTTTTCACCGGATAATATTTTACGCCTTAATGATGACTGAAAACTGGAACGACATTCAATTATGCAACGAACCAAATACTGCTTACGAGGCTTTTTGGAATAAATTTAAATATTACTTAGACAAAAATATTCCCAAAGTTGAAAAGCGCCCCCACAAGAATAACCCGAGGAATCCATGGATTACTAAAGGTATTTTAAAGTCAATTAGGAAAAGGAATAACCTGTATAAAACCAGCCTCAAAAAGCCTAATGATGTAAATATTAATATTTATAAGAAATATAGAAACACACTGACTTCAGTTATACGGCTTTCACGTAAACTTTACTTTTCCAAAAAACTTGAAAATGCACGGTAATTTGTCTTCTACATGGAAAGTTATAAATCAAGTACTTTGTAAACAGAACAGTTCCCCCAAAGTTAAAAACTTTTTCCTCTAATTACCACAAATTGGATAATCCGAAAGATATTGCTAACGGCTTCAATAAGCACTTTGCTAACATTGGTCTGGAGCAAGCATCTAAAATAGATTCACAAGGAAATGATTTTGAAAAATATCTTCCCGATTACATAAATAAATCAGTTTTTTTCAAACCTACTGATTATCTTGAAATAATAAACATAGTGAACTCACTTAAACAAACCGAGTCATCTGGCCACGATGAAATCAGTACCAGTGTATTAAAAAGAATAATTGGTAGTATCCTAACCCTCCTTGTATTTATATTTAATCTGTCCTTAACAACTGGTGTATTTCCGAACTTATTTAAAATAGCCAAAGTTATACCGATATATAAAAAAGATGATGCCTCTGATCTAAGTAACTATCGCCCAATTTCCATATTGTCCAGCTTTTAAAAAATACTTGAACGTATCGTGTATAACAGATTGTATGATTTTTTGACGAAGAATGACCTTCTCAATCCCAATCAATTTGGCTTCAGGAAGTCATATTCAACTGAGCTTGCATTAGTACAATTGTATGATAGAGTGTCGGATGCCTTGGCTGATCGTAAGCATGTGATTGGCGTGTTTATGGATCTGAGCAAGGCATTCGGCACTCTTGATCACTCGATTCTTTTGAAGAAACTACAACATTATGGTGTCAGAGGAATAACTTTAAACTGGTTTCAGAGTTATTTGTCAAACAGGAAACAATTTACCTTATATGATCATGTTAATTCTGAAATATTAGATATAAAATGTGGAGTCCCACAGGGCTCAATATTGGGCCCGCTATTGTTCTTACTTTATATTAATGATATTTCTAACTCCTCAACTGTCTTAAAATATATAATGTTTGCTGATGACACAAATGTGTTTCTCTCACATAAAGATATCAATGTTCTTATCGATACTCTGAACTCAGAACTGCCAAAACTTGCCAAATGGTTTCGATGTAATATGCTATCTTTAAATCTTAAGAAAACAAACTACATATATTTTACAACTCATAATAAACCATTACAGCCTGATATATCCTTGAAAATAGATGATACCTTGATCGAACGGCAAACCAATACCAAATTTCTTGGAGTTTATATTAACGAATTTTTAAATTGGTCTGACCACATCAAGTATATTTCTAAAGCCATTTCACGCAGTGTTGGTGTTCTGTCTAAACTGAAGTTTTACCTCCCATTGAACATCTTATTCATACTTTATAATACTATGTTATTACCGTATATAACGTACTGTAATCTAGTATGGGCGAATTCCAAATGTCTGAATGACTCGATTTTAAGATATCAAAAAAAAGCTATACGTATATGTACTGGTTCTCACTACAGGGACCATAGTGCCCCTTTCTTCCTAAAATTAAATACCCTCAAAATATCAGATATAAACTTTCTGCAGACTGCAATGTTTATGTTTCATCTTTTCAATGGCCAATTGCCACCTACTCTGACCGCCCTTTTTAAGCAAAATAAAGATGTACATTCCTATCCAACTAGGCAGTCGAATAAATTTCATTTATCCAACCCCAAAACTGCCACTGCGCATAAATCAGTTATACATAGTGGTCCTGACATATGGAACTCGCTACCCTTGGATAATATGAATCTTCACTCTGAGTTTGCATTTAAAGCAGCTGTCAAGAGAATGCTGCTTTCCCAATATACTATTTAATTCATGAATGTATTTTCAACTCATTATTCTTACTTCTCGCATATCAATGCATATTCACGTACGTACTTTGTAATCGCATGTGCAGCCATCTGTAACTCTTTATCCTCATTCTTTCTTTTTCTCTCTCTCTCTCTCTCTTTCCTTCTCTCTTCAGTCTCTATCCACCTTTCTCCCTTTCTTCTTCCTGTTCTGCATCACCAGGACCCCCCCCCCCCCTTAGTAAGATTGTATTTAATTGTAAGGGCTCACAAGGCGTCAAGCTTCTGCTTATCTTGGAGTCCAAGTTCTGTTAGAAATAAGTTTCTGTGATCATACATGTAAACTGTATACTATGTACTTGTACTTCTATTCAGAACTGAATAAATGAATGAATGAATGAATTATTAGAAGTAAGGAAAGATTTATTATGATGATACAATATTCAGTTTTTAATGAAATGGGGTAATTTATTCATACCCCTCCGTAATGTCACTTTTGTTTAAAGATATGTATCTTTATATATATTACGCTAAGGATTTGGGGTCTTTTCTTTTGTTTGAATAGGCGCCTCCCCTGGCTCTTTAGGTCCCCACCCGGGGGTCCCCACCTTTTGGTACCCACGGGCGGGGAATAGTCCCCAGATGGTTGGGAGGCAATTTTTAAGTGCTGAAAAGCCGTCCATATTTCATATATTCATTTCTAAACATTGAATTTCCGGAGGGAGTAATAATTCTGCCGATGGAACAGCTCACTGTCGTAGCACGAAAAAGAACCTTCTGTTATGCCCCCAACCCATATCGATTACCTGTGAAGGGAAGAAACTTCATTGGTGTATTGCCTAAGAACAACGTAACGTATTCTCCAAGGCGGCTATATCCGCATGTGTATATTGGCTTCAGTGTACATACGGCGCAACAACACACGTGTTATTTGTTCGCACAGCGTACGTGCTCATGTACATACACTACACATTTACTATGCTTCGAGTGCTGGTTAGAGTTACATCATTTGTAGCTTCATGGTTATATATATATACACAGTTTAGTGCGTATGTAACTCTATGGTTTTACGGCGGTCGCAGGGAGGGGGGGGATGTCTCATTGATGCGACCCCCCCCCCCCCCCACTCAGGTTCCCGATTTTTCGGGAAAAGGGGTATATTCTAGGGGCTCAGTTCGAGAAAAAAATCCCGAAAAATCGTTGAAATAGGGGGTCTTTTAGCATTTTTTCCCCGAAATATTTTTAATTAGGGGTAGTTTTCAAATCTTTCCAGAGCAATCCTGAAATAGGGTCCGGAGTAGGGTTAGTTTCAAACCCCCGAAAAATTCCTCGGCACTCATCCTTCATTTAGGGGATAATTTTGCTAGCTTCTCTACCCAAAACCTGAGGGGGGGGGGGGTTGCTGGCTTCCCTTCCAAAAGCCGGTGATAGGGGGGGGGGGTGATTTTGATGGCTTCCCTTCCAAAAGCCCGTGATAGGGGGTCAAAATCCTAACCCCTTTCCCTCCTTAAAGGGGGTATCTCTAAGAATCTGGAACAAGCATATGTGTATGGTTGGCCGCCTGAGTGGGGGGGGGGGGGGGGGCAGGGTGAGGCCGGAACATCACCAACGTACACGAAAACGGATAAAAATCGTACCTTTTCAGCAATAAGCGCATAACCCGGGTTACGCGTTTAGGGTACAAAAAAAAACGCAAAAATCAAGAAAAGGGGTATCAGATTCAGAGATGATAAGAAGAAGATCCGCGGAAGCGGGGGGGGGGTGGATATAGTTTCGGTAATGTGTTCCAAATTAGGTTAAATTTCTTTTACGGTTCCTTTTTGGCTAAAAAGAAGTCTATGATGATGATGTAATCCTCAAATAGGATGTAAAATACCAAGTAAGATATAAAATCGCCGTTAATGGAATAAAAAATCAGAGATAGACGGGTTTCTCTGTTTAGGGTATCAAAATCTGCCCTACTGCAATCTGCTTTTTAATTCAGCAAGTGATCTACGCGGATGATGTACAGGTCTCAATCATTATTAAGTCATTCATAAAGTAAAACAATCGTCATTTAGTCGTCATCAAGATGAAAATGTATTTTCTTCAGAACTCATGCAAGATTTGGATAAATAACACATACTCATATATTGTAAATACTTCTTGGTAAAAAAATAACACTTTACCCGACTTTTTTTTATTCACTTGATTATTGTGACAAATATACGGTACGGTGATTAACACAGCTAGCGCCCGTGGATGTCCACGGGCTGCTTCTGCTAGTATTTATATATTGATTTAATATTATATATTGATTTAATAAATGATAGCCTTCCCTTTCAAATGAAACATACATGTTTCTAAATTATTATATTTTGCATGTGACAGAGGGCCCCTATTACAGCAGTATAGTCTTTTTCTTGACGAGGCTACCCCGATTTTAGTCCAGAGTCTGGATCCATCCTACATGCTGCCAGCCGAAGATGGTGTCTTCCCGAATTTGTATACATGCCATCGATCTAACGATCGATGATGGCTGCACGCCTGTAATTAGATCCAGTCATTTTCGGTAATTCCCCTTGACCCGATGTCATTGTTGAAAAAAATTAATTCATATAAAATCAATAATAAATATTTCAACACTTTTTTCATGTACCTAAAGAGGGATAATTACTGGTTCAGATTAGTCCCATGAAGGAGCAGGAGTTGGTCCCAGTGGGATTTTGGAGGACTTTAAATAGTAGCCCAAGAATCCCCATAACCACTGTAGCTTTAATAGACCAGGTTTTGGGGTAGTCTACGTTCCAGCCCCTGTAAAGAAAGAGAAATACTATAAAACATCCACTTCATATTTTCAGGAAGTCAAGGAAATTAGTCATTAGTCAACTTAGAATTAGTCAAGACACAAGTTTGAATGGCTCCATTGCTAGCACTTTTTTTCCTGATTTTTTTTTTTTATTTCTCATTTTTAACACATGAGCCTATGGGAAAATAATAACAGATGTGCGCCCTGATACGCGATCTTCGACTGGCAGCAGGTAGGGGATATCACGCAATGAGGAAATTGCTCTGAAATAAAAATCTGATATTAGTTAGTGCCTGCTATGTGTGTGGACTGTGAAGGCGATTTTTATCAGAATCGATTATTGATTCCTCATTAATTAATTGATTTTAGTTATAAGTATTCTTTATCTGTAAAAAAAAAAAAAAAAAGGAATTTCAAAAGCATTTCATGCTTGCCCTTTTTCTTGAATTCACTTGCCAGCTCTGTTATTTGGTTGGATGTCAAGATTATTTCATTTTTTTTTTAATATCAGTTAGGCTTAGAACGCTATTTAAAAAAAAATTATATTCAAACTCAAACAAATTTCAAGATCCCTCATGTATATTTTGCACGAAGTAGTACATGAAGTCAGCTTAGTTCTATACCTTGAACTTCGAGAATAGAAACTGTTGATTGTGTCGAGACACCTGGGCTCTGTTTCATAAACTTGTTATCAACCCCAAACGCCAAAATATTATAACAAATTTGTTCACATGCAGCCAATCAGGTGTTCAATGGAGGCGCCATGTGTAGGAGAGTCGCCACTTATTCACGTTAAGAGCAGCTCGCAGCCCAGGTGTAGTGGTTCACCTGCACATCCCAATCAGTTATACCGGAAGGAGAGACCCAAGGGTCACAGTGATTCACTCTGCCCCCCCCCCCCACGCCCACGGTGACTCCAAATACTTCATAACAATAAAAAATGCAATGATTTCAGTAGCTTTTATTAATTTTTGTAACTTGTTATTGATAACAAGATGTATGAAACAGGGACATGAACAAAGCCAGTATAGTCATACCCATTATAAAGAAATGTATAATATTGCCTATTATCATGTAAATTCTTGGGGAACGCCTTTTTAATGTGATAAAGTAGCTATAAACGTTGAAAATGTTCACTTGAACATTTTGCGTAATGATTTAATGGTGTATATGTATTTTATTTCCTCTAATATGATTTTTTTACACCGATATGTAGTGCTGAGATAAAGTGATGTTCACTCTCTGTGGGCAGTGATGTACATTGGACAAAGCATCAATAAAGCGTTCCTAAATTGAAACATTCAAATTTTCACTTGAACATTTGGTTTAACTTATGGTGTATTGATGTATTTTATTCTCTTTTTCCTAATCATTTCAACCTCCCCCTCGGTGCTCCGACATTATGCTCCGGCGACAGATGCCCCGGGCTTTATTTTGGTGTAGGGTTAGGATTAGGGTATTGGTTGAAATTAGATTTTAGGTTAGGTTTACGGGATAGGCTTAGGGTTAGATATTGTATACGGTCCCATTCTGATAAGTGATTTTTTCCTCTCCTGATAACTGCTTCCTTATCTCTCTAATAAGTGCCCTTTTTACTTCTCATAAGTGCAATTTTACTTCTAATAGGTGTCCCTTTTTCTTTCTAATAAGTGTTCTTCCATCTTCTAATTAGTGCCCCTAATTTCTCTCTAGATTTTGCAATTTTTTCCCTTTGATAAGTACATTTTTACTTCTGACAGGTGCCCCTTTTCCCTTCTAATTAGTGCCAACATTTCCCTTCTGTTAAGTGCCCCTTTTCAAATCTGATAAGTGCCCCCTCTTTACTTCTGATAAGTTCCCCTTTTTCTACCTTATATGTGCCCTTTTTCTCTTCTCATGAGTGCCCTTTTCACTTCTTATAAGTGCCCTTTTTTATCTCTGATAAGCGACCATTTCTCTGATAAATGCCCCCTTTTGCCCATACATGTATTTGCCACTATTTCTTACAAAAAGAGCCATATCTAACTTCAAAGAATCGATGCGTCTTTATGTAGTAACAGGTACACATATAACTACAGGCAGTGGAGCTGGAAGCAAAAGGGGCACAATGCCTATCCCCCTCCCCAGGATTTCTCATTCCGCTCGCTCGAATCTACTTATAATTTACACCAAGTTATAGGCAATGTTTTCTGAAAATCTTCCCAAAGCTCGCTCGCTACGCTCTCTATCTCTTATAATATCTAATGAAATCAAGCAGATCGTATGAAGAATGTTGATATCGATGTATAATCCTAAAGAAAAACGACAGGGTTAATGTACGAATTAAAAGATAATTCGACATTCCCCCAATTAATTTGCTGTTGTCATTTTCATTATATCGCTATACATGCCCAACCAAAGGACTTCAGCATTAGAAAAAATTTTGAAAATTTTCGCTCGCTCGCACATGAATCATTAGACCATCACACACAACTGCTAATAGACCTGTTCACAAATATATTCAAATTTTATGCATACTTTTTAAAACAAAGGTTGTTCCTGATAACCTGAAAGTTTGTTAGAGGCTTGTCAGACATAGCAACAAGTAATGTATGCAAACTGGATTCCAAGTATGGTAGTTCATTCATTAATAACAGGTTAATGGAATACCTCGTTAATAGGTCCCCAGGAAAGAAACATCCATAAATTTGAATAACTTTGTGAACAGGTTTATTGGGGAAGCTGAAGCAGTGTCCAGAACCACAACAAAAAAGAAGATGATCGATGCTTCATAATGTAATCATGTTAACTGGATTGTACGTGTCCGCTCGCTATTCATAAGGACCGCTATTCATTCAACACGCGTTATGAATAGCGGTCCTTATGAATAGCCATGGATAGTGGTCCTTATGAATGGAGGTCCTTACGAATAGCGAGGTAATTTGTCTATGGTTTGCTCGCTATTCATAAGGACCGCTATTCATACAAAACCGCTATTCATTTAGTCACGCGTTATGGATAGCGATCATTATGAATAAGTGGTCCTTATGAATAGCGGTCCTTATGACTAGCGAGGTTACCCCGGACAGGTAAAATAAATGTTTGTTCGCTTTATGTTTACCCCTTGTAGGTGCCCCTTTCCCCCAAAAAAGTGCCCTTTTTTGCCGGTGCCCCCGCTCCCAATAGACCGGTTCTGTAATGTATACAAATTTATGCACATTTCTTCTCTGAGCACCTAGTGACGAGCTATTCCATCAACCTGCTTTTTATAAATGAGCGTCAATGCTTGGAATCAAGTTTGCATACATTACTTGTTGCTATGTCCGGCAAGCTTTCAGGTTGTCAAGAACAACCTTCGTTTGAAAGGTATGTATAAAATTTGAATACATTACCGAAGCGGTCTATTTGAAGACAGTCCGCTGCCCCTTTCCCCTCCCCTTTCTCTCCCCAACCCAACCCTCCCCCCCCCCCCCTTCTCTCTCTTTCTCTTTCACTCTTTCTATCTCTCTCTCTCTCCCTCTCTTATCACTTTCTTCTTTGCTCTTACTTTTCCTCTCTCGCTCTCTCACTCACACTAGGCTATGCATATGTGTTTTGAATGCCCTAAGCGGTAGTACATATAATAGACCAGTTCACGGTTAGCACATGTCCCAAATGACCCCGAATATCCACAGATCTTTAAAACATGGAGAAGTCCCACTTTGTATACATTTTGAAATATCACTCCTACATCGATGGAGGTGCTACATATATAAATAGCCTTTGTTTCATCTTTTCAAAGAATACTTCCACCTGTGTATCATGGAGTGCACTGCTTGTGCATAAATGAATAATGATTACATAACTTTTATGAGCACGTATCCAGTATTTTGTCTCCGTGTATTTCATAATTTGGTCTGCAATGACCTTTATCTGCTTATGCGCTGACTGTAACCATGAACTTGCTTATTGTTTGCCCTTTTTAAATAAGATTACTTGAAATCAAATAAATGAGTCAATTTACTGATTTGTGCTATACAAGCATACAAAAGTCGACTTCTTCCTTTATTATTCTGCCAATCAGTCAATCTCTCTTGAACCCGGTTCTCTACAATCATTTATCCATTGTGGGGATCCTCACGGAATAGACTGGTTCGGTAATGTATTCAAAATTTATACATACCTTTGTAACCTTTCAAACAAAGATTGTTCTTGACAACCTGAAAGCTTGCCCGAGGCTTGCCGGACATACCAACAAGTAATGTATGCAAACTGGATTCCAAGCATTGAGGCTTATTCATAAAAAGCAGGTTAATGGAATATAGATCGTCACTAGGTGCTCAGAGAAGAAAATTTAATGTGCATAAATTTGTATACATTACAGAACCGGTCTATTCTAACTGTGCGACGTGGAATAGACCTGATCACAAATATTTTCAAATTTTATGCATACTTTTAAAACAAAGGTTGTTCTTGACAACCTTAAACTTGTCAGAGGCTTGTCAGACATAGCAACAAGTAATGTATGCAAACTGGATTCCAAGTATTGTAGTTCATTCATTAATAACAGGTTAATGGAATACTTCGTTACTAGGTCCCCAGGAAAGAAACATCCATAAATTTGAATAACTTTTTGAACAGGTCTATTCACACATCACTGTCACAATGTGACTGCACGTCCCTTATTTATTTGTAAATTAGGTAGGTGAACTCTCTTGAATAGGTTTGGTTGTCAAGCAACCTAGGCAGTTTTCTGTAGGCATGGTAGGAAAAACTGTGAACCAGGTGTGTGTTCTTTTGTTTGCTTAGGTGTGGTAAGAGAGGTTAGAGCCTACTGATAGTGGAAGAGGAGAGTTCAGATGCTACCCAATTTTTGAGAGGGAAAGTTGTGTGTGGTTTGGTGAGGAAAAGAGAAGGCAACCGAGATGAAATTGCAGACTAGCCATCTGCATTTTAGACAGCCATTTTAAGCAAGGTTCCGCACTTTGGAGTTCCCGGCAGCACATGTCACTAGCCTTCACCACACCTCATTTGCTGACTGTTTTATGAACTGTAAGTTGCATTTCATTTTGTTTCTTGCATGTAGTATGAATATGGTAAATTAAGAAATTATTATTGTTATTTTTGACAAGAACATAGGAAGGAATTGCTAAAAGTATATGTTGTACAAAGCCAGGTATTGTTTTCTGTAATCAAAATTATATGATATATAAATACTCCGTACTTCGTGTTGCCTATTTTAATTATCAAGGTAACTTAATTGAATTTATGTACATCCATATTTTGTTTCAACAAGCAAAAGATAGAGAAAAGATAACAGTGGCGGATCCAGGAATTTGAAATAGGGGGGCGCCAGCGGCGAAGGAGCGGAGGGTGTGGGAGAGGGGGGTATCACCCCTTTATTCATGATATATTTCCCATGATATATCTTGAGCTAAGAAGGAGACAAGCTGCACCTTGATCGAGAGATAGAGGGTAAAATATGAAATTTTGATTTTTCCCAGATTTTCATTCTCCTTTAATTGCAATTCATTTGAGATATCACAGCGAATATTCTTTTGAGGCCACAAATCTCTATAGCATTTAATTGAACTATTTAATGCCACAGCATATGTGTAATCTGACCTGTTGACGGGGTAAAGTTGAATATCTGGCAACGGTGATTTGTTTTATAAAGATTGAAGTGATTTGCTTCTAATCCATACTTTCCATGATTGTTTAATCAATAGTTTACTGTTGAATATTTCATTGTTTCTGCATCTTATATTCATAAGCCATATATACATAATCTATTATTCCATATTCAGTTCACGATGTGCTCTGAATTAAATTATTGTAAAATTTATGAATATTTGTGAGGTCGCTTATTCTTAGTTGTGTTAGTCCACGAGAACCCAACTTATCGTCAGACTTGTTAAATCCAGGACAAAGATCTGACAATCACTCACTCGGGCAATCACTTACTGTAAGAAAGGAAACAAATAAATGACATTTACACAGTATCTACAGCTAAAAGAAATTATATTATCACGGTTCTAAAACATACTACCTTAATAGCAATGGCAGCTCAACACGGACTGCCTTACAAAAACGCGTATCGCACTGCACTGACACAGACATGACTTACATAGAGCCCCTTAATAGAAGTGTTAAAGTGTACCAATGACCTAAAAATAATTCATGTACAGCTATATAAAATGTATAAAATCAACCTCAAAACACTTTACATGGCCTTCAATGGGTTAATAGACCAAAATATTTCCAATAGAGATGACACGTAAACGAAAAACGGGATTCTCAAATGACATTTTCTAGTTAAAAAATGGGCATTATATATCCCGACATCTGATCAGACATTGGAGGGCACATCTGAGATAGTTTATAGTCTCAGCTATAACATACTAAAATTTGGAAGAAAATCTAGCAGAAATAACAGAGGTACTGCTCAAAGAAGTCTGGAATGTAGAATCAAGATTTGAGAAAAAGTCATGTCCCATAGAGAATACACACAAAATGTGAAAAATTGACTCCTTTAATCGCAAAAATACACCATGATCCCTTTGCCAAAATGAAATATATTGGAATTCATTTTGTAGAAAATTGTCTCAGCTACAAAATATCAAAATTTGGAAGAAAATCGGCAACCTAGTACTGAAATATTGTAAAATGAATACAATTATGACGTAATTTTTTCAAAATCGATTTTTTTTTTTTTTTTTTTTTTTTTTTTTTTTTTTTTTTTTTTTTTTTAAAGTTTATATGCAAATATGACGACGTTCCGATTGATCGACCTCCAATTTTATTCATAAATTCAAATGTACAACGTATAGGCTGTCAGAAAATGTAAACAAATTTGGGGTTTTCCACGCATTCTGACGAGCTATGGCGGATTCCACATAGGCATGTTTTTACCACTTTTTACAATATATTGCCCATTGACAAGCGCACGAATTTTAATGTTTGACGCGCGCGTGTGGCATTATGGAATGTCGAGAATGACTGCAAATAGTTGGAAATTGTCAAGAATAGTGTCAGGAATACAAACCATGCAAAAAAAAACCCGGCGTTTTACGTTCTGTATGCGCTGCGCGCGGGCGCTCGCGGACGGAAAATTTTGAAATGCTTAAAATGTCCTGAAACGTACTTTAATTTGAATAAAAAGTGAATTTGAGCATTTTAAAATTTTGACGCGCGCGTATGTGCGCGCCATGATGGGCGCGCTGATTATGTTGACATGTTATGTTGAACCTTGATCTGAAGTTCTTGTGTGTCAAATATGGTTCATTTTTGATGACTTGTTATGAAGATAAGATCGATAACGTGATTTCCCAAAATGGCGCCTGGATGACGTTACGATGACCTGGTCACCATGAAAAGTTTCGTGGCACTTGACCATGATAGCCATAATGACTGACTGAAATTTGATGAAAACTGAGTAGGCCGAATTTGAGTAATCACGCCCACAAGAAAGCGAGGGAAATAATTAATAACAAATAAAGAAAATTCTGACGAAATTAAGAGGTAATCTGTCTACGACAGACCACCTAATAAGGAAATCATCAACCCAATAAACGAAAACGTATCAGAAATGATTCTTGAGTATACATGCATAAACCAATAAAAAACAATTACAAAATGAAAAGGTCTGCAATGTACTTGCATGCCGACACAAACCATTTTCAATTATAATGCATAACAGAGGGTTTGAACTCTAACCCTATTTAGACTACTCTCCATCAATCTACGGCTGCTGCTCCTTCCGGAGACTGAGTTAGGCTAGTCTCAAGGCTTAAAGGAAATTGGTTTAAGCATCAGATAGAGTCTGTGCTTGCAGACTAGTAATTGTCATGCTTTGTGGCGTATCAGGAAGACTACCCCCTCCCCCTCCCCCCCCCCCCCCTCCTACTAATCTCGTGGTCTACTAACCCCCGGACAAGTAACCCCTTCGTAAGTACGTCCCCACCCCCTTCCAGATCAATATACTCTCCGAGGACAATCGATACTGGTGGGGGGGGGGGGATTGTATGAGGGGTAGATGTCCGGGATATTTTTCCGGGAGGGTTGTCCACGAGGTAGTTGTCCTATATACAATCTCCTTTTGGAGTGCAATTCAACCTTCTGACATTGAATCAGTATAATACATATTAATTCAGTGAGGTATCTCTCCTTTCCCACTTTCCCACAGTTCATTTACAAATATCCCTGAAAACTTTTCCAATTCACATGGTCCTGTTTGAAAATATCATATATATTAAGAACCAGAAAACTAGAAAATGATCATGAAAAACACTGAAACGTCAGTATAGAAATACAATGATCTTTTTCGGTCAGGTAAAAAAATTGTAAGAGAATAAAAAAGCAGTCTGAAAAAAATCACTTTAAATAGAGTGAATCACTTTGATAAAAGCTTAAGTGTATTATGCCACCTTATCGTTTGCCTCTGAAATCGCTAATCACAGAGTTAATTACAGTGGCCTCTATAGCAGGAATATAAACTAGTACGCCTAGTTACTGGTCAATTTATAGCACCCCCCCCCCCCCCCCCCCCAAAAAAAAAAAAAAAAGATAAATAAAATAAAATAAATTAAATAATTAATTTAATAAATTTAAATATATATATATATATATATGAATACAATAAACAAATAAGATAATAACAGTAATAATAAAATTAAATAAATAAATAAATAGTAATAATAATAATGAAAAAGGAGTGATTCAAAAACCTATTTCCTTTGTCGAACAAAAGTGCTATTAGCGTAAGTGTAACACTGTCATGATTTTTGTTATACGTAATTCTATCCGTAACATTTTACTTGATCATGAAACCTATATATGAAGCATGAAAGTCTCTTTTCTTAATTAGTTAATTAAATGAAATATCACGTTAAAAAGTGTACCTAACTACTATATACGAACTGGAAAAGCATCTGAAATGTTATCCATCTTTAATAACGATGTCACTCTGCCAGATTTATGAGCAATAACCAGATGAGGTAAACCATTGAAATGTAAAGAAATTGCAGATATTGCATACATTAGAGAGTCTAAATTCTATTCAGTCACACTATAAAAAGAAGACACGTATCAGCTGCTATCATATTTCAAGATGTTAAAATACTCATTAGAAAAATATATTTCCATTTTGTATTTACCTTCAAGTTAATCCTGCTTAGTATCTCCTACCAACATGACCAATGTATATTCATGGTAAAAATTAGTTTAGAAATTAATACAAATTAATTAAAAATTAATAAACTTTAAAAAAAGTTTCACTTTATTTTAATTATACTTCAATGACAATTTTGATGAAGATAACAAAAATTATAGTTAAAATGTGCATGTATATAAATATAAATAAGCTAATTTCACCATGTACAGTAATCTGAGTTGAATACACTTTTGCTTGCATTGCCCTGCAAATTTAAAGGCAAAGTTTCAAATCCACAACTTGGGCGTCGAAGATTGTTATTTTTTTTCTCCAATACCCTCCTAATCATATTGTTCGGCCTGCAATTTAGAAGAGAGAAGAGAAGAGATATGAAAAAAAAATTATGAACATGGATTCAAATTAAAAGTGAATTGCGTTACGACCCTACCTATT
This sequence comes from Heliocidaris tuberculata, assembly GCA_025618425.1. Lineage (NCBI taxonomy): Eukaryota > Metazoa > Echinodermata > Echinoidea > Camarodonta > Echinometridae > Heliocidaris > Heliocidaris tuberculata. The sequence goes on along the minus strand of CM046851.1, from coordinate 20,430,644 downwards.
ACAGTCATAAAGAGGGATATGATAATCGAATCTCATTTTTATGTTTCTTAAAGGGTCATTCCTAACAATAAAATAACCATCAATCAGGATTTTAGTCCCGGAAATTCATTGTGACAGAATAGAGATGCAATTCATTTCATAAAGACAGTAGAATAAAAATGTGAGACCAGTCTCGTAGTAATGGTCTCCAGTAATGTCATAGGTCTTACATTTCAATTAAATTCAAATTTATTGATCATGCACAAAAAATAAAGATACATCGGGTACGTTTTGACATTATGCAGTAAAACAAAAATAATTTGTTTGTATGGTATTCTAAAATGGAATTAAAAATTTCTGTAAGTAATTGTATGAATAAAATTTGATACACATATTTAAGGGTTTATCAAAAAGAGACAGTTATGGAAAATGAATAATTGGTTAACATATCATTCAATACAATATTTTGTATTATTAACCATATCAGACATCTGAGCAATGCAATTTTTTCATTTTATTTCCCGGCTTTGACAAGCCAACAAAATTGCGGGCCGATAAATTGTTTATTGCCCGGTTTCGAAAGTCAATGGGATTTTGCGTGTTAAATAGCGGGCAATAAACTGTATTTTTTACAATATTTTCGAGTTCGCTCTAGATGTCTGATTCTGTTAAAAATAATGATATGGACTGGCTACTTTCGGGGGATACAACATTAATTGCCCTCACTAGAATCGTATTGCCCTCGTCTTTGACTCGGGCAATACGATTCTAGTTCAGGCAATAAATGCTGTATCCCCCTCAGGGCCAGTCCATATTATATTATTATATCATGAAAGGAGACATGAAAGTACTGAGGACTCAATATGCCCAAAGTACAATCCTAGGAAAATCAGAACTGACAATGACAAATCGTTTTGTATTCTTACCCCTATTTATTAATGGTTATTTCTATGTTCTGCCCAGACATTTTATTGTTGTTGACATTCGAACATCCAGTTGAGTTCACCTCCACTTTGACATCTTTCTGATTAAACGTATTTTTTATTTCTATTGAATGAGACAAAATGGTTTGAATGTGATTATTTGATGTAAATTACAACAAAGATAAATCAAGAAATTAGACTGTTAGAGGGTTGACATTTACGGTAAAAGTGACAATGTGAAAAGGCAGCTGTCAAATATATATATATATGTATATATATATATATATATATATATATATATATATATATATATACATACATGTGAACAAATATATGATGGAACGAAATGAAGCAGGTCACTCGGTGTATTTACAACTTTCGGCTCCTAGCCTTCTTCAAGTTAAGTTGCTAGATCAAACAGAATGAAACAAATAATAATAATAATAATAATAATAATAATAATAATAATAATAATAATAATAATGAGGAGGAGGAGGAGAAGGAGAAGGAGAAGGAGAAGGAGAAGAAGAAGAAGTAGTAGTCGTAGTAGTAGTAGTAGTAGTAGTAGTAGTAGTAGAAGAAGAAGTAGTAGTAGTAGTAGAAGTAGAATATATATATATATATATATATATACATACATAAGTGTAAGGAAATAATATGTCCCCGGGTTCGATTCCCGGCGGAGACATTTTTCCAACCTTTGCAAACAATTAAAAAAGAGAGGAAAGCTCTGGGGAACTTTGATTTAAGTCACGCGCAACCGTTGTTTTCGCGCATTTTCATTTCTCAAAATATATATATATATATATATATATATATATATATATATATATATACTGCCCTCCAAATGTTTGTGTACACCTGTATTCAGAAATGATTTTTCACAATCACCCACATTTCATTTTCATCAGATTTGTGGCACTGTAACAATTTGGTATCAAAATGAAGGGTAGACATCAGCCTTTAAGTTGACACCAGTTTAACATATGAAAAGCGTTTCAGGAGGCAGTCATGCGTTAAAAATGTAACCTACCCCCCCCCCCCCCCCCCCCCCCCAATATCAATTATAATGGAAAATATGAGGTCATTGGTTCGGTCACTTTTCGGCATTCTACAAAATTTGCCCCATGTTTGTACTGATGAATATTACATCTTTATTGACTAATATACATTAATCAATCCTTTTATACTCATGCAGAAAAGTAATGTTTTCATCTAAGAAACACATCAACATTTTGGGATCACCAACATGCTTTTTGTTCTCTTTTTTTCTCATTGGAAATCATATCTTATTGTTTATTCTTTGCATTTGTGTTACTTCTCTTTGATGTAAATAATGCCTAAATGCGTAATAGTTGGTCAGGAGTTGCGCATTTCCTTAGTTTTATTTAATCACGTTTTATTTAATGATAAAGACTTCTCATCAGAGAATCCGCCCCTGGTAGCGACCACAGCACGGCACATCCTTGGCATCCACCTGGTCAAATTGTGCAAGTAGTTGTGGAGGAAGTCACTGGAAATGTCTTTCCATGCCGTCTGAAGAATTTCAAACAGATGAAGTGCACTTGTTAGGCATTTTTATCGGGCCTTCATGTCCAGCTCTTCCCACAGCATGATTTTCAGGACCCCCTTTCTCTTCTGTTTTCTAAAGGTAGTTTTTACATTGCCTTTGGGAATGTTTGGGGTCATTTTTCTGCTGGGATAAAAACTTGTGGAGGTAGTTGTGGAGGTAGTTGTGGAGGTAGCCACTGTAAATGTGTTTCAATGCCTTCAGAAGACGAAGCTCACTTGTTATGAAATTTTATCAGACCTTCCTATCAAGCTCCTTCCATATCAGCTCTATCGGATTCAGATCTAGGGACTGGGATGACCAATCCATGATTTTTAGGAAGCCTTTCTCTTCTTTTTTCTCCTGGTTTGTGCACAGCCGTAAGAATGATCGGGGTCATTGTCCTGCTAGAAGACAAAACTTTTTCATCTTCAAAAGGCACAGAAAGGCATTTCCAGTGACTATCTCCACAACTTTTGTCAACTACCTCCACAACTTGACCAGCCGGATGCCCAGGATGTGCAATGCAATGGTCGCTGACAGGGGCAGATTCTCATGAGAAGTCACTATAATAATAATAATACTGGCCACTTGTATAGCGCTCATATCCGTCACGAAGTGACGCTCAAGCGCTTAGACATTATTACCCTGGTTATAGCCGAGCCGCCACAGTAACTAGCGCTCAAGCATATCAGGTACCCATTTACACCTGGGTGAAGAGTGGCAAATGTCGATTAGAGTCTTGCCAAAGGACTTTAGTGCCGTGGTGGGATTCGAACCCCGTACCTTGTGATCTGCAGTATGGTGACTTATCCACTAGACCACAACACCTCTACATGAAATATGATAAAATAAAACTTTGAAAAATACATAAATGTGCATCTCATGACATACCATTATTCATTTAGTCATTCTTTTCCTTGTAAGGGTATACAAAAATGCAAATAATATTATTTCCCATGAAAAAAAAAACAGAAGATCATTGTGGTCTTCCCAAGATGTTGAAGTGCTCTTTAGATGAGAATACTAGTTTTCTGCATGAGTATAGGAATGCTTATTGTATATAATAATAATAATAATAATAATAATAATAATAATAATAATAATAATAATAATAATAATAATAATAATAATAATATACAACATTTATAAAGCGCTTAATACCATGTTTCTAAGCGCATAGAAAGTAAAAGAATGGAAAGAAGAGAGAAAAGAGAAAAGAACATAAATGAACAAGTACATGCAAAAATGTTTTACAACTATTACTAATATAACTACTACTACTACCACTACTACTACTAATACTACTTCTACTAATACTACTATACTACTGATACGATTGCTAAAAAGATAAGTGATTTGAAGGAACTATTGGTGGAGGCCTGTCGAATATAAATAGGAAGATTGTTTCAGAGTTTGGGGGCAAGAGAAGAGAAGGCACGATCGCCACAACGAGTACTGGTACGGCGTCCGGGAGAAAGCTGGAGATTGGCAGTGGTGGCGGAACGGAGACGTCCATACAGATGCTGAACGGAGAGAAACAAGGTCTTAAAGGTAGGATGGAGCAAGATTGTGATTGATTTTGTAGACTAGAAGAAGAACTTTGAAGATGATTCTTCTATGGATCTGGAGCCAGTGAAGGGATTGCAAGGCAGGGGTTAGTCAACTAATTTTTAATATTCATCAGTACAAACGAGGGTAAGATTTGTAGAATATCGAAAGGGCAATAATGCTGGTACAGCTGACCAAACCATTGATCTTCTAATTGCGGTGGAAATGATATATGGGTGTAGGTTGCCTTTTTAAGGCATGACTGCCTCCTGCTCTACATATGTTAAAATGGTGTCAACTTGAAGGGTGATGGCTTTTTATATCTACTCTTCAGTTTGATACCAAACTGTTGCAGTGCAACATAGCTGATGATAAATGAACTGTGATTGTAAAGAAATCAGTTCTTATTACAGGTGTACACAAACCTTTGGAGGGCAGTGTATATACATGCATATATACATATATATATATATCACCAGTGTAGAAATGGCAATTCAATTATACACTCTTCCATAGCCCTGACTTATTGTGAATCCTGAAGCTTCATGATAACAAATGAGTTTATTTTAAAAATGAACATGAAATATTTCTACAATATGTATCATTAACATGATTAAAGAAGCTCGTTATTGGGGTTCTTATTTAGCATTCGTTTCACATTACAAATTTTGAAATATGATATCAAGGTCTGTAAAACTTTTCGCTTTATATTTGTTGGCACTTATTTATCAAATTCAATTTTGAAGTATATTTTAGTATCAATCAATTGGGATCAAGATTTAAAATGTGATGCAGGAATAGTAGGTGCTGATGGGCTATTGTTTGGGTAGTAACAGGCGACTGCTAAAGCTAAATTGAGTTCTGGACATGCAATTCCAATACATTGTAAAACAAACTGCCTGGATGCAATTAGTTGATTATGATGATTATGTATCACATAAGAATCGGTGTATACTGTGAGGTTTTGGAATTATCAAAATGGTGGGAAATTGTCTTAATCTTGCTGAAAGTCACATGCACTGCACATAGAAATGGGTATTTGGGACTGCACACACATGTGCATGAATGTTTGGTCCAAACTTTTCAGCTATTTCTCGTAATTTTTCGAATATGGAGGTATTTTGGAGAGCAGTCGTTTTCAAGTGACATTTCTACTATGATGATATTCTTCCAGACTGGCATATAAAGAATGAGAGAGCACACAAATTATTTTTCACATTTTACAGAACTCCATCTTCTCTTTAATATCGAAGTCAAGTGAACGAGGTCAAAGCATGGTCATGGGGAAATATCTTGGGTATAGTTTATGTTGGACAGTACAATTCATGGCTTGCCCGTTGCAATACTTACTGGGCCTTTTAGTACGTGAGACCTCCTGCTCTTCTGGCGCTTTCCTCTTTTTCGCTTGCCGTGGCTTATTTTGGGACTCCGTTGGTGCAGTAGCTCCGGTCTTTTTCTTCTCTTTGCGTTTATCGTCTCCACTTGTGGACGTTTTATTCTTCCTCGGTTTTGATGTCGGTTTCGATGTCGTTTTCGAGGTGGATGTACCCGATCCTAATCGGTAAATGATGGAATCAAAGATTACAAGCTTTCACTGAACCCTGCACTCAGATCTGGTGATTTGAAAATAATGTGTGGGTATGGCGACGCTGTGGTAATAATAATTGCAATGCTTGCAGGAAGAGCAGTATCAATAGATGTGGCTACCCTGGGCAAAATAATACCCATATGTATCATCTGATCTGTGCAATCTAAGGGGGGGTGGGAAGCAAGTCTCTTAACAATAGTTATAAGGGTCATGGGGAAGAAACGTTACTTATGCAAATTGAAAATGACCAATTCATTTGGATTATTTCAACCGTTGATTTTCTTTTCTTGATATATTCTTTAACGAACCTGGTTTTAATTCTGAACCTTCTTTGGGCGGCTTCTTCGCTGATACTGGTTTTGTTTTAGGTTTTGGTGCAGTTGCACTGGACTTCCCAGCTCTGGCTTCTTTGGTATCACCAGTTGCCTTGGTGGATGTTGCCTTTACTTAAAAAAAAAAGATTATTGTTTTAATTTGTTAATTATGGTTAGTAACGCGCTTTTGAGTGTCTACACACACCCTTTTAACAAAGTAAACGCGTAACTTCAAGCACATAATTTGGAACTGAATATATTTTATGTTCATAATTCTTGAATTCTCCACTCTGGGGTGATCAAATTATGAAAGCTAATTCATTACCTTTAATTTGATGTACATATTATCACATTTACTTCAGTACACAGTAATAATTTTTTCTTTGATCTTATACCCATGTTCACAAATATTTTGTCTATTGCAATCTGTCAAAAACCACACATATTTCCAGACACTGTTGCCCTTGTTCTTTCACTGAAAAAAAATCTAAGGGTCAAGGTCAGGGGTGATCGGATTCAGAATGCTGAATAAATTACCTACATGCTAATGTATAGTAATATGTGATTGGTAAAAAAATCCAGTGATCATTCTTTTTCAGAGTTTGAAAATGGGAAATTCTGGTCAATGACGGCATGGTAGGTCACGTGACCAGCAATTGATAGTTTCTGTGCGTAAACCCTTGTCATTCGTAACACATACAATAGGGTCTGAACTCACAGAATTTATGCTGTAACCCATAGGTCATGTACCATATTAATGTGTCTTCTGTTTTGTACATCCCTTATCCACTGTAAAGAAAATTGTAAAAGTTGGAAAATATTTAGGGGCTCCTTTGGTTCTTAGTTCATTGATTGATTAATTACTCAAAAATGCTATTTTTAAGTATGAATTAATTGGGATCAAGGTGTAAAATGTAATGCACGAATAGTAGGTGCTTATGGGTTATTGTTTGGGTAGTTGCAGGTGACTGTTAAAGCTAAAGTTGACTGCCTGGACACAATTAGAAAATGTTGATTATGTATCACATAGGAATCGGTGTATACTGTGAGGTTTAGGAATTATCAAAATGATGAGAATTTCATTCAGTCTTGCTGAAAGTCACATGCACTGCCCACAGAAATGGGTACATGGGACTACATACACATGTGGCGTTAATGTTTGGACCAAGCTTTTCAGCTATTTCTCGTAATATTTCGAATAAAGAATGCATTTGAAGCAGGAAGATGGGAGTTTTACAGCAGTCCAATTAACAGGGAACATTTCTACTATGATATTCGTCCAGACTGGCATATAAAGAATGAGAGAGCTCACAAATTATCTTTCACCTTTGGCAAAACTCGATTTTTTTTTTTTCTTTTATATCGAAGTCAAGTGGATAAGGTCAAAGCATGCTCATGGAGAAATATCCTAGGTATATAATATGTTGGACAGTACAATTCATAGCTTGCCCGTTGCAGTACTTACTGGGCCTTTTGGTATGTGTGGCCTTTTTGTCTTCTGGCGCCTTCCTCTTTTTCGCTGGACCTGGTTTATTTGGGGGCTCCTTTGGTGCAGCAACTCCGGCATTTTTTCCCTTTCTGCTATTTTGGTCTTACGTGTGGACGTTGTCTTCTTCCCCCGGTTTGGTGTGATTTTTGATGTGGATGCACTTGATCCTAAGCGGTAAACAGGTAAATGATGAAATCAAAGGTGTACAATTTAAGAACTATTTTTTGAAATGTTAATGTTATATCCAAATGCCTTTCACCGAACTTTGTTCTCATTGACAAGGCACCCACTGCTTGTAATACATTTATCATCTGATCTGTGCAATCTAAGAAACAAAAACCAAGTCTCTTAACAATAGTTATAAGGGTCATGGGGAAGAAACGTTACTTATGCAAATTGAAAATGACCAATTCATTTGGATTATTTCAACCGTTGATTTTCTTTTCTTGATATATTCTTTAACGAAAAATTCTGAACCTTCTTCGGGCGGCTTCTTCGCTGGTACTGGTTTTGTTTTAGGTTTTGGTGCAGTTGCACTGGACTTCCCAGCTCTGGCTTCTTTGGTATCACCAGTTGCCTTGGTGGATGTTGCCTTTACTTTAAAAAAAAAAAAAAAGATTATTGTTGTAATTTGTTAATTATGGTTAGTAACGCGCTTTTGAGTGTCTACACACAATCTAAGAAACAAAAACCAAGTCTCTTAACAATAGTGAAAATCATAGTGCCAGGAGGAAAGAAATATTAATTATGCAACTGGAAAATTATTAATTTGTTTGGATTATTTCCATTACTGAATTTTTTTTTTTCATATTCAGGAAACATACCTAGTTTTGATTTTGAACCTTCCGGAGGCGGCTTCTTCGCTGGTAGTGGTTTCTTTTCAGTTTTTGATGCAGTTGCACTGGGCTTCCCCCCTCTGGCCCTTTTGGTGGATGTTACTGTTTAAAAAAATTGTTTATTGTTGCAATCGTTAATCATCAATTTATATTGTTACCTGAAAAATTTACATATAGAACGAATTTATTCGAGAATATACGCTTTACAAGTTTTGCTTCTAAGTTTGCTTCTGATAGGCCAGGAGCCTGTCCCGAAATAATCACCCCATACCCATAAGATTTGACCCCGTAAAGTTACTTAAGACTATCTAGGTCATTGACAAAAAAGTTGTCAGCCTGACCGAAGCCGCCGGGTTTAGCCCCAGAGCCCCAAAAAGAGACCCCAAAGTCGGGTCGATTTCACCCCATCTCCCCCATGCACCAAACTTTGTCAGTAGGAAATAGTATGTCTGGACATTACAAAACACAAAAACCTGACAAAAATTTCCGTCGGGATGGGGTGTCAGACGGCCCCTAAAAATTGAGGTAAATTTTTCCCCTTGAAGCCCAGGGACCAAATTTTGTCACAAGGAAGAGCTATGGATGTGCATTCCAAAAATATAAAAACTGACAAAATTGTTCATTGGGAAGGGGGTGTCAGACCCCCTGAAATGAAAACCCCAAAGTGCCCTTTAACAATGCTTTGCACCCAAAAATGCTCTGTATGCAAAGAAAAAAAAATTCTTACATTCTGACTATGATAGTTCAAAATTGCTTTATTCAATTCACTTTAGATTTTCATAACATAATTTTGAGTATAATAATCTTCTTGGTGTTAATTGGTCTTTTGATTAATAAGTAATGTTATTAAATTGTGAAAACTGTATTGTTTTCTCAAAAGTAGCAAAAAAATATTTTCAGGATTATGTAAACACACCATTGACCATCTGACAAGGCATAATAGAGGAGCTTGCTTGGTATCTGTGAAATTAACACATGAATAGTACATTTCAGCCTGGCAGTCACATACCACAAATACCTAAAAAGCTCTTCTATTATGCCTTGTCAAACAGGTGAAGATGGACAATAGGTGTGTTTACATAATCCTGACAATATTTTTTGGCTACTTTTGAGAAAGCAATACAATTTTCACAATTTATTAACTTATTAACAAAAACACCAATTAACACCAAATTGCACCTCAAGAAGATTATTATACTCAAAATTATGTTATGAAAATTTAAAGTGAGTTGAATAAAGCATTTTTGAATTATCATAGTCAGAAAACAAGAAAATGGTTTTTCTTTCCATACAGAGCATTTTGGGGGGCAAAGCGTTGTCAAAGGGCACTTTGGGGTTTTCATTTCAGGGGGTCTGACACCCCCTTCCCAATTGAAAATTTTGTCAGTTTTTTATATTTTTGGAATGCACATCCATAGCTCTTCCTTCTGACAAAATTTGGTCCCTGGGCTTCAAGGGGAAAAATTTACCCCAATTTTTAGGGGCCATCTGACACCCCATCCCGACGGAAATTTTCGTCAGTTTTTTGTGTTTTGTAATGTCCAGACATACTATTTCCTACTGACAAAGTTTGTTGCATGGGGGAGATGGGGTGAAATCGACCAGCTTTGGGGTCTCTTTGGGGGCTCTAGGGGCTAAACCCGGCGGCTACGGTCAGGCTGACCTTTTTGTCAGTGACCTAGATGGTCTAAGTAACTTTACAGGGTCAAATCTTACGGGTAAAATGGGGTGACTATTTCGGGACAGGCTCCCAGACTATGAGGTTTTTTACTTGTGCAACCATGATGTGACTTTTGTTATTTACATTTATGCTGTAAAGAATATTTTTAAGTCCAATCCAAGTGAGTGAGGGAGGGGGTGGAGCTCTGAAAAGCTCAAATGGAGCTCAGGGGGATTCAGGGCATTAGAACGGCCGGGAGGAAATCTCACTTCATCTTTTTTGGAAAATCTAAAATGGGTTCTCATAGAAAAAATAATATATACACACTGGACATGCTGCAGAAGGAACGTTTTGTAATCAAGATTTCTGTCTTACCAGAAGGATCGACTTTTTTTTTTAAACCTGGATCATACCGGTTCCAAAACCATTCACTACATGGCCATCACGCTCTCGTAAATTTCAGGGCCTGTTTACTCCCCTTTAGTCATTTTGCATAACATATTTGGACAATGAGCTAGAAATATTTGGCGAGTTTATTTACATTTTTAAGATTTAAATCTTAGTGACGTCGAGGTTTCGTAGTCGAGTGGTTTAAATACTTGAATGGAGATGGTATGGTCGTGGGTTCGAACCCCAGTGCGGCACTACTGTCCTTTGGCAAGACATTAATCTACATTGCCACTCTCCACTCAGGTGTTAAATAGGTACTGGCAGGAAGGAATTCTTTGCTTTGTGTGAGCGCCAAAATCGGTAGCCTAGCTGGAGCCGGGGTAATACTTGCTTGGTGTATATGAGCGTTATATAAATATCCAATATTATTAATATTAACTCACTGTGATACAACATAATGCTAGGTCCCGGTAGGAAGAAATTCCTTGAAGCCTTGAGCGCCTTATCATGGTCGCTCGGCTAAAGCCGGGGTAATATTATGGTTGCAGGGCCCTCATGAAGGGAGAACAGTATAATACTGATGAGGCTACCCTGGGTAAACAAGACAAATCATTATTATTATTATTATTATTATTATTATTATTATTATTATTATTATTATTATTATTATTATTATTATTATTGTTGTTGTTGTTGTTGTTGTTGTTGTTGTTGTTGTTGTTGTTGTTGTTGTTATTATTATCATTATTACTACTACTACTACACATAGGTTTAGCCTTCCCCTATACTCGAGAGTACCACAGTCTTTATTGACATTTCATGTATGCTCATGTAGTAAGAAGCCACGCCCATTGAGTTGTTTTATTGAGGGGGATATACACTGAGAGACGAGAGGGTTCTGGTAAAGCCAGGGTGAAAAATAAATTTGTGAGCTTCCTCATTCTCTTTATGTTAGTTTGGAAGGATATCATCATAATCATAGATATAATTTCGCCTGAAAATTATTGCTCTTTAAATGCCTTCATATTTGAAATATGACAAGAAATAGCTGAAATTTTGAACCCACATGTGTGTGTGTAGTCCCATGCGACTTTCAGTAAGACAGAGTAAATTCCTCATCATTTTAATGATTCCAAACCTCATGGTATATAAATATAATCAACCTTTTCAAAGTCAGCTTTATCTTTACGAATATCAGGCAGAAAACTGTATTTGTGTATATCCCCCGACAGCATAAGACAATACTACACCGTATATGTTATCTAAACATGATTTTTTTTTAAAATCATTATCAGACATCATGACATGAACCAAGGTCGTGCGGCGGGAGATTTGCAACGTAAATTCGCATACATTGTTCAAAGTTCAACAATGCAATGCCAGCCCAGTACAATCGGTTATTTTCTGAATATATTTATATAATATTGACTGGCCTTGAGGGGATATCGAATATGTTGCCCGCAAGAGAATGGATACACACTGTAACAATTTACATCACAATTGCTTTGCCAAGATTACATGTACCTGTCTGAATAACCTGAAATCAGAGGGTCTGACATGTCTGACAGGCAAACGGTCGTATTTGTCATTGCTACAAAATAGGCATATGCATGATATAGGTAATAGTAATAATACTGACTGGCTCTACTTTCGGGGAATATCGAAAATGTTGCCCTTAAAAGAACCATATTGCCCTCGTCTTCGACTCGGGGCAATATGATTCTCTTGCGGGCAACATATTCGATATCCCATCAAAGTGCCTATATTATTGATATATAAACGCAATGACACGAAGGGTGGAATATGGAAAATTGTTGCCCTCTTTTTTAGTACAGTGGTCTATGGGGAAAACCCGGAAGACAGCAATATGGCAAATGTTGCCCGCTCCGGTGACGGATTCGGAGTAGCGCGCAAAATACGGCTTTTTATTTTGCGGCTAAAATGCCCTGTATAGGTAATAATTACACTTATTTACGTTTGTCTCATGACGAACTACTGTATACTATGATCACAAGTTATTGTATTGTTAGCAGTTAGAGTGAAGACTGCATAGATTAGATCATGTGCTGTGAGATATAAAGAACACATGATGAATGCAATATGCAATCTGGCAATAGACATACAATACGCATAACAGCTGAATGTAATACATGCATGCGTTACTGGGCATTTGAAAAAAAGATATATCCAGATTCAATTCGAACGTAATACGAAAACTGATCACTATATACACACTTAGTTATCTCTGGCTCTTTCTCTCTCGCTCTCTCTCTCTCTCTCTCTCTCTCTCTCTCTCAGGTCTGCTTACCTCTGAAAACTTCTTGAGAGATTTTAATCAATTTTGATTTACTCAACGCTTTGATCATAATTGTTTGCTGTTTCATTTTGTCTGTTTTTGTTTTCCACTGGATGATCAAAGCTTTTGTTCCGTCCAGCGAATGTTTCTCGTTTTTCTTTTCAAACTCAAGACCTTCCTCAACTGTAAATCCCAGATCTATTGCGAGGTCCACTATTTTCTCATTATTACCGATCTTCTTCATCAGTTCATAAGTCTTCTTTTCAGATAGTCCATTTGCCATGTTGTCCAAGTTACCGCAGACAAAATGTGTACATGTGCAAATAATGTGCGCTCAACAGATAATGACAACAATGCAACGTTCATAACCCAGAGGAGAAAACCTTGTTTTTGGCGGGACGTAAAGATTAACAATCAATTTCCAAATGGCAATGGCCAATCAAGATCATCCTTGCATGCGCATAGTGTTCAAACGAATGTGAATCAACCATTCAGAATCGTTGTTTCAAAGACACTCGTGTTCACGGCAAAAATCCAAAATGGTCGCCACCATTATGAGAAAAACGATATTTAAAGGTAAAAACTTTTCATGAAATTGCTGTAGAACTGTTAGAACCTGATTCCAGTATCATTCTGTAAGAATGCATTGTACTGTTATACATGCGTGCTATACGACTCCATCAATTGCTACAAGCAAAGAGTATAAATACGAAGAGTGCTCAGTCCCGAAATAAAGCACGCGTATATATTGTGGTACAATGTCGATCGGCCCAGAGGGAAAGGTTATAGTCTTTATCAAGATGTTTTGTATTTTTTATTTTCTTTATTTTTTCATTTTGTTTTGGTACATCGCTTTTGGTAAAGCGGCCGTATAGGCATAATAATTGATATTGTCCCTTCACAAACTTATGTCCCAAAACAGATAGGAATCAACTCTATCAACCAGGGAGGAGAGGGAGCTGGAGAGATGTTTATATTTTTGTATATATATTTTTAATTTGCAGTGAAATTTCCATTGATATTTATGTGATGGGGGGGGGGGCGTGGTCCAAACATGTTCCCTAATGTTAAGCTCTGTATGAGAAAACACTGCGATATCTGACGGGAATGTCGAGAAAAGTAATTTTAAAAAGTAATAATAATAAAAAAATTCTAAATTTTTCTAAATCAGAATATTTCATTTCATATCATGATTATTTCAAATTAAAGGGATTATATAGACCTATAATGTAAATTTATTGGCCTTATTCTGTTAAAAGTCAAGGCTTATATAAATATAAAGATCAATTAAGAGTGGCGTATCCAAGTTTCTCCTATTGTTATTGGTGGTGTGTCCATGAATGCACGTGCCCCTACTACGTGCAAGCCAAAACCAAATCTGACATTTCTTACACATCAAAAGAAGGAACATGAACATGTGACAAGTCTTTTTTTTTCCTTCCTCACGGTCCGAAAATTCAGAATAGAAGGCATGTGATGATATTTTGTTCGTCAGGCGTGAGCCCCCTCCCCTCCCCCTGCACTCCTGGATACGCCACCAATATAAATAACTGACGTTGAGTTATTTTTAATATTCTGCTGTAGCAGTTTGAGACGGCAGGCGAAGAAAACAGTATAGGGGCTTGCTCCGAAGCCCTCACCAGTGCAATAGCTCGTGCCTAATTATGGCTACTATTTGTATGATGAAAAGGGGAAAAACGGCCTCCGTATTTTGAATTGAATTAACTAGCAACCAACAATAGCAGCTGACGACATAATTCATTTATTACAAGTCATATTCTGTCTTACCCGCCCCAAGCTCTGTTTGTCTCTCTCTCCCCCCCCCCCCCCTCACAGGCCTTCATTTTCTCATACTCTCTTATTCTCTCCTACAACCAATCTGCAAAAATGACCCAAATAGAAATGAGGAAAAAATAATGATCTCACTCTCTCTTTTTTTCAATCTCCACATTTAATGAGATCGACCACCAACACTATGCAATCCCATTTTTCACATCCATGACAGAATAGTAGGGGTGGATCGGGGGGGGGGGGTAGGTTAATCGGCCGCGGCTCCCTTTTTGATACCCAACTGGTATACCTTAAGTACACAATAAAAATATAATTGCCTCCTTCATTGTGTACTTTTCCGGCTCTGTACCCCCTCTTTTACAAAATCCTGGATCCACCCCTGGAATACGAATTACATTCTCTTGAACTACAAACTATAGGCATACGCAGGCTCTTGCCTAAAACGTAAATAAAACCGGAAAGAGCACCACTAGTTTGGGAGCCCATGAGGCTAACAATGTCGGTCTATTAACCCTCCGAGAAAACTTGTAAAAAGGCCCACCCCGCAAGACTGACGTGACAGTCTCATGGACCGGTGGCGGAATTAGGGGGGAGGGGGCGCAATCCTGACCCGTACCCCCATCTTTTGAAAGAAACTTATACATCATTTTGCCCCCTTTTAGAACTGTTAAGTTATTATTCATTTTTTACTTTTTATTTTTTGCTTGTCAGAGAATTATGGAGGAATACTGGATCCCATAAAATCTGATAACCACCAACTGAACGACTTTTGGAGGGCTTGCGAGAAGATAAAAATACGAATCTCCCTCCAAGCAGTTCCCCCGAAGTTGACAGCTCTGCATTTGTGTGCCCCCATCCCCCCCCCCCTCCTTTTTTTTTTTTTTTTACTACATCCTGTATTCGCCCCTGTCATGGACTGTCAGTGTCAGACTCATTTGGTTCAGAAGCTCCCTCCAACTACATTGTCGGTCTCTCGGGGCTGTCGGTCTCGTTGGCTGAAGCCAAACTAAACGGCGATCAGCAAACAAAAAACTTTGATGAGCCAAGTTTGAGGCAAGCAGACAGAGTTCCATCGGCAACGCCACTACCTCGATCGGGATCGCAGAGGGGTAGACCCTAGCCATGCAGCTAGGGCTATATATAGACACCTTCTCGGTCACTATTCAGCTCAGCTATTCTGCTTGCATAATCTAACATCTGTCATTTGGCTAGGCGTAATTCGGTAATAGAACATTGATTATATGAATTTATAAATTTTACACATTGAATTTTTCCGGTCCGTTAGATATATAATAGTGGACTCAATAATATAGTTAGAGTTTCTTCTTATCGGCTGGGCTGCGCTTGCCTTTGGGCGGACATACATCGTCTGCTAGCGCAAGATTTCATTGGATGTGGATCTCACGTGATGGACTACACGCCTATGTACACGTCCACCTTACGTCATCAATAACAACATACGGTTGAACGTGTGTAATACGACAACATTTTTTTTTTTTTTTTGTCAAAAGCATGCATATTCCCGTTTATTTATGCGTAGTCTTTTGGACTTATCGAGCCTTAAATATACCTTTTCAGAGCTTTAAATTTCATGTAAATCACATTTTTCATAATTTCAAACATATACTAGATTAATTAAAATCATTTCAAAATCCCTGTTTTCATGTGTTAACCTATGGCAGCTGGAAGGCCAAAAGCATGCATATTCCCGTTTATTCATGCGGGGTCTACTGGACTCATCGAGCCTTAAATATACCTTTTCAGAGCTTTAAATTTCATGTAAATCACATTTCTTATATTTTCAAATAAAAACAAAGGGATTTATAATCATCCTAATATTCCTTGTTTTCGCGTGTAAACCTATGGCAGCCGAGACTTTTTTTGTCAAGAGCATGCATATTCCCGTTTATATATGCGGGGTCTATTGGACTCATCGAACCATAATTATATCTCTTCAGACCTTTAAATTTTATGTAAATCACATTTTTTGTATTTTCAAATAAAAACTATGGGAATTATAATCATCCTAAAATTCCTTATTTTCGCGTGTAAACCTATGGCAGGCGACACTTTTTTTTAGTCAAAAGCATGCATATTCCCGTTTATTTATGCGGGGTCTATTGGACTCATCGAGCCTTCATCATGTAAATCACATTTTTCATAATTTCAAATAAATATGGGAATTTAAATCATTTCAAAATCCTTGTTTTTGCGTGTTAACCTATGGCAGCTGGAAGGCCAAAAGCATGCATATTCCCGTTTATTCATGCGGGGTCTCTTCCACTTTTTGAGCCTTCATTAAGCTTTTTCAGAGTCTCAAATTACAATAAATTCAAGGTAATAATAGGGGAGCTATAATCATTCTTAAATTCCCTGTTTTCACGTGTTAACCCTATGGCTATTCTGTCAAAAAGCAGGCATGATCCCGGGGATTCATAGTGGCATTTATTGACAATAAAGGTTCACGAAATGTTTTTTTAACTATCCATCCTTTCTCTCGTGCAAAAATCAGACTTAAAAAAGATAGAGTAAGATATGAAATATCAAGAAAAAAATGTGACATCTTTTTACGTGTTATACCTATGGCGAACGTATTTCCCCCCGAGTCTTTTTAACACAGCAATTTACGCCTGCCAAATGTACAACGGAAGTAGGTAAGAGTAATCTGTCTTGATACTATTAAAAGTCTTTGCTACAAGCCCTACGTCAGACTAGGTCCCGTGCGTAGTTCCGCCACCACATTTCGCGCATGCGCTCTCCCCTCAGAAGTTAGTACCCGCACCCATCAAGTTTGGCGCGAGCACCGGGAGAAGTCCCGGCAAGCGTCCACACTATGGGTTTGCCGGGGAAAGTCCCGGTAATCGGGACTTTCCCCGATAATCGGACCTAGTCTGAACGCGGCGGATCCTAGTTCCCTATCTTTTTTTTGTCTGTCCCTCTCTTCTTTTCTTCTATTTATATCGTACTTGTGTTCTCAGGCGTACCCGTTACAAGTGTAAGTTACTGGGGTTCGCGCGTTTTTCCTTGTACTTAAAGTTATTTCATTCTAAATATGTTACTTTATATTATATTGTACTATGTGAACAAATCTTAAATGTCCACAAAAATTATGGAAGAAAATAAATGCTAATTTGAATTGAATTGAATTGAAGTTTATTTTCGAGTAAACTATTTGAGATCGTTGCATGTTTCTTTTTTCATATTACAAAATATTAAGTCGGATTAAAAGGAAATTTAATGTGTGTTGTTTGTTATTTTAAATAAAATTCTGCAAAGGATGCCCTCACAATGACCCAAAAGTTTGATTTGACAGCAATCACTGTAAAAAGAACTGCGTATTAGCCAGGAAAAGAACTGCATATTAGCCAGGAAAAAAAAACAGAACGAACAAAAAACATATTACATTCGAAGGTAAGGAGTCCTTTAACGTGTTTTTATACTGAAGAATTAAATGTATGTTAACTTCGGTTTATCACCAATTTATTCTTAATACGTTAATTTTTCTTCTTTTTTTTTGGAATGAAATAAAATTTTCATCTGCCCATGTAAAACAAAGAGACTGTGTACATAAGATGCGCAAGGTTATAACTTGAAATATGGTTTGGCGGATTTAAATTTACTATGCAGTTGCATTGGGGAAATATAAATGATATTCATGACATTTTTCAATTTCGGGAATTGATGTTTAGATTTTTTCCCGAATCCTAGAAACACAGAGCCTAACTTTTTATATTTCAGATATGATACTCTCTAGAAACATTACAGAGGAAACTTCTCGAGAGATAATCTGACTAGTAATCGTTACGTAGTACCACGTGCATGGAAGATTATTAAATGATATTAATTGATTAAAAGAAATACTTTCAAGAATGAAAATAACAAATAGGTAATAGTTCTGATCATTGGCGAACCGAAATAAAAGTCACTTTTGTGTTTACTAGATAATACATTACTGACAACGTTCCTTTGCAAACATCACATCTCATTTGGGTGTAATGATGAAATATTGATATGAAAATCAGTCTTATTTCCTCATATGATCCGACCATTCTTTCTCTTTATAGCGATCAGTATTATTTTTATGATGATAAAATTTACAGATCGCACCAAATTGAAATGTGACGTAGACACACACATCATCTTCATCAAGCAATTTGTTTGGTTTCTGTAATATTCATAATTCAAAGATTTCTGTAACACCATATGATAGCCCCATTAATGGGCGATTACAGGATTGAACGAAGAGTAATAAAAACTGAAAGAAAGGTACAAGGATGACTAAATAGAATAAATTTCTGACGAAGAACTTATTGTATTTACTTTATTTTCCATATTTACACTGAAATTAAGGTTAAATAGAAGGAGGAAAATCGAAAGATATTGAAGTGTAGTCGTTATTGTTTTCTGCTTTATTTTTTTATCTTTATAATTTGTATTTGTATTTGTAAAACTTGAAAGAGAGATGTCAGTTCCTTTGTCGTATATCCTATACTTCATCCGTGGTCTATCTACCCCCCCCCCCAAAAAAAAAAAAAAATAAATAAATAAAAAATAATAATAATCATAGCTGAATTAATTTCTACACATTGTTAACATTTATTGCCATAGATTCATCAGGTCTCGAAATAAGGTCTCTTATGAAGATACTTTTGGAAATACGATAGGCTGAATATTCATACAAATAGTATTTACAATAGTAGTGATAACAATCATATTCATGGTAACGAAATAACAACTATATTGATAATGTGGAATCTCATGTTCCCCATGCACCCTTTTCCTTTACCATTTATTGTCTCACTCTAGACCTTATAGACCCACCTACTCCGTAATAACAAAAATTATGCCTGTAATGAAAGATACCCTTATCTTTTCATTTGTTTAGTAGTGTGTGGATTTCGAACCACTGTGGTATGTTGGTAAAGGCTCTTGACTCTCATACGAAAGGTCCTGGGTTCTCACCTTGCTCGCTGCCCACATCCTTGGACAAGCTGTTTAAATACTGTCCATCCTCGACCCATGGAGGTGCATTAATGGGTAACCATGGGACCTGGCAATGCAGAGGTAATAAGGGTAGTGGGGAAATTAAGGGTGATATGATTAAGGTTGGGAAACATGAGACGGGGGAAACATGAGACGGGGGAAACAAGGATCCGGAACATCGACAAAATAACCGTCCCTCTTCCACCACGATCGCAATCAGACATCAGGGACCGATCCAGGATTTTGTAAAGCGGTTACGAGCTAAAGGGTTATCAAACATAAAGAGTCCAATTTAAAAAAAGATCTGAGAAGGACAAAAATGGTTTGGGGGTTGTTGACTTATACCCAAATTTCTGACAAGCAAAAAATAGGGGCCAGACCCCCATTACCACCCCCTTACATCCTTGGACAAGGATGCACCCCTGGATCTTAACCCACGGGGTCACGGTTCAGTCTGGGAGCCGACGGAGAACGTGGCTTTCAAAAGAAATATCATCCAAATCTCCACAACTATGAACGTTGAAAAGAAGACGCGATCGAAGATGGTTGCAACTAATTCCATGTCTGTGACTTCAACCTGGGAAAGGAAAAAAATCAATTAATCACTTTTTTGTATGCTAATACAGTGTTCTTCATTGAATACACCCCCCCCCCCCCCAAAAAAAAAAAAAGTTATTCAGAATGAATATCTCTTATATCGTGAGTTAGAAGTACTACATTATTATCTGGCACTATTGAATTTTCAGAAGATCAAGGCTGGTTTTAAGGATTTATACGTCACCGATAAATTTCGTAGGTTACTAGTAGGTCTACTGCTAATTTTCTCAGTTTTGAATATCTCTCTAAAAAATCGTTGGATTGGTGAAATGCAATAATGAAAACTTGAAAACGATTTTTTTTTAAAGAGGATAAGCCCAATCTATTTTGTCTTTTTAAAGCTTTCAAAGGCTAGCTGAAGAAAACTTATAATCGATTTGGTGTTCGACCAACCAAGAAAAGTACATTATCACCAAATCAATGTCCCGGACCAAACACTGTATTAAGTCAGGAAAAGAATATAGATGCGACTCCTTACGTTTCGTGCTACTGCGGGTGCTTTACTGTGTGTTTCCCCACGCATAGAGTAGTCAATGGTCCTATCTGAAACTTTAGCATCACTCTTTTCTGTAGAGAGAAGGGAAATGAAAGAAAAATGAGGGATCAATCTTACGGTTGTATGGGTGTGTGTGTGTGTGTGTTTGCAAATTTTATGCATTGGCCAATCCAAAAGGCTTCACCGTGACGAGGTTTGTTCTGGAAACCGTGGTCATCGTGGTCTTTCATATTGCCCCCCCCCCCCCCCCACCATCTTCTGTCCAATTCCGTTTTGGAATCCTCCAAAACCGATTCCCCTGTCGCAACGTGAGCTTCAGGCCATTCTGACGTGACATCGTGAAACTCAAGAATGCATCGTGGCCTTTCAAGAAATTTTAATTTCCACCCTCCCATCCCCCCCCCCCCCCCCATATTTTCTGTCCGATTCCCTTTTTGAATCCTCCAAAACCGATTTCCCTGTCGCAACGTGAGCTTCAGGCCATTCTGAAGTTACATCTTGAGCGAATTCATACTAAAGCAGTCTGAGCATGCATGCTGTATGTATACTAGTTCGTTTATCACAGCGTTGCTAGTTGTATACGAGGCGTCATTTGATAATAATATCTGCGCTAATAGACCGGCTCTGTAATGTATACAAATTTATGCACATTTCTTCTCTGAGCACCTAGTAACGAGGTATTCCATTAACCTGTTATGAATGAATGAACTACAATACTTGGAATCCAGTTTGCATACATTACTTGTTGCTATGTCTGACAAGCCTCTGACAAGCTTTCAGGTTGTCAAGAAAAACCTTTGTTTTAAAAGGATGCATAAAATCAATTTGAATAATATTTGTAAACAGGTCTATTAGCCTTTGAAAGCATTGTGTAGCCTGCTCGTTTTGCAATCAGGCAATCAAATCCCGTTATTTTTCGCGAGCTTTTGTTCCTTTAGTTTCTGGTTATATTGTTCGATTTCGGCTTTCTGTTCATTTATGTCATTCTTAAATGAAGTGCTAAATCACGGGTGCTGAGTACAAATTTGCACCACACGTGCCAAGTGTAGCCTATGGCGTGCATGCAGCGTTTGGGAAGCGATGACGAGCAGAAAAATGAGTGCTGGAAATACGTGCTATTCGAGAAATTGCACCCGAAGGGTGACCCTGCCTGTTTTAGCACTTGAAGAAACACCGGTAGTGCTGGCGTTCCATGCGCAGGTGCACCAGCGAGATAGCACCAACTTGTGGTGCACCAACTTGTCTTATCGAGCTCCCGAGGTGTTAAGCCGGCGTGCCCGCGTGCAAGTTTATTGAGATGAGCCAGTCCATCTAACGCGGTACACACGTAGACTTACGTGAAATCTGCCTAATTTGGTAAGTTAAGAACCGAAAAAAATGGAAGTATTAGTATTTTTAACCTTTGATCTAGACATTTATTGTGTTCGTGTAACTAAGTTGAAACGGTTAACACTTACAGTTGGAATTTTCCGCTCGGTAGGCAAAGCCTCTTCACTGACTAACCGTCCAGAGAGCTTTCGGGTTAGCGAGCGAATAGACCAGGGTAAGGGTCACTGTGTTCTGACGAAGCATTTTATTTATTATTTTACAGATGGATTTTATTTGGTAGACTAACTTGTTAGATTGTTTAACTTATTAAGAAGATATTAGAGATAAATGACAGCTTTGTAGGTTAGGATAGGGGGGGGGGGGGGTCCGGATGCCTTGCAATTATGATTATGAAATCTAACTTTACAATTAAAGTTAGACCCTGGGCCAGGGTCTAACTTACATGTAGTTACATGAGCATGACCATGATGACAAAAGTTGGGTTAGATCCACTCAAGGAGCCATTGCCGTTGGTGAGCTGTGCAAATTTATGTGTGGTTTTTGCGAGCTGCATGCGTCTAATAGCACCAGAAGTGTAAAAAGGCTTGCACTTAAAGTGTTTAAAGTAGCACTTGGACTAGTGTTGAATTATAGTACGTGCACAAGTGCTACTTTAGCACAATTTGTGCAGTCTCTATGCGTGCCCTTACAGGTGCTGCCTCCAAATCTTGAGGTGCTAAAAATAGCACTTGATTTTTTAGAGTGTATACTCGGATTAGTGCAAGACGAAAAGCTTTAGTATGCCTCTCTTCAACGCCAGTTTCCAATCAGTTTTTGTACGATTTCACACTCCCATTGCGTGTCAAACACCGAATCAGTCACTGACGTCATTCACTACGTCAGGAAAATGACTCCTCGTATGCGACGGGGTTTACCTGAATCGATTTTCCTATCCGTCGTCTTCCTCAGTCCCTCCTGTCTCTTGAACACCATGGTGGCCAAGATCTGAAAGAACAGTATCCGCAAGATCTTTCCCTTGATGCGACGCGTTTGGTAACAGATATTCAGTGTCACCACCGAACAAAGCATGATAGCGACAAGAGTAACGAACGTCATTGTCAGGTACTTGATGGTGTGGGGAGTGGCACCACTTCGGCTTGTTTCTGGCATGACTTCAGTGATGACAATCTGGACATGTGAACAGGAAAGACCCAATGAGCCCAATCTTTTTACAAACAAATATTTTCATATTTAAGGTTACTCAGTGATTGTTACATTTTGTAAGTCAATCACCCTCTCCAAGAATGTTATCAAAATACATGTGTGTACTAGGAAATGATCACATTGTACTGTATGAATATAAATATCATGTTTTTGAAAACGTGCAATAGGTGCAGACTATTGGTACAAGAAGTGCAGTCTATTGGCGCAAGAAATGGAGACTGATGGATGAGTGAAGTAACCTAAACGAAACATAGTTTTGCAATTGAAATACATTGAAATTAGTCAAATTTATTTCTAAAGCCAGGATCAGTCCTTTGGGTCGTTTTGAGAAGGTGGCTGACACACACTTGGCTACATGTTAGGGTTAAAATATACAAACTTTCAAAAGCACACTGTCATTAGTCCAAAACCTGGCCGATTTCATTTATGAGCGATCTCCGATTTCGGGAATCGTGCCATATTCAGATATTCGGCTAAGAGCAGGTAAAGGGAGGTCGCTAAATTGGAGATCGCTCACAACATAAAATCAATTCTGGATGACCGAGGAGAGTTGACGCTGTTTCTTGTATTTAACGCTGACATGTGGACAAGTTTCTTGACTATTTCCTCACCTGAAAGACAGTGACACCAAGAACTACAGAGATACATGTGGAGACTCTCTCTCCGCTCTTGAGAGGAATGAAGAATGACCAGATTCCAAGGGCGTTGATAAGCATGACGGGGATGATGATCGTGAAAATGTAGTGATTAGGAAGTCGATTCAGCTTCATGCTGACTAACAAATCCGAGATATTGTGGTTGCCAGCTTGATTCAGCCTCGAACGCGATTCGGCGTCCACACTGACGAGGTCCCAGGACGGGTGTCGGTCTTTGACCCGGTGTGTGATGTTCCCCGGAACGAGCTCGACATTGGTGGTGACGAGATCTTGTGAGGTGATGAGCATCGTGCAGCTCTGATTGTCGAAAGGGAACAAGGTCAAGTTCATAGGGCAGCCTGTGCTGTGCCGAAAGGACGTTTCAAGGGTAACCTGGCCGTTATTACTGATGTGGACTTTGGTGTCGTCTGGGGCCGGTGGAATGCGAGAAATCTCAAAATTTCTGAAAGGACGACATGTTTGCAAAATCTTAACACAACCTAGTTCAACTTTATTAAACATATCACGTAGTAGGGCGCAGTATGAGGTAGTAATTTCTTAAAGTGGATCGGTCACTTTGTAGAGGCTTGATAAAATCTGTGCTTCCTGGACTTACATGCTATCAGTGTATGTAATATAGTGTAAAAAAGAAGCACAGGCAAAAAAAAGGGGGGAACTTCAAAATGATCATGTGCTTCACAAAACTAAACATATACAAGTGACCGGAAATGCCAGACTCATTTCCCCCATAGACTGCAGTGTTAGAATAAAGCGTACCCCCGTACGGTTTCGTAAATGGCAGTATTCAGTCACAGATATCTTGATAATAACATTGTATATTTGACAACTTTTCTATGCCTGGCTTTTTATTTATCCTTCTGAACATCATTATACAAGACATATATCAAAATTCAACAATTTATAAAATCAAGCCTCCACAAAGCTACCGATTCCCGTTAAGGGACAGGGTAAGTTATAAAAAGAACATCCTTTATATGATAAAGAGGCGCCTACAAATTACAGAAAATTAGCATAAAAAGCCATTTCACATTGATTTTAATTTAGCCTGATATCATGAATATCTTATATATATATATAATTATATATATATATATATATATATATATATATGTACCTTCATCTACCACATATATTTTTAGGGGATATTCCTTCGCTTCTGATCTCAATCTAGAGATTACCCTACATTTTCTGCAACTTTGGGCAGATCTTATTCAGTCAGATACATGTATAGAAAAGCCTCTTTTGGAGGACAATAGATGTCCTTTATTAACAAGACAAGTTCCCAGTCAGTGAACACGTCTGACATTCATGAGCTAAGCTGCTCGATCCGCTTCTATAGAATCTGTATGCAGGACTTTAACCAATTTGAATTAATTTCTTTTAAACAATAATTTACAAAAATGGCCCAGTGTTTGGGGGGTTTTTTTAATCCTGAAAAAAAAACACGTAGCAATGTGCATAGGCGTGCCCCCTGTCATATCATCGATCGGCGCAATGACATTGACCCCTCATAGATTGGATCATTACCGTTCTGGAGAAAATGATATACTCACGTGTTGAGGAGGTTGAGAGATGGAGTCCAGACCATTCTGTAAGGGAGTGTGAGTACTGTCAGGTTACAGTAGTTCCTAGGGTTCCACATTAGACGATCGTCTTCCCATACCTTTCATTGTAAGCATTAATAAGAAAGAGAAACAGGGGCGATTATTCCATATCATTATATAATGATAACATTACATAATTACGTCAGATGAACATCACGTGATTTGCTGACGTAGAGCTGAGAGTGACTGGAAGCGCCATGTGAGAGTAACTTATGCTGGGTTTACACTGGGCCACGATGGCCACGATGGCCATTATAAGGGGAATCGTGATGAGCGTCGGGGTTGTGGTATCGAAACGAAATGTAATGATCTTGAGGGAGCTTTGTGGAATCGTGATGATCGTGATAAGCCTGACAAAACTCTTGACTGTCAAAAATGTTGCCACAATTATCACGCCAAAACTTGAGAGAGCGTAATAGAACGTGGGTATCGTAGAAGAGCTTAACAGACCTTAACAGAGCATACAGACCTTCATGGACCATCGTAGGGGATCTTGGTGAATTTGGAAACACGATTTCTTAAAGTTTCACTACGATCCCAGTACGTTTCTATCACTCTCTATCACGCTCTACTATGATTCGTCAAGAAACATTGAGTAGGAAGTGTACTTTCATCACGCTCTGACACATTCCTCTATGATCATCCCGATTGGCCCCACGCTCCATCACACTCTGATGAGTTTCCGCGCAATTTCCACGATGTGTATGGAAGGGCTCCAGCGCTACCCAAGATTCATTGGGTTTTTAAACTTCTCGGCTTTGACCAGCTATAGTGTTTGGATTAGATCTGAATTTTTTTTTAAAGTTTCACCGTCGAAGATGCCAGCGAAAAGGAAGCTCTCTGCCAATAATGACAAGGCTTCTCCACCTCCTCGATCACTGCCAGCAGCTGAAGAAGACCCAACAGAAGTCCATGGAGAGCCAGAGCCAAAATCATTTACCCCCCCCCCCCCCCCCACATGAAGAGCTCCCAGACCTGCCAGCCACCCAGAAGAGGGCCAGGGTGCAGATGACCACGACCTCCAGATTCTTCTTCATCTCTTGAATGCATGGTTCCTTATAGGTATCTCTGGAGAGGATGAGAGGGTGGCCTGCTGCCTCCCTTCATACCCCAATCGTGCTTTAAGCTTGGCAGTCTTGCTCAAATCGTGGTCATAAATCCTAGGAAATCTTAACAGAACTTGATGAACGTGAGAGATCTCAACAGAACCTAACAGAGAGCGACAGAACGTACGAGTATATCGTGGTGATCATAATAGAACTTGAGGGAATGTGATGAAAATCGTGGCAAACCTTGACCAGAATCGCGTTGGCTTCGTAACAAACTGTTACAGATCGTAACAAATCGTACCGAGAGAGTAGGGAAGCGTTGGGAGCGTAGAAAAAAAAAACTACACTTTTTTAATCGTGCATCGCGGCTAAGTTTATACCCAGCATTATACAAGTGAATGCAACATGAACTGCCCAAAGAGTGCTTTCAAGTACTGGCACATGAGCCAATAATTGCTTTAAGGGTGCAACGGGCATTAATGACTAAAAACAAAATAAATCACATTGGTAAAGGACTCATAAATAGACATGATGTGCAAGGCTAAAAACCACCCGCACAACGCAGTCTTCTCGATTGTTATTTGATCTCAGTTCAGTGGCCGCGGAGCGTTTTTGAAAGTGTGGGGGGGGGGGGGGCTGATCTGATTTCACTCATTAATACACCGGCGTAAAATCAGTTTAAGCAGTGGGGGTATGATCGCAACATTGAGGGGAAATTTCCAAAGTTTAGGAGCACTGACAAGGGCTATTTCTGGAAAAAGGGGGCACCTACAACGGGAAAAATATACAATCTCTAAACATTGTCATATATACCCTGCCTTGTGATTACATTTATAAGGATTTCAATTATGTTTCTCTCTTACATGCTGTAATATAATTTACTCAAGCATCAAAGTTTGCAGTTAGGTGTGATGACCTACATATTAATGTGCGAGCGAGGGAAGCGAGCGAGCAATTTTTAAAAGATCTGTGAGGCTGCATGGTGGTCAACAACATCTTATAAAGAGAAAAAAAAGTTCTGAAAGGTGTTTAAACACAGTCTCGGCATGAGAGACTGAAAAGACCGCTTATAAGTAACATAGCTATATCAAATATAAATGTGAGCGAGCGTAGCGAACAAGCCTTGACGAAATTAAAGTAAGGTTGCTCTAAATCACTATAAATTAGGGCACAAATTATGGAGCAAGAAAAAGGGGGCCCTTATCAAGAACGATAATGGCATTTATCAAAAAAGAAAAGGAGCAGGAGTATGTCATATTAAAAAGGGCAATTATCAGAGGATGAAACATGTGGTATTTACCGCAAATGAATATTGGCACTTTATACCAGAGGTAAAACGGGCACTTATGAGAATGGAAAAGGGGTGTTTTGTGTGTGTGTGTGTTTTGTTTTTTGTTTTTTTTTTTTTTTTTTAAATAAAGAAAGAGGGGCTCTTATCAGAAGGAATTGTAGTTCTTAGAAAGAAAAGGAGCCCGTTTCAAAATGAATAAAGGAAAACTTATCAGAGGTGTAAAGGGACACTCATCACTCATCAGAGATGTCATGTGTCATTTAACAGAAAGCGGAAGGGGCACTGACTTGTCGAATTAGAACGGGCACCTCTCAAATTTGAATAGAGGATATGGCCACTATACTCCCTCCCCCACCCCACAGCGCCTGATTTTAAATAATCCTAAAATTTCTCTAAAGAGTTGGTGCGTCATTCTGAATCCTGAAAGAAGACTCATGAACTTGTAGAAGATGTGATAGATAGGCTGTCATTTTAGAGAACGATGTACAGTCCCGAGAAGTTACGTGAAAATATCTGACCTTGTTTTCTACACTTTGTTTATAATACCATTCTTTATTAGGCCTAGATTTTGCATTAACTGTGCATTAAAGGGGCGGGGATGTATTGCCCATTTGTAACAATGGAAAACATGTTAGTAATGGACATGGATGAGAGATTTTGATATATAAAATCGGAAATATCAGGACATTCAAATCATATCTTTAGCATTTTATCTGCATTTTATAGGAATTCTCACTACAATAACAGTCTTTTATACTAATTTTATCAATTTTATCAATTATTAGAAATTATTTCTTCCTTGAAAATTAGGGGGGATTTTTTTTTTACATGTCTACTCAAAAAAGTAGGGGGGCTGCAGCCCCCCCCCCCCCCGGTTGCAGTTGTTGTCGTTGTTTGAGATTCACTACTGTTACTTCAGGAATTCAGAAAGCAATTTCTTTTCTTTGTTTTTAATTAAAACGATATTAATCACAAACGCAATATCCTTAATCATGTTGAATAAGTTTTAAGGCTTAGAAAATGACTTTATTTTCCAGATCTGATTTGATATGTCCCATTTTTCTTTATCCCCAGCCCCCCCCCCCCCCCCATCCCCACTATTAAAATACCAGTGCCGCCAAGGAACACTTACCACATTGAGAGTGGATGTCCCAATGACACTTTGCTCCTTTTCGTTCTGCAATCAAAGAGTTAAAGGAAATAAAATCAATCTTACCCGCAATCACTGTTTGAGTAATTGGCTCAAAGAGACATGGAGACAGGCAGTCACCATTTTGGTTTTGTTGACAGAATCGACTTGTCACACCGCCTAACCAACATAAAGGCGATTAAAAATATAAAAACCGGTCATTTGGTGCAACATGGTTTTTTGTACGGTTTGTTGTCGGTCTGGTGTCGGTCTCGTAAATGTGATTGGGTGTAAAGTAGGACCTTTCATCATTTTTCCTACAATCTAGACCACAGTCACTAAACAGCCTGGACACCATGCTCCAGAATTGTCAAATTTACCACCCGGACAGGAAAACCCTTTTTGCTAAAAGTATTCTCCTTTTAAATTTCTCATTTCTTTGATCTGATATTCCAAAATGTGAGTTGAGCAAGGTGAAATCCCCCTAGAAAACTGACATAATCTTTTCAGAGGAGCATGCATATAAGAACCTGCTGCATTGACATGATTGAGAATTTATTATTTCTTACTTCAACTAAGGTGGTAGCACGAAGAGGAGGAGGGTTACTTTCCTCGAAATATTTACATATTAAAGTGATTTGGTAACTTTGTAGAGGCTTGATAAAATCTGAGCTGCATGGCCTTACATGCTATCAGTGTATTTAATATGGTGTAAAAATGAAGCCCAGGGAAAAAAGCACTTCAAAATCATCATGTGCTTCACAAAAGTAAACATATGCAAGTGACCGGAAATGCCAGACTCATTTTCCCAATAGACTCAGTGTTAGACCAAAGCGTATGGCCATATGCTTTCGTAAATGGGAGTATTTAGTCATAGATATCTTAATAATAGCACTGTACATTTGAAAACCTTTCTATGCCTGGCTATTTATTTATCCTTCTGAACATCATTATACAAGACAGATGTCAAAATTCAACAATTTATTAAATCAAGCCTCCACAAAGTTACCGAATCCTTTAAAAAAAATAGAGATATCCACTTGCCAATCAATGAATCAAAAAGTTCGACATTCATTTCTTACCACTTCCCGTATGGCCTGAAGGGTGAGATGCACAGTGACCGGAAGTGGAATTCCATCTTCAATTGATGGGATCTCTGTGACGTCATACTCATGATCAAGCAAGTCTGAACGCAACCTGCTCCACGATGATTGGTTGCTTCCTGTGAAAATCTGAATAATTAGACCATCTCCCCCTCTTTCTCCTCAGATAAACTTTATCGATAATATTTAATCACAACTATTGATATCAGGGCCCGATCCAGGATTTTGTAAAGAGATGCGCATTTCTGGAAAAAAAATCTCATTTTGTTGGTGTTGATTTACTCTAAAAAAAATCTTGACAAGCAAAAAAAAAAAGAAAGAAGAAGAAGTGAAGTTGGGTATCAAGAAGGGGCATTGACCGGTTGTACCCCCCCCCCCAATTTATATATATATAAATATATATATATATATATATATATATATATATATATATATATATATATATATAAATATATAATATATATATATATATATAAATACTCGTTTTATATATATATATATATATATATATATATATAAATACTCGTTTTATATATATATATATATATATATATATATATATATATATATATAAAACGAGTACACAATCTGAAGTTTATTATGGATTAAAGGACTTGTGATAGATTCGATCAAATAAAAATCTGTTTAAGAGGGTGGGGTTGCGTGGGGGCGGGGAAAGCATTAAACCTAGACGGTAGACCATCATCATCATCCAGCTATGACCTTATTGCATAGAGTCGACTTAAAATATCATGAACCTAGGAAAGTTCCTTCAGTTGAAGTTGTGTGTGTCTGTGTCTGTGCGTGTGGATGTGTACGTGTGTGTGTTTGAGTGTGTTTGGATTTGTGATCCCATGTGGTCTCCGAACAATTTCAGCTTTGTTGCCGAAAAAGCAACTTAGGGCGGTTGCAAAATATGTATAAATACCTACCGGTACGTGAATATTTTGCGTAAGTTGTCTTGCTCTGTTTAATATGAACATTATTTATAATGTGCAACCGTTTGGATTTATGAAAATTATGCAAAATGTCCAAAGTTTCAGATTCAGATTTATTGACTGTTTTCAATCATATGAACATAATACAGCAGTTACATAACATGAAATAAATACAATAACAACAATAATATCACAATGATGTTTTTCCACAGATATGGGCACATAATTAAATATCAATAAGTAAAATATATGATGCACAAATATTGACCTAAGTGATGTTGAAAACAGTTGGACATGTTTAGAAGCAGAGCTTGTATATTACACGTCCAAAAACTTATATAACTTAATCACGATTGTTCGGCGACCACATGGGATTACAAAATCCCCCCAAAAGAGAAAGCTTCATCGGAAAGAACTTTTCTAGGTTCACTATTCAGGACTGTCAAATGGACTAATATACCGTAATAATATATGTATACCGTAATGAACCCGTTCATTGTCCCTCAGAAAAATTTCCATCCAAGTTCTTTTTAGTATATCATATTAAGCGAACCATAACTCACGATATTTATAGTTATTTACTTCATTTATTAATCAAACATAACACTATCCCTTACCCTTTTCGCCGGTAGTCAGATAAATTTGTACCAGCAAAACATTGAAAACCAGAGACCATCGGAGTAGATATACAGCCATCCTCCATCAATAAGACCACTTAATAATACTTCCTCCAGAACGTATAGTAGAGTGGTATTACACCTGTCTATATAGATGTCTACTCTTTGAGGTGGGGCAAAATGCATGTACGCAAAAGAAAATGAGGCAAACCAATTAATTTTTCTCTTTTATTGAAGGCGCCATTAGAGCGGATCCAGTGTCTAAAGATACGGGTTCGTGCCCAGTGCGTATACTGATCAGTATAATTGTTTTCCTTTCCACAGAGGCGTATCCAGCTTTGGATGAAGTTAGGGTGCTACAGCACATTCGCTAGCGACAAATTATTGTTCCGTGGTCAATATCCTACACTAACCACTCACACTTTCAACCCTGGAACAAGTGCGACACCTAACCCTAAATCGAATCTAAAACCTCATTGCAGTCTTAGCCTCAATCTTACCCCCATAACTTTGACGAAATATATAAAGCCCGGAGGAAATGTCGCCAGGGAAAATGTCTGACCACTCAAGCTATTGTATAAGATTGTATTGGAGGACCAATGACCGTGTGGGTCGCCAGCTGCCTAAATACATTACACCAACTCATCCCCGTATCACGAATATCCTACGCCCTCAGTCCGTTCAATAATTTTGGGCTATGCCACTATAATGTTGTGGTTGCCATACCACATGGTATATCTGAATAAAGGACACCCGCTCAGCAGGAAATATCGCCCGATTCCGATCGGCCCCCTGTCCCCTTCATAACTACACATGACATGAGAGGAATTTAGAATACGGAGACACACACACACATGCCCCCCCCCCACACACACACACAAATGTTTCCCTTCCATTCCCGAGTAGACCGATATGCGACCACCTGACCCATCACCCCCTCTTGCTTTCACTGAACAGAAAACAATCAAGGCTATTCCACTTCGTCTAAGCCAGATGGTTATTTTTAGGGGTTTAAGTGCTTTTTAATGTTAAATGTAGCACACGATCCACGTATATGTATCGACTATCTATCCGTGTAAAGTATGCTACTGGAAAAGACTCCAGACCTGGGCCAGTCTTATAAACAGTTGCGACTGATTCAAATCAATTTAGGGTACAGGAGTTGGGCTAGCAGTAACGTCCGCGGGCAGTTCTCTGTCTTCGACTACAAACTGACCCTGATCGGACCCAGGTTCGAAACTGAGTCACGTCTTTCGGATGGTGGCATTAAAGGTCCGTTCAAGACGTAACGTATCATAAATATTTGATTGGTACACGTCTGTAAAAACCCAATTACACCCCCCCCCACACACACACACACACACACTGAAATCGATCGCAACTTGATATCAATCACAACTCTGTACTAAAGAGATAGGAGTTTGTAACTTTGCGACTGATTATAGAGGACTTGCTATCAATCCAGATCAATCACAATTCTTTATAAGCATAATAAGACAGGATATGGAAATCTTCAACATACATAAGCTAATTTCAAATGCAGCCGGCTAAGTGTTAATAATTTATATATCTCGTACTTGGTTATCACTCCACTCTAAAAAGTATTGACTATAATCGATCAACTGAAATTCGGCAGAATTCTTAAATTAATTTAGAAAGGTGCATTTTCCTTATGACATTTAAACCGTGTTAAATTAGCAAATGTCAAATGTGTAGAATATCATCGAATTGCTAAACTAGCAGGTACATATGTCATGTACATGTAAAAGCACTTCAAGTCATACAATGAACTGTGTTACATGAAAGTGCGCTACTGATGCAATGGCTTATATAGACAGATGGTAATGGCGTTACATATCAAAATGTGATTTATTGATTATTTCGCAAAAGGTAAACATGCCTATAGATCATAAAGAGGTATAAAATTGCCTTATTAACTAATTTACATTCAACTGCAAGTAAATGCAGTCTTATTTGTTTGCATCTGTTGAAGATTTCAGGCACTTTTGGCATACTCACATGCAGAAATGGCGTCACAATTAAATAATCAGTTTGATCTTTAAACAGTCATCTCTTTTCTTCTTTTTTCATATGACTGGAAGAGAATGTCTTGATTTGAAAGAAAATGGACTCTTAATACAAGAGGGCCCTGTAATTATTACTACCCCATCATTACCAGGTAGTCATTTAATACACCTTGGTCGAGAGGGACAAACGTGGGCAAAACACCTTGTACAAGGATTGTAAGCACCGGGCAAGGATCGAAACCATCGATTTAGGCCACTGAATTATGGAGTGCCAAATGCCATACTCTTAATCTTACACAAATTACAAAAGTTCTGTTGCTAAATGCAAATACAAATACTTGTCTCGATGAAATTGATTTCCGATGTTCATTTCACACCTAAAATAATTATCAAAATTTATTTGGGTACAACGATATAGTAATTTATACGGAACTTTGGGGTTGACAAATGGCCTTCCATGAATCACCGGCCTAAGATTAGCCAGGGTTAAAGGCCAAGTCCACGCTGATATCAAGTTAATTTGAATAAACAGAGTAAAATTAAACAAGCATAACAGTGAAAATTTTTATTGAAATCGGATGTAAAATGAGAAAGTTACGGCATTTTGAAGTTTTGCATTTTTTCTTGAAACAGTGATATGCATAACATGGGCGATAAGCAAATGAGTGAACCGATGATGTCACCCACTCACTTTTCCTTATGTATTTTATTATATGAAATATCATATACTTCAATTTTTTGCTTCAAAAATGTAAAATATGGTTTGACTCCTTATGGAACATGTAAAATCATCATTATTGTAACTTAGTTTGATACAAGGGAGAGATTCTTTATTATCACATCCAAAATAAATGAAATATTTGGAAATGTTATGCATATCACTGTTTCATGAAATAATGCCGTAACTTTCTTATTTTTCATCCGATTTCAGTGAAATTTTCAGTGTTTTGCTTGTTTAATATTACTCTATTTATTCAAATCAACTTGATATTAGTGTGGACTTGGCCTTTAACTTACGTCGATTTCGAGAATACGGGCCACAGGCTCTAAATGAGCCCGAATGTTTGACAATTGATATTGACAATGCATTAATACGATGGTGGCTTCGTTCTGTTTTAATTAGGCGTTATGCATGAGACGAGCTGAACAACAAGGGGAGGAGGTGAAATGGAAATGGAATAATAAGTACGTTACACTGAGCAAATAAGGCCTTGTGAAGCTTTTATATAGCTATATTATTCCGGCTATAGAATTGCAACAACAAAAAAGAAAGAAATATTTGAAAGGGAGGTGACAATAAGAGAGTGATGGAAAGTACCTAGTAACAGGGGTGGATCCATGATTTTGTAAAAGGGGGCACAATTCACAATCCCCCCCCCCAAAAAAAAAAAAAAAAAATTAACAACAACAAAAGGACGAGGGGGAGGTACCACCCCCCCCCTCCCCCGATTTTTTTTTTTTAAAGAAACCCACCAGTGACTAGTAAGACAAGTGTCTTAAGAAATTAATAAAGTTTAGTGCTAAAATCAATCTTCGAATTACATTTCACCCATTCTTTTGTAAACAGGTATAAAAGAGACATTTCTGATACAAAAAAAAATTATATGATTTTTTCTATAGAGTTTAAACGTTATCGATCACAACAGTTTTTGTTGCGTTTTTATAATTATCTTTACCTTTTCCGCTTTTTTTTTATCAATTTGAAAAAGAAAATAATCATTTACTTGTAAATATACATGTTTATTTTGCTAAGCAAATACTGACTACTGTATACTTTGCTTAACTTGTTACATTGTGTTAAATAGTGTACTTACTTTGAACCTGTACCTGTGAGTTATTTCAATATCATAAATTAATGATACAATGATCTGGCATAATCAGCATACTGTTCTTATATCAACCAATAAGCCCTGCAGCTGCTAAATGCAATATTAATTGTATAAAATATGTATGTTCTTTATAACATTTTCCTTGATAGCTGGAAATCTCCAACCAACCCTTGATATTTTGTATTATCCTGCCCCCCTCCCTTCCCCCTCCTTCAAGTCAACCCTTTTACTACTTTGTTATAAACTAATTTTGGGGTGCTGCAAGCAAATGCTTAGGCTGTAGCCCTCCTGTATCATCACTTTTAATACACTTTTTATACTACTGTACCCATGCTATATTAACTGTACACGTGATATATTTTATTGTCCATACTCTATGTAAATGCATTGTCAAATATTGTTGTTGTGTTAGGTGTTAGGTGATACCAATAAATATTAATTTTAACATATTTCACCTATTGCACCATTATGGCAATGTTAGCATGATTATGCTGACAAGGCCGTTTGCAGTTTAACTTCACATGAGATACTAAAACTTTGCACAAAATAAAACTACCCACTCAACTATTTCGGGGTTGAAGATTATGATAATTAATAGAGGTAAAAAAAAATAAATTTTTAAGTTTATAGATATAGACGCTATTGTGAAAGCTTTCTTTTGAATGACATGATAATGGTTGTTATTAATGAATATTGGAACCATTCTGAATATTACAACGAAATTACTAAGTCGTGCTGAAAACCACGAAAGACCCTATAATAGACATGAATATAGGGTTATGGTACTGAAAGACACGAATATGTAAACAATAAACGTGGCACTCTATTTTCAGTTGGAAACTGAAATAGGTACAGAGTACTTCAAGACCACGTTTTGTAATGTTATCGTACTACTATGATAACGAGATAGCTCTCATATTTATTATTAATAAACAGTATTTATCATTTACCTTAATCATTCTTAGCATGGTAACCAATCAATTTATTGAATTATCGAGTTCTGTAAATCTACTTTGAATATACAGAATAGAATACACACCAAACAATAATTCACAAGGATAACGTATTATAATAACTAGCAGATATACCCGTACAACTACCAAGTATAATTGTCCTATTACATAATGATAATGCTGCAATATGTGTAAATTTAACTGTACAAAAGTGTGCTGGGTATGGATTGTAAATGTTAAGTTTGTGTGAAATGTGCCGGGGTTTTTTGGTGATATGAATAAATGACTTCTGTAATTGTAAAGTATTTTGGTGTTTACGGTGCGTTCCTTATTTTATTTATATGGCAGGTTTTGTTTCAAGCGATAATGGTCATTTATCCCCTCCCCCCTCCCTTTTTTTTAGGGTTTGTCACACATTTATATATTGTCACACTTAGTTGTACGTAGGGCAGTGGCGTAGAAAGGTCCTCTTAAGTGGAGGGTGTGATTTCTCTCAAGGACCATATATATATATATATATATATATATATATATATATATATATATATATATATATATATATGTATGTATATATATATGTAAACATGTATAAGGTTTTTCTCTTTACATGTCAAGACAACTTTAGCATCATTCTTTGCAGTTTTGTAGTATGATTTGAACATTGAGCGAGCGAGCAATAAATATTCAAAATTTGTGAGGTCGCAATTATATTGTAATATAAAAATGGGGAAACACAATTCTGCTGAGGTTTAATTTGCAAAATTTCACAATGAAAATTTATTTAAGAAGCTATACTTTTAATACAAGCGAGCATTTGGGAATATTGGCTCTATTTGGATTAGGGGCACATTAGGGGCACAATTTCTGCATTATGGCTTTGAAAAAATCATCTCAAAATATATTGGTGGTTGGTAACACAGGCCACCCCCCCCCCCCTTCAATCTTTTTTTAAATCAAACCTCCATATCCCTCCCAGATCAACACTCATGTTGTATATTTTGAAGTAGATGGTTTTCACTTTCTAGTAGTGTAAAAATATACATGTATAGGGAAAAATCAGAAGCAACGACCGAATTGTAGATGGACATTAATAAATTCACATAAATCTACAATATTGTACATAAATAAATAATATCTATATTGAAATACAGAATATATTAATTTTTATAATTTTAATAAATATAATATAATATAATATAAACATTCCTTGAAATGCTAGAGCGCCGTAAGTGCAGCCATGCTAAAGCCAGGGTAATAATTGTGGAGCGCCAGGAGTGTCACGTCTGACAGACATGTGCGCTATATAAGAACCCACTATTATTATTATTATTATTATTAATATATCAAATTATATTTATCTACATCATATAATAGAAATG
This sequence comes from Heliocidaris tuberculata, assembly GCA_025618425.1. Lineage (NCBI taxonomy): Eukaryota > Metazoa > Echinodermata > Echinoidea > Camarodonta > Echinometridae > Heliocidaris > Heliocidaris tuberculata. Next base: position 20,393,095 of record CM046851.1, on the reverse strand, counting down.
TGTATTTTCCACCATTTTTTTTTTTTTTGGGGGGGGGGATGAAACCTGGGGGGATGTTTGTACACCATCCCCCCAACTTTTTACGTGGCAATATTATGTTTGGTCACATGACGGTATATAGACCAATCACTAAACAGGATTTCATTAATGAGGGATACAATGTTTTTTTCGCAATATCCTAAAAAGCTAATGCATTTTACAGTTACTTGTCATAGCTGAAAATATTAAGTTGCATTCTTAGCTCATTACACAGGCTCTAAAATTAATGAGCCCGAATGTTTACAGTGTAAAAAGCACTTTTATCCTATTGGCAGTGCAACATTACGAGGGTGACTTCGTTCTCTTTAATTAGGCGTTATACTAAAGACGAGTTAAACAACGGGGGGAGGAGGTAAAATGGAAATGAAATAATAAGTACGGTACACTGAGCAAATAAGGCCTTGTAAAGATTTTATATAGATGTTCTATTCCGGCTTTAGAATTGCAACTACAACAACAACAACAACAACAAATGAAAGGGGGGTAACAGTAAGAGAGTGATGGAAAGAAATGGAATCTATAGAAACACGGATGGATCCAGAGTTTTGTGTAAAAGGAGGGCTCAATTTACAATTACCCCCACCCCCCCAAAAAAAAATGACAAGGGGGAGGCTCTAGCCAGACACTGCCAGATTTAGGGGGCACGGGCTAGAAGTGTCACCCCCCCCCCCCCAAAAAAAAAAAAAAAAAAAAAAAAGAAGAAGAAGAAGAAGAAGAAGAAGAAGAAGAAGAAGAAGAAGAAGAAAAAGAAAAAGAAGAAGAATAAAAAGAAGAAGAAAAAAAATTAAATTAAAAGGTAACAATAATAATAATAATAATAATAATTTTAAAAACAAATAAATAAATAAATAATTATAATAATTTTTAAAAACCGCCAGTGCTAGTTAGACAAGTGTTCCAATATTGTAAATTAGTGAAACTATGACCTGCGATAAGCAACATACTGTTCTTATTTAAACCAATAAGCCCTGAAGCTAATAAATATTGTTCCTTGATAGCTGGAAATCCCCAAGTAACCCCTTCATATTTCTATTACCTCCCCCCCCCCCTTTTCCCCTCCTGCATGTTAACCCTTTTATTACTTTTTTATGAACTAAATTTTCGGAGGGCTATGGTTAGGTTTTAGCCCTTCTGTATCATTACTTTTAATACACTTTTAATACGACTGTACTCATGCTCTGTTAACTGTACACATGATACATTATATTGTAACGAGCCGACCCCGTCTCTTTTACTTTTATTATACGCGATGGTGTTATATCGTATAGCTTACCTTGTATCATATACACTGCAATTCGCTCTGCCAGGTAGGTCTTGTTAAACTAGCGTAGTGATTTATTCCGACACTTTGAGTTGTTCCAAATTTACATCCAAATATAACTCTTATGAAAACAGATATCACGAATAAACTGAGGAATTCCGTAGATAAGGAAATTGTTCAGACAGTAAGCTCCATGTCTGTATGTTATATGTAATATTTGTAGAGAAATATTAGAAATAGTTGCGTTGTTTTGATCCAGTTTGATTCAAAGCGAGTCCGTCGTACGCGCATTCGCGTATGACGTGTTGTTTACGTGTAATGCATTTCGATCCAACAAAAGCATTTCGATCCAACAAAAGCATAAATTACAAGTTAAATGTCTTATTATGAATTAATTGGTATAAGTTATAATCTAATAATTATATAAAGCATTGTAATATAAATTTGTATTTGGCATAGGATATTTCATTTGTTATATGATGTATTCAAAGAAGAATAAATAAGCATCTTTCTTAACATTTTATCGTTAAGTTAGGTTTCCGCGACGTGCAAGAAAAAGGCGCGTCGCGCTGTAGTTACGTATAGGCCAATCAGAGATCGTGTACGCAATAGGTTTTCCCCCCACGTACGCATAGAGAGCATAAATATAAGTAGATTTCACGAGCTCGGCTGGCTCATTCCCCACAGAACCTCCCAGCCACACGTACAGAACTGGCTCATTCCCCACAGAACCTCCCGGCCACACGTACAGAACTGGCTCATTCCCCACAGAACGTCCGGGCCAAACAGAACTCCCCTCTCCCCAGAACTCCCCAGAACTCCCCTCTCCACAGAACTCTCCCTTCGTATAGAACTTAGAAGAACTAGCATAATAGACCAAATGAACTTCGTGTATTAACTTATTCGGTATGGCCTTAATTATAAATAAATCAAAGTTTGCTATATAGTATAAGACCCATTCTATCTATTAGAAACTTAATTAAAGAACATAATCCTCTTTGGAAATATATTGGTAAAAGCATTAAAAACGCTTGTAATAAATACTAGAAAGTGTTAGATAGTTATTACAGTAATAAGAACTTTAATTGTAACAGTGGCGACTTTTGTGAATGATGTAAAATATTGAATAAAAGATGAGTTTTTGTTTTTGAGTTCAAACTTAAATCATTATCCAAAACCTGTGTTTTTCTTTGTGTAGCTCCATTAACATCTATTACATCCAATCACCAATTTCAATCATATACTTTGATTATAACGAATCCAAGTCTAGTATAACTTTAATAGCGAGTTTTCATAAATCGGCATCCTTGACAAAAGAAACAAAAATAAAATATTTGATATGAAAAGCTAAAATTCTATAATAAATATTTGTCGCCCTCTATCGGCGACGAGGCAGGCTCGCTGCAATATTGTCTATACTCTATGTAAATGCATAATTGACAAAAGTGTTGTTGTGTTATATGATACCAATAAATATTTCATCTATATCATTTATGTCACCATTACAGCAATGTAAGCATTATGTATGCCGAGATGGCCCTCAACAATTTAAGTTCACGTGAGATACAACATTTTGGCACAAAATGAAACTACCAACTCAACCATTTTTTGGTTGAAGATTATAATTTACGGTGGTGAAAAAATAAAATTTTCATATATGTAGATATAGACGCTCTTCTGAAGCTTTATTTTGAATGACATGACAAAGGTTGTTATTAATGGATATTGGAACCATGAGTATTATAACAAAATTACTAAGTCGTGCTGAAAACCCCGAAAGACCCTGTAGACATGGATATAAGTTTATGATACTGAAAGACACGAATGTGTAAACAATAAACGTGGCACTCTATTTTCAGTTGGAAACTAGAATAGGAGAGTTCTTTAAGACCAAATTTCGTAATGTTATCTTGGTACTACTATGATAACGAGATAGCTGGAATATTTGTTATTAATAAACAGTATTCATCAATTACCTTAATCATTCTTAGTAACCAATCCATTAAACGAATTACAGAGTTCTGTTAATCCACTTTAAATGCTGAATAAAAATACACACTAAACAACAATTCACAAGGATTACTGATAACAATAATAACGAGTGAAGTAACACACACACTGTTGGTCAAAGTCATGACTATGGTGAGAATGTAAGACAATAGCTAACTATATTTTCTAGATCTGGACAAGAATCTGTCAAGTTATCAATTATTCCCGTTTTTAGACGACACAAGACAACCTCGCGTGAAAATCATAAAATCAGAAACAATCTAATTCCTATGATATACACGATTCAATTAAATCTGTCATTCAGTTTACGAGAGTTTATAGGGCACAGTAACTTTAAAAAGAAAAAAAAAGGAATGTGTATTTCCCCAAAAAGCTGCAGTTGTATCAAAGGGACATCGTGGGGTTTTTTTTAATTATTATTTTATTTGAAAATGTTCTAATAAACCTAATTCCCACAAAGGTTATGCTTAGGGTTAGATATTTTAGAGCTTAGGAGCACGAGAGGGAGGGAGGACCAAGTGGAAGAAGGGCCAAAGGCATGTAGAACCATGTACGGTAAACCTCTCTGTCAAGCATAACCATGATAACCACATGTCCACATTCAGTGATACTGGGAGATGAGGGAGGATATGTTTTCTAGAGATTAGGGGTTTAAAACGGAGGGACGGAGGATCAACTGGAAGAAAGGCCAACGGCATATCGATCCATGCAGTAAACCTTCAGTCTGTCAACCACATGTCCACATTCAGTGACAGGTTCGTCGATCTCTTTTTTTTTTTTCTTCTTCTTCTTCTTTCTTTCGGATAGGGGGGGGGGGGGGGGGGGGAGACAGCCTAAAGGTAGCTTTGATGGTTTTCTCAATGAAATGACCAGCTATTGAAGCACGGTAAATTAGAGAATTTGCGCGCGTAGAGCGCGGCAAAATTGAAGTCTGATCGTGTAATACCTTTTATATTTCACTTGTTTGTAAGGTTTCATTTCCCGCGTTTTGCATGATTTTTCCTTATCTTATTTTACACCTACGGATTTATTGGTTGGGCAAAACAATATGTTTGCCTTCTCAATATTTTCTTGGGGCATAATCGACGCCCCTTTTCAGTGGTACTGAGAGATGAGAGAGGATGTGTTTTCTAGAGGTTAGGGCTTTGGAACAGAGGGACGGAGGAACAACTGCATGGAAGAAGGACAAGCAGCATGTACACTCTAAAAAAGGATTGGTCAGAATGACCAAAATATGGGTCAATTCCAACCAAAGCTATTGGTGAATATGTGTCCGACCGACATATTGGTTAGAATAACCAATCCAAGTTTGGTCGTCTTTTTCAACCAATAATATTGGTTATAATTCTAACCAATCTCCCAGTGGTTATTCCAACCAATACAATGGTTGTGCTCATTTCTTAACCAATTTTTCTTGGTCATTATATAACCAATAATGTTTGGTCATTAATTTGGTTATTTTTTCTTTCCAACCAATAAGATTGGTTATAATTATAACCATTCTCCAGGTGGTTATTCCAACCAATACATTGGTTGTGTTCATTTCTTAACCAATTTTTCTTGGTCAATATATAACCAATTATGTTTGGTCATTAATTTGGTTATTTTTTCTTTCCAACCAATAAGATTGGTTATAATTCTAACCATTCTCCCGGTGGTTATTCCAACCAATACAACGGTTGGTTTCATTTCCTAACCAATTTTTCTTGGTCAATATATAACCAATCATGTTTGGTCATTAATCTGGTTTAGCACCAATAAAGTAACCAAAGTGCAATGGTTATGATAGCATGTTAACCAATCATCTTTGGTCAATAATTTGTTTCAGTAACCAAAATTCATTGGTCATTATAGCATGTTCACCAACCATTTTTATACCATGTCACAAAATTGGTTATATATCAAACTACTAGTATATCATTTGGTTCAGTTAGTATTTCTTACACATGTTAAACAAGAGAGCATTCTTAGTATATATTGACTGCACGATACACATACATGTTCACTTCAAAATGGCATTTATTAACTCAGAAAAAGCACTGACAGGCAGGTTTAAACTTTGCACAGATCAAGAATCTTTTCCACCAGAATCAAAGTGAAATGGAATGCAAATCAAATTTCTCTTTGTACAATTTCAACACTTAAAATTTTGACAATCATTAAATACACTGCATTAAAGTCATAATCACAGGTAACTTATATTCTCTCCTTCAACATTCTCCCTACATACATGTTTGACATGTAACATTTGATTTTAAAGTTATTATAGATAGAAAATATGAACCGGTCAGAATACTCAGCTAGGTTTTGTAGGGTGTTACTGGTATGTAAATGGTGTAAAAGAAAAAAAAAAGGGGGTTAAATGTAATGTAATGTAATAATTATTACATTAATTCATAAGATTGTTATGCATTGCATAAAATGTAATTTGACAAAAATTGCCACTAAACAAACACTGCCTAGACTGACAATGTTTAATGTGTTGTACATGTACATAGACTCACAGACAAACAACCAGAAAACACAATGCCTCTGGCACACACCTTTGGGGGCCCAAGAAGAAAATTCATGCCTTTTCCAAAATGCTATCAATAAACTCACATACATGTAGTTGAAAACTGTTCACCTAACATTATGAATCCAGTATCCATACATAACAGTATGAATGCAGTACATAGAAGGCCAATACCAGGCATTTGTATCATACATGTGTATATATACTTATATCAAGATCAGAATTCTTCAGGTCACCAAATTATGACATTTCAATACCAACACAATGAGAAATTCAATATACTGTACTTAAAACATATCCACATGTTCATGGTAATGAGAAGGCTAACCTACTAACAGTTATAACCCACCCAGAATGCCTCCAGCTTCACTATCACAGATGGCATCCTTCAACGGGTGCCATTCTTAGTATGAATGCAGTATTAATACATACAAGGCTAGTACCAGGCATTTGCATCATACTATACACTTGTATCAAGATCAGCATTCTTAAGGTCACCGAATTATGACATTTCAATCTTAACACTTTCAATACCAACACAATGAGAAATTCAATATACTTACAACATATCCACATGTCCATGGTAATGAGTAGGCTAACCTACTAACTGTTATAACCCACCCAGAATGACTCCATCTTCACTATCACAGATGGCATCCTTCAACGGGTGCCATTCTTAGTATGAATGCAGTATTAATACATACAAGGCCAGTACCAGGCATTTGCATCATACATGTATATACACTTGTATCAAGATCAGAATTCTTAAGGTCACCGAATTATGACATTTCAATCTTAACACTTTCAATACCAACACAATGAGAAATTCAATATACTTACAACATATCCACATGTCCATGGTAATGAGTAGGCTAACCTACTAACAGTTATAACCCACCCAGTATGACTCCAAATTCACTATCACAGATGGCATCCTTCAACGAGTGCCATTCTTACCTCACTGGATTAGATATTTGCAGTCACGGAACTAACCAGAACAGGAAAAAATAATTTCATATTTGTGACTTTACTGAACTTCAGCAACATTTAACCCACAGCAGTGCAGTGTCTGTTTTTAGTGACACTTTCAAAGTACAATGCATATTCTGATCCAGAATGCTCCGGAATTACACATTATTATACATAACAGGAAGAACTAAAAATCACATAAAATGTTTAGCCTATTCCTGATGCAGTGCATTGTACAGTTTACAAATAAGAGCAATTTGATTGTAACAGCTCTATAAATTCACAACACAGCGTAAAATACATAATCACTATTTTCATGAGCAAATAAGCAATATTTGAGTTAGATTTTGCAACTTTCTTTAACATCAGTTCATATTATATACATTTTTTTTTCAAACTCTGTAGGAATAGAAAATTAGAATAAGTGTAGCCAATCTTAGGAGGAGAAGCTGATTTATTTAGACCACCATAAAACTAGACACAAGAAAAAAAGTAAGTTTCCCCTGAAACAAACCTGGGTCAATATTCTGAAAATTGTTTTATCTTTATCTTATTTTAATTGCCAAAGCAATCAGAAATAGAGTACCACATTGGCTCACATCGCGCACTTTTGTCTTGAATGCTGGTCATTTGCGCATTTCAAACCAATCATAAGTAAAAATAAGCTTTAAAATTTGTTATGACAATTAACACAGTGAAGAAGATCAAAAGATTATGAATCAAAAAAAAAAAAAAAAAAAATCAAAGGAAAGAATTTTTCTAGGTTACTCTGTTGGGTAATAGGACTGTCAAACTGATAAGCTTGGGCCCAACTTACAATAACTGCAACATCACACTATATGATATGAAGTTCCTTTAAAAAAGTGCATAAGTTCCTTGATGCGGCTTGTAGTGATGTCAAATGGTGTTGTTATTTCATACATGCCTTTCTGTAGCAGGGTCCATGCATCTCTGGTTTCCGACGGATATTCCACATTCAAAACAAAAAAAGTTTTGAAGCAAGTGTCTACTGCTTTTGTCAGGTCTCCCAGCTGATAGATTGTGTCATTATACAAGCAGTAGAATTCTGTAGCTGCTAGAATGCTTGGGCCAATCACCAACACTTGCGGCTGCCTCGTGATGCCTCGCTGCTGGCACTCATGATTCCTGGCTGCAATGTACGTTGCAAGGTTTGTTCCAGGCTGTTGATCATTTCAAAATAAAAGGGAAGCCTACATTGATATTTGTGAAATTTTAACCAACTTTTGACACTGAATTGAAGCAAAGAATTCTAACGACTCTGATGAATAAGAAAAAACATGGTAATAAAATAGGGGGAATGAAAAGATCAGGTATAACAGCTGACGTATCTGAGCTAAAGACAAAATGGAGATTGTACTACAGACATAACATACATGTATACACCTGTATGTCCATCGTGTAGACAAAAGTTTTCTTTTGATAAATTCAAAAAGACAAAGGTGTGAAAACTGATGGGAAGGTGAAACTTGTCAAGATCTTCGTCTGGTGTAGGAAAGCTGATGAAATGAATAAAAGCAGATAATATTCTTTATTACTGCTGTGAACTAAAAGATCAATCCCCAAACCTAAACAAATACTGTTTTATGACCCATCGAATATATGTAACTTGAGAAGACATAGATGTGAACAAAAGTAAGTAACCATACTTCTGCTAACATGCTTATTCCATGTTTTGAATCTGATCAATGACTTTTAGTCTTTTGAAATTTGGTTTCCTGTGAAAGTGACCCATGCAGATGAATGGATTAACTAGTAAAGCAGCTTGTACCTCTTGTACGTCAATGAAAGACTTGCGTTTCTCAACCTGACTCGGCCTCCACTTGACTTTTCCGTTCACAAGCCGTGATGGGAAGAGGTCTAGTAACAAGTATGCACAGAGGTCAGCAACCTTACCTGTAAAAACAAACATGCAACAAATGAATTCTTCCAGAATGTATTATCCACATTGGCTAGATCATAACCCTTAACGAATGGGGGGGGGGGGGAGAAGAGAGCTCTGATGCTCTCCTCAACATTTTCTAAGATTGCATGAAATTTCAAACTGCCGTTTTGGGGCTATAAACAAAAAAAAATGTGCATATTGAACATAAATTATACCATCTTGTTCTACAAACGTCAGTAATGAAAAAGAGAAGTTCCCCGAGGAAGAGACAGATCCCATCGGTCTAGGCAGAACTGACACAATTAAGGCAACCGCACAACAAGCATTTTAAATTCACTCTTCATCATTCTCTCGCAAGATACAATGCCAACGACAAAATCAACAAAGAAAAAAGTAGAATATAATTTTCCTTCATACATGAACTTAATTCAGCTCCAATGCTGAAAAGAGGGTTGGGCATGAAAGGCTGAACTCGGTCTCGGACGATAGTCTCGGACGATAGTCACGGATCAACTTGGCGTGATCCGGCTGGCTGTCACTCCCCGAAGCCGAGGGCAAGCACCGCAGATAGTAAGTCTAGAGCTATACACTCTAAAAAAGGATTGGTCAAAATAACCAATGTGTTGGTGAATATGTGTGTCCGACCGAAAAATTGGTCAAAATCAACCAAAATTTTGGTAGACCTACATTTTAACCAATAATTTGGTAATATTGACCATTATATTGGTCAATCTTCACCAATGATTATTTTGATAAATTTTTTTGACCAATCCTTTTTTTATGCGCACACCATAGACATATACACACACACAACACACCCGCACACCCACACACACACACACTCAACATGAACGCATATAGCGTTAAATCAGCTACTATAATTATTGCACGTAGAAAAAGCACACGCGCAATGCAACTACATTAACACACAGCTTCACACACACATCCATCGCCACGTTCGAAATACCGGTACCCGGTACGGTTTAACAACCAACACAAACTGAATTTCAATCTAACTTAGATCTAACGTTAGTAGCTACTTCAGACTTGCATGTATCCTAGCACAGTAATATTATCAGTCAAGCCAATAGGCCAGCCAGGTCTAACTCCGGGATACTTGTTCCGTACTCAGGACAGGAGTAACGTCAGTCTAGTCAGGTGTGCGACAGCGCTAGCTAGCTGCTGTGCCTGCAGTAGCCATATTCGGAAAATGAGTTGGACGTTACTCGTCAGGTCACACTCAGACACTCTCACCCTAGCTGTTAGTTTACTGTAACTGTTGTAAAGTTAGTCATCATTCACAGTTCACCAGATCCAATTAAATAGTACAATCTTACCTTTAAAAGTGTCAAGATACTTTTCAAGTCGCCATTCCAAGAGTTTTTCTTCGACGAAGTCGTCCATTGCAAATCGGACCCGATCTGATCTGGAGCAAAAATAGCTATAAGCGCTAGCCAGATAGATACGCGCTAGAAATTTGAAGAAAGCGACGCCGCGCACTCTGCGCGTCTGCTCAATGGCGGGAAAATTATACCCATTCAAACACCGCGCTCGAGCGCATGTCACCATAGTGCGCGCATATATGCAAATGAATCCGACTCGAATGACCAAACCCAACATACACGACGTACGTTACAGGGAGGGGGGGGGGGGGGCGACCGGGGGCAACAATGAAAACATACTAGTAGGGCTGTTTGACATAACATAACATTGAATGATGAGTAATTGTTTGAGAGTTTTGGATCAACTTTTCAAATTCCAAATACATTCAACAGACGGCAAAAAACTTTCCACCTAAACAGCCCCTCCCTGCCCCCGTCCAAATGCATTTGAACCCTATTAGCCGATTAATACCAACTGTGTTAACTGATCTATTTCCCAATGTGATTTGTATTGTTTGACCAGCAAATTAATATCATAGGGGCCTGATGGGGCCGATGGGTGGGGGGGGGGGGGGGGGCCTGTAGGGCTATGCTAAAATATTTGAAGCAAACAAGAAAGAGAAGGAAAGAATGGATGAGTACCGTTGAGGGGTGCAAGGTACATGTATACTAAACTCGTGTAACTTAAGAGCCGGAACTTGAATTAAGTCAGCGTTTCTATATACATAGGACCTACTGGCTGTCAGAACAGATTATTTTTTTTGTTTCTAGTTAGTGACACTAATCAAAACAAAATCATTACCATCGGAAAACAAAAGTTTAAAAAATGGATATAGGTCTAAGATGGTTCCTATCAATACAAAAAAATGGGACCAAAATGGACCCCCCCCCCCCCCCGACACACACACACATCCGGTCCTGGGTTATAACCAATGTCACGTGACTCTCACTCATGTTGAAAGCTCTCCTATACTTTACCAAGTGGTCTGACCAATACATTGGTTGTTAATAACCAATATTTCTTGACCATTTCAAATTGTTAATGGTTAACCAATGAAATTGGTACAGTTTGACCAACACATTGGTTGAAAATAACCAATATGGTGTTGACCAACAGGATTGGTCGTTTTTTTGACCAATCCTTTTTTAGAGTGTAGAATCATGTAAGGTAAACCTCTCTGTCACGGGTCCGCTCGCTATTCATAAGGACCGCTATTCATTTAACACGCGTTATGAATAGGGGTCCTTATGAATAGTAATGAATAGTGGTCCTTATGAATGAAAGCCCTTATGAATAGCGAGGTAATTTGTGTATGGTTTGCTCACTATTTAGAAGGACCGCTATTCATACAAAACCGCTATTCATTTAGTCACGCGTTATGGATAGTGGTCCTTATGAATAAGTTGTCCTTATGAATAGTGGTCCTTATGACTAGCGAGGTTACCCCCTCTGTCATGTAGAACCAGGGGTCCATGCTCAGTATTACTGAGAAATGAGAGAGAACATGGACCCGAGGAGAGTCATCATCCAAATCTCTAGCAGTATGAAGGTGAAAAAGAAGACACGATCAAAGATGGCTGCAACGAATTCCATGTCTGTGACTTCAGAGATCTGATGAGAAAAACAATGATGGACGATAAAACAGAAAAAGAAGAAGAATTTAACAATATTGTGGAGGGCTTATAAATAGTTCCATCGGGTTGAAAATCTATTTTTCATTGGAATGAACATGCCTCACAATCTAGGTAGATAATTTTCTACATTTTGAGGGAGATGATAAAAAAGAAAAATTACCCAGTTTAAAAAAATTTTCCAAAACGCAGTACACAAAAGGATCTTATCATGTTGTTGACAAGTTAGAAAAGAATAAAGAAAGGTCCTCAAATTTGAACTTTTTCGACAGTAAATGCAAAAGGGTTCCTTTTTGACGACGTCTAGTAAAGGGGTGCCTACCCCCCCCCCCTCTCGTGATGTTCCCCTAATCGAAAAAAAAATATTGACGATGTAATTGCTTACTTGTTCTTGTGAGATTCCTGCTTCCAGACGAGTGTCTTCGTGTTTCTCCTCGCAACATGAAGAGACGTTTTGTCTATCAGAATCACTTTCATCCTTCGTCGCTATATAGACATGTTTGCGAGATGGAGAGAAATTATTAAAGCTTTCAAGACAAATGAGTGCCGAATCCATAAGCGGACTCGATATTAAATCATGTGATCCCATTCAAATCCCCCCCCCCCTCCTCAAAAAAAAATAAATAAATAAAAATAAGAAATTAATAATTAATTCTAATTTCAAAAAAAGAAAACATTTCACATTTCATCCCTTTTTCAAAAGAGTGCAATTACTGAGCAGATGAAACCTAATCCTAACTCTTACACTAATACGAGTAATAAGCATATTATCCATAACCCTAAGACCAGTGAGAAATAGGACTATAGAGAAGACCCCTAATGGAAGCGTAGGCTTAATCGTAATTATTCAAAATGATATTCAACTGACTATATTTAGTCATGAAAATTGTGGTCATTACATAGAGGATGAAACATCAGGTAATTCTACAACTTCTACTTCTACGTTGATTCTTGGTAGACCATTTGGTATCTCGCTAATTTCGCTAATTGTAATGTCACATCCGGTGTAAGGGGAACATAACCTTGTCCTTATCTTTAAAAAAACTTGAACTTCGAAACTTTCCAACCAAACAAAAAGAAACTTACAAATAAAACTCAAGAACATGCCCGGCACCGAAGACGAACTCAAACACAACAAAATTGGAGCGGGCAACAAAAAAAAAAGGAATGATGGGTGCATATGTTTGGCATATCCAGTGATTTTCATTTTCGGATAGGAGACACATTTCACTGAATCTCCCTTAACATAGTTTACCTGATTCAATGTTCCCATCAGTCATCTTCCTCAGCCCTTCTTGTCCCTTGAACACCATGGTAGCCAAGATTCGAAAGAAGAGTATCCGCCAGATCTTTTTCTTGATGCTACCCTTCCGGTAACTGATATTTAACGTCACGACAGAAGACAGCATGATACCGACCAGAGCGAGGAAGGAGAACGACAGATACTGGACGGTGCGGGGAGTGCTGCCACTTCGGCTTGTTTGTGGCATAACGTCACTGATGACAATCTGATGACATGAAAAGAATGTGATATGTCGTTCGACCTTTAACGAAATATTCGGTTCGTGTTATTCATGTAATGTAATGGCGTAATTCTAGTAAATTTCAAAACCTTCTCAGGTGTCATGGAAATAAATGGACATTATACCTTTCTGTTACATGAACATTAATATCTTGATTTTTGCAAAATCTACAATAAAATGGATAGAAAATATTAAGGGTCTTCAATCGGAAAAGATGAAAAATTTAGTCATTTCATTTGAAGATTCTTTCTTTGGCATGTCTGGGCAGCTCTTTTCACATCTCACGAGACATCCGTTAAACGAGACCGGAGGCTCATGAGATCCAAGGTTCACGAGGTCATTTTGTCGGTCAAGCAGACCTTCTGACAACTCCGAGTCGTAGAAAAGCTCGCGGGGGAAAAGGCGGCATAGACTGTACCAAAAGTAACAAGGCCGAATTTGTTGACGTAATGGATATTCGGTCTCTTGTGCCTTTTGATAGGCTAATTGCACTCACCTGAAAGATAGTCACACCAAGAACTACTGATATACAGGTGGAGACGCGTTCGCCACTCTTGAGAGGGATGAAAAACGAACAGATGCCAAGGACGTTGATGAGCATGACTGGGATTATGATGAAGTGCACGTAGTGATGCGGAATCCGCTGGAGCTCAAGAACCATAAGCAGATCCGAGACCTCGTGCTCACCGGCTTGGTTCACTCTCGAATGCGACTTAAGAACCAAACTGACGACGTTCCATGCCGGGTGTCTGTCATTGGCCCGGTGAATGAAGACCCCCGGAACGAGCACGACATTGGTGTTTCCGATGTCGTGTGAGGTAATCATCATCACGCAGGTCTGGGTGTCAAAAGGGAAGAGGGAGAGGTTCATAGGGCAGCTGGTGCTGTGCCGGAAGGATGTTCCCATGGTGACCTGACCGTCGTTCTTGATGTGGACTTTCATGTCGTCTGGGTTTATCGGGATGCGAGAGTCCTCAAAATTTCTGGGAGAAAATGCGAATTAACCCTTCTAGGTTTTGGGGAATTAAGGCTCAAATTCTATGTTGCAAAGCAGAACACGTTTTGTATTTTAAAAAAAATGCACATGCGAGATATGGAAAGTATAGGCCTAACAAGCTAAAGCAAAGGGACTGTCACAGCAGGGCGGTTTAAATATTACCTCTTCCTGATTACACTAAATCTATACTCTTTCCCTCATGAATAAGGACTTACGAAGAGCCTTCTACCATATTCTGTTAACGCGATTATTACAAATATCTGAGTTTCGGAGGTACGCTTACTCCTTGGCCTTAAAGACGAAATTACTGGCACAATATTTAAGCCTCATGGGTTTTGTCCAAGTACTTAAAGCTCATAGATAGTCTCGGTAGCAAATATCATACTGGCAAGAAACTTAACATAGTCACATACTATTCTCCTTTTATCATAAGACACATGTACAAGATTATTTAACATTCAATTCTCGATTTCGAGCAAATTTTAGTGTAAATATCTGTTAGAAACGCTTGAAAACGGCTTTTCACTGCCTCACGCTAATACCTTATCCACCCGACGGTTCCCCGCACAATAAACCCAGCGCTTTGCACTGGGTGTAGCGTATTCTATACACACAGAAATCCTCATGTGAGTAGTGTGTGTGTGGCCGTTGTTTGAATTTACATCCCCTCTTTTTTGGGCCAGGGATTTTTATTACTTTTCACCTCTCATTCAATAAATATTTCACTTGAGGAGGCAAAAACTTCACAGCATCTTAGTTATGTTAGTACCCTGATATTTATTAAGTAAAATCAAAGAAATCTGGCGAAAAGTTTTTGAGGGCTCCCCAAAACTATCTGTTACCTTTAATACTGCGACGAAATGAGTAATCTACTCTTTTTTGAATGATTTGTTCCGAATGAAAGAGTAATACTCACGTATTGGTGAGGGTGAGCGATGGAGTCCAGACCATTCTGAACGGGAGTGTGAGTACTGTTAGGTTGCCATAGTAACGGGGCATCCAGGTTAGGCGATCATCTTCCCATACCTTCATTGTTGGAATCATAACGGAAGGAATTGTTTAGTGTTTACAGGTTTAGGAAGGATGATTGGTGATTTTCCTGTCATCAGTTTTCATCTCAGTTTAAAAATATTTATTTCCAATTTTCCAAACTATACAAAGTAATAAATGAACAAAATGATGTAATGTATTTTTAACAAAAATATGGCAAATTACAGGGGCGGATCCAGGATTTCGTATAGGGGGGGGGGGCACACAAATGCAGGATTGTCAACTTTGGGAAACTGCTTGGAGGGAGACTCATATTTTTTTGGTCTCGCCAGCGCTTCAAAAGTCGCTCAGTGTGGGGGGGGGGGGGGGGTATGGGGTCCAGTTCCCCTCCATAATTCTTTGACAAGCAACCAAAAAAAAAAAGGTTTTCTGGTCGAAAAGGGGGGCACAAACGCAAATAGGGAGTGGGGCACAATGCATTATTTTCCCTCAAAAGGGGGGGGGGCAAGGGCCGGGATTGCCCCCTCCCCTAAATCCGCCACTGACAAAGTATACATTCGTCGTATTACATACAGAGTTGGAGGACACACCTCTAAGAGCAATAGCTTGGGGCGAGGGCTGTAATAACGTCATTCGTAGAAATAATGAAGATTTCTTCGTCGGCAAATTAACATCTAAATACATTTTTGAAAACATCATTTCAAATTGAAACGACGCTTTATTGATAATGTTTTATTGTTGTTCTAGTCATGTCCTCATTTAATTTGTTTAAACCGCAAGCTTGTTTATTGTATGTATTCATGTATACGATCCCCTCTATTGAAAGTTGAAAAAATCACTAATTGCTTTTTATGAACATTGATCCCTCAGTGATCCTGATGACGACTGTTGTTTACCTGTGTAGCAAAATCTAAAGACGAAATGAAACCTTCAAGATCTTGTCCCTTTCCCACCCTCCCGTCCTAACCCCCACCTGTCACTTTGTCATTCTTGTTCCGTCTTTTGTAAAGTTTACTTCTTTAAAACTTTACTATTTTCCTATTACTATTTCCAGCTTTTTGTGTTTACAATATTTCTCAGTGCTTTCTCTTCTATAGCAAGTGTGTTATGTCTATAATTTGTTTGCTTTCCAAGGCCATGTATCTGTCTTCTTCTTTTTTCCCTTTTATTGGGCATTTTATGCATGATTGCCCAGTCTAGTTCTTTTTATGTACTGTATTCATGCTTCATCTTTTTGCCAGGGACCAGCGCTTCTACAAGCTTTGCTTCTAAGCTGGTCTCTGTTTTCATTCTCATTTTCATAAAATTAATCTTAAGTAGTCTTCATTGATGTTACTTTTTTTTTTCTCTCACAACTCAAACTTTAATGCACTTTGTTTTGCTTGTAATGATCGAAAAATGTTTATGCACTAAGTTGTGTTGTCAATTATTTTGAATATTGTCAGATTCATAATACTTATTGTTATATACTTTGAAAAAATGAAAATGTAATGAAATAAAATCTAAAATCTGAAATCTGAATCTAGGGGCAGATCCAAGAGTTTGTAAAAGGGGGAGTCCATCCCCCACCACCACCCCCCCCCCCAAAAAAAAGGTTAAGACGAGCAACAACAAAAGAAAGGATCATTAGATTTGTATCACATCTTGGGGTTATTTACACCCCAAAGTCTCTGACAGCAATCTCTGAAAGCAACAAAAAAAGGGGAAGGGGGTCCGGACCCCGTAAACCGCCTATGGATCCGTTATATCCCCTCTGATAATTTTTTATCTTCCATTTTTTTTCTTCTAACAGTAGCCTGTAACCAGCCAGCTTTCCTATTCAGGGGTAAGCACTGTTAAAACGATTTTTGGACAAATTAAACAAAAAATATTTGCCGATACAGTGTTCGATGTACCGCCAGAATTTTATATTTGCTTAAGGTGATAATAATATTTTTTCCACTTTTTTCGAATCGTACACAATCATTTCAATTACTGTCTAATCTAATTACCAATGTGAGAGTTGATGATCCAGAGACGCTTTGCTCCTTTTCGTTCTGTAATTTAAGAAAATGGTATGAAAAATAAATGTGATCGGGCTTTAAAATAATTTTCTTCAGGTAAACGACTGTTCATCGCAATGTTGTGATTTTCCACTTCTTTGTTGTTTCCACTATCAGATATTCGATCGAAATAAATATAATTATAAATAATTAGGATTATTAGAATTTAAACAAGCTCAACCCATGATCAAGGGTTAATAACGAAACTAAAAGACTCTATTTTTCTTACTACAACTTCAAAGGGGGTACTCGTTTTTCGAAAGTTCGTTTTCCGAAGGTTCGTAATTCCGAAGGTTTATAATAATTCCGAAACACAAAATTCCCATACCAGGGGGTTCATAATTCCGAAAAAGAAACAGAATTCATAATTCTGAACATTATTTTATAGCAATACTTCGAAGGTTCATAATTCCGAAGGTTCGTTATTCTGAAGGTCCTTTTATCCGAAGGGTCATAATTCTAAAGTGAAATGGGTTCGTAATTCCGAAAATGAAACAGGGTTTATTATTCCGAAGGTTCTTAATTCCCAAAAGGATGTTGGGTTCCTTCCGAACTATAAACCAATTTTCGGAATGATGAACCCTTTTTCATTTTCGGAATTACGAACCTTCAGAATTATGAACCTTCGGAGTAACGAACCATTGGAAAAACGACATGTAACCATTTCACTTAATAGAAAATTCAATTATTCAAGTATATTCCGGAAAGTCGGGTGGTTTTAATATTACCATAGTATGAAAACGATAAAATTTGTAAGCAGCACATGTAATATTTAAAGCAGGGGCGGCGATTTTTTGTCATGGCCGGGGGGACGACAGGCGAGGGAGTACAGTGAACGAGAGGGTCGAGCGTCACGACTCTCCCTACGTAATCAACGGTATACATATTTTCTACAATGTTCACTTGTACATTTAAGGCATATTATGCGAGGGAGCGTAGCGACCGAGCGAAAAGATTTTTCAACTTTTGGTTAGTCTAAACCGGGGGGGGGGGCACTCAGTATATATTGTGCGGTGGGTATGTGCCGCCCAGAAGACACCCATTTTTACACTCAAATTTCCATTCCAAAGCATACCACTTTTTGTTGTTGTTGTTGTTGAGAAAAAGAAGAGAGAAAACCGTTCCGCTTTTTTTTTTTTTTTTTTTTCATTCCATCGTTCCGGCCGTCATGGCGCGCCCCAGGCTGTTTCGAAGAATATCATTTTTGGTGAAAAGTTGAAAACGAGTTTCATTCCAGGTGCTTAATTCCTCCGGGCTTTTCCCCACTGCTTCCAATCCGGTTCCAATCCACCCCAGGGAATTCACTTTTCATTCATGCTGAGCGCATGCATGTGAATTAAAGCCGCTTATATGAACACACACGCCATAGACTTGCCATGACACACAGAGCATATATTTAGCTAATGGGAGCTTGTGGGAACCAGTTCCGTAGCATCATATTTATATTGTAATCCAGTTCCAAAGACCCCCTTTTTCCAAAATGTGAGTAGTTCCGAAGACCATCCTTTTTATGATACACTAGTTAAATCCGAAGCCCCCTTATTTTTCTTGCCGGCGGCACATAGCCTACGTACCACTTTTAGGGTCGAGTGGGGGTGGTCTAAACGTTGTATTCTCCAGCACTTCAGAGCCTAAACGTGTGTTGCAGTCTTTACTCATTATTTGCTGTTCTGTTTTGGAACTTTTTCAATGTCCCCCCCCCCCCCTCCGGATTACCGCCCCTGCTTTAAAGGTTGAATAGATGTTAATTTGAATCGAACTGAAGTGTTCGTATAGATGTATAGGCTATGCGCCAGGAGCTAGGGTCACGGCATGACGAACATGAGCGCTACAAGAGAAGCCATGCACCATTATTATCGTTAGTATTACTAAAATTCCGTCTTATTTCTGCAGGTTCCGGTAAATTTAAAATCTTACCACATCCTTTATGGTCTGAAGCGTTTGATGGACGGTAATCGGAAGTGGAATTCCATCTCCAATCATTGGAATCTCTGTGACGTCATAACCATGATCAAACAGGTCTGAACGCAGTTTACTCCACGACGACTGGTTGCGTGCTAACACAAAAACAGAAATTGCTTTCTTGATTTTAGGGTATATCATTTCCCCCATTCCACGGACCTCACTCGGTCAGTTTTGCTGTCCATACGGAGTGATATAGACGGCATGATTGTGCAAATGGGACAGACAAGGTCATGTGAACCTGTACTCTCGTGGGCCTTTGGCCTTGGGCACGATGATGAAGCTTCGGGTCAGTCTACGTTGTTTCACGAGGTCCACGAGATCGAAATAATTATTCTGTCTCTTAGTTATTTCGGTCTCATAGACCGGTCTCATCAGCTTCGGTCTTGTGAACTTCCGTTCTATGAAGTTCAATAATTTATTCTCTCTCTTTATTCTTCTCTTCGACGGCTCTCTCTCTCTCTCTCTCTCTCTCTCTCTTCGTCTCTCTTTATCTCGTAATCATAAAATCTCTCTTCGAGTTAAGTTAAAAGCTTACATGACGTCTCTCGAAATTCTTTAGCTCGATCAAAGCTAGAGTTTTCTCTTATTTCTCATTGTGTTTTCATAGTTGCTTATATTATTGTACAACCACATAATAATGTAGAGCTAAATGTATTAAATGACCTCAATGAAATCAAACCAAAATAAATTTAGAAATTCAAGCGAAATCAGATCACTATTCCTCATCCTAATCATAATAAAGAAAATAACAACAACAAAAATATTAATGATGATGATGATAAAAATAATAATAATCATCATCATCATCTTCATAATCATAATAATAATAATTATTATTAGAAGCATCATCATCATCACCGTAATAATAGTCATCATCATCAACATCATAATCATCTTAATCATAATGATAATAATAATGATAATAATAATAATGTTCAATTTATGTAAATATGATGTACCTAAGCACACTTGTACCCAAAGTAAACAGAAGACAAGAAACCGTTGCAGTAGAAATCCAGCCATCCTCGACCACGTCAATAATAACACGTTCTTCTTCCAGAACGTCAGAGTATTACACAAAATGTATATATAAAGTATCACGGCGAACCGACACATTTATGCCAATTTCTGACTGACTGAAGAGGAAGCTGCATGCTCATTCAATTAACAACGTTCAGTGATGCAAGATCGTCCTTTTTTTTATGAGAGACGACGCAGAGAATACATCAGTTACATTAAAGAGACCAACACTAGACCGACTACAGACCGAACCACAAAATTACATTACTACGAATGGCCAAGAATGGCCAAGGTCGGTTTGGAATCGGCATGGGGTCGGTTTGACGTTGTGACTCAGGTATTATGGGACAGTGGCGGATGCAGGATTTTGTAAAGGGGGGGGGGGGCACACAAATGTCCGAAAATATTTTGACAAGCAACAAAAAAGGGGGGGTTCCTCCCAGTTTTCCTCCAGAATTCTCTCACAAGCACACAAACAAAGAAAGAGAAGAAGAAAAAAGGTTATCAGTTCTAAAGGGGGGGGGGGGGGCAATGTATACTTTTCTTTCAAAAGAGGGTTCCCCCCCTAAATCCGCCACTGATATTGGATGATGATACCGTAATCCGTACTGACATACATTACTTTAATAACACAACTGAAATTTTAGCTGTACGCACTACTAACGTTAATTGCAAATGCTCGCTCGAATTTCATCTAACCCTTTTGAAGTTCGGAAATTCATCCTTTTCACAATCATGACAATGCCATTATCCGGTTTGTCCCATTAGTTGTAGTATCCCAGTTACACGTACGAGACCGACACAAGCCCGACAACAGACCGAACAAAAAATTAACATTATGCCCCGAACGGCCAAGAATCGATTGGTTTGGAATCGGTTTGGTGGTGTGACTGCGGTACATGCGTGAGCTCGTCGCGCTGTATACTATTGTTCTCGTTATACTAATGGAATTTTGCATTAGTTAGAATTTTATTATAATCATACTGGGGGAAAAGTGAATTTAAATAAGCTCTAAAGCTTGGCGTAGCTAGAGTAGACCGTGGGGCACGTCCACCTGTCCCAATAAAATTGCTGAAAGAGAGAGAGAAAAAAAAAATGAAAATAAAAAGAAAATAGGAAAAACCCTTCCCCCAGTCGGTGACCAATATCATTTGAATTTCATCTACCCAGTAAGATCGGTGTCACCCCCCCCCCCCCCTAATTCATCCATCGAGTAAGACCGGTGCCCCCTCCTACCGATGTCAATGTCTGGACCGACCAATACACCATTGATCCTTGTAGATCCTTACAGTAATATGCACATTTTTTAAAGACTCAAAATGTTAAAATATGATGCAAAACATCATCTCTTCAGGAATATAAAAACTGCCATCTGAAGTATGATGAGATGATTTTGGGCTCCGCTAATGCTTTACATTATGCATATCATTTTCTGGATTAACGAGGCTTATCGCCTGCCAGTTCTCATATTAGTTAAAACTAAAAGAAGAGGCCCGAAGAGACCCTAGTATGACGTCTTAAAGTTTAATGTTACGCAACTGCTGCGTCACAATCAAAACGCTACTGGTATTTGAACGCGAAGTGCTAATGACATTGTGACGTCATTACATGCCTAGAGTTATGATGCGCGTAACGACTACCTGAACAAAACGTAAACAAAACAAACACAATTGTGCTTATGATATATATATATTTTTAAAAAGGGGGGAAAATAGTCAAAAATTTGAGCATAATTTTCCACTTTTGGTGGCTAGCCAGGATGGGAGACCAAGAGGCAACAGAAGTCGATGTCCGAGATTCACATCAACGTGGGATTCGCTCGTTTTTCTCGAAAATCAAGCAACGGGCTGTGAAATCGCTCATATGTTCCTCGTCTAACGTAGTCCCCAACAACAACCCCGACGCTCCGGGCGTCGCTCCACCAGAGCAAGGCACCGAAAACGATGCCTGCGCATCGGGCTCCGAAGAAAACACCGACCGCACGTACGGTTTGGTCGATCTCAAGATCGAATCTCTGGAGGTTCGGAAGATCGAAGACGAAGATGTCGAGATGTATGAGGTACATATGAAATTGTATTTATACATACAGTTAAAGGAAACCAAAACCCAAGGAGAGAATCAATGTTATTGGAAAGTGAGAATTCAGAGAAGCACTTTACAAAAAGTTTCATTAAAATAGGTTAAAAAAATGAGAGAGTTATGGAAGTTTGAAAAGTCTTGTTTTACTTTCTATGGGGATCCTCAAATTGGCAAAATTGCTTCAAAATGGCTGATTTTGTGAACAACTCTCCATTTGTTTTGTACACAGATTTTCAGATTTTCCCCATTATCTCTCAGGGTGCTCCTTGTCTCCTCCTGAACTCGACATATGTGGTGTAAAATACATTTTCCCATTATATATGTTGAGCTCAGAAGGAGATTAACTGCACCATGAAAGATAATGGGGAAAATCTGAAAATCTGTGTACAAAACAAATGGAGAGTTGTTCACAAAATCAGCCATTTTGAAGCAATTTTGCCAATTTGAGGATCCCCATAGAAAGTAAAACAAGACTTTTCAAACTTCCATAACTCTCTCATTTTTTAACCTATTTTAATGAAACTTTTTGTAAAGTGCTTCTCTGAATTCTCACTTTCCAATAACATTGATTCTCTCCTTGGGTTTTGGTTTCCTTTAAAATCAAACATAAGGGATGAGGAAGAGGGTTTGGGATACCCGTAAAAGTCCCCACTAAAAAAAAATGGCGAAAAAAACTACTATGCAAAATTAATATTACGAAACATGATAGGTTGATAACAAACAGATACAATAGTATTGACAAGAGCATATAAATGACAAATTGTTCAAACGAAATTATGAATTTAAAAAAAGTTTGGCATTGCAGGAAATTTGGATGTAGGAAGTATATTTGTATGGATTGTTGAGTGTACTTTATTTATACTGGGCAATATAAAATTGTTCGGGTGATATGAATAAAGTTGAAGGAATTTATCATAATCGAATTGTTTAAACATAGAAGAATTTTGCACTGTTCATTTTGCAATAACGTCTTGAATAATATCCCTTTTTCATGATGAACAAAAGACCGCACCAGTCACTGACGCGGTCTTAGAGGCAGCAAATGACGCCTCGTGTTAGCCCGGCTTCAAAGTTTAAAAAAAAAAAAAAAAAAAAAAAAAAAAAAGGTGAATGCAAAATGAACAGTGTAAGCATTGCGTTGAGTTCCTGGCGTATATGGGCTTATTGCTATAATTGCTATAATTGCCTTCACAGGCTTGATTAGCGCATTTAACAACGCAATCAAAATGTCGCCTCGTGTGCAACGGACCTAAAGCCCGCGTCAGTGAATAATTATTGTACGTTCATGGAAGAGTTCTATCGTTTAAGAAGTGATTGCAAAATGAACGGTGCAAACAAAACTTTTAATAACTAACAAAATGGGTGAATTGCCTCCGTGGGCTCGATCAGTGCAGGTACTGAAGCAATTGAATTGACGCATCTTGTGCAAATGGCATTTAACATTTTTTTTTACGATTTGATATCACTTTATTGAGTTCACAACAAAGGATAGAACATTTACAGAATATATACATATACATGTATAGACATAAAATAGAGAATAATAAGATAAGGCCCAGGTCATGACGCATTACTGTCAATGCAGGGCAGTAATATTAATGTACGGTACAGAGGTCATGGAAACGTGTACGTGACAAACATAACATTTCATGTTAAGAAAAAAAAAAAAAAAGACATTATTTTATCAGAGAAGATCAATTGAAAAAAAAACAACAACAACAACAAAAGACTGGCAGCTATTGTAATTACTAGCTAAAAGGAGAAAAAGATTTAAAAAAGAAAAACATCTGAAAGATTTACTTATATTCCAATTTCAGGGGAAAATTAACTTGAGTAACTTTGGAAAAGTGAGGTACAACAATTTTGGTTTATTATGTTTATTAGAATAGAAAACAATATTTACAAGTATACTATAACTGCCATTACAGTCTCCAGATTATAGACAAAAACTCGAGAGAGATTTGGACAATCATTTGTTTAGGTTATCATTTAGCTAAACCAAAACAACAGTATCAACAAAATTATGGCATATTTTATTATTCTTAAAATAACATTTTTTTTCTGTGCGTGCTTGCATATATCTATAATAATATTAATATTACATCACTACATACTTACTAGGTGGGACATAGTTTATCTGTTGTAGTAATCAGGATTTTACTTCCATCAGTTATTAGGTATTAATTTAGTGCTCTAGAAGATCATAATCACCCCATATGGGTTCATCCTTTGCACAATAAATTGAAAAGGATGAAACCACTGCCATTTTACACAGATTATCCCTAATTGCACTATACTTTGGACGTCTGGCCTCGAGAAAAGACAGGTATGATTTCAGTCGCTGAGTATTATCTTTAGAAAGAAAACCTCTTGCACCAATTTCAATGGCCAAGAATACTACATGGTAGCCATTATTTTCTATGTCAGTGACCAAGGCAGAGTACTTGTCGGTTTTGTATTGATGAGCTCTGTCAGTATCAAGATCGAAAGGAACCGACAATTCCATGATCATCAATTTTTTGTCACGTTCGTTTAAAACACAGAGGTCCGGCCTGAGATTTGTTTGTGAACATGATAATGGGATGGTCGAGACCGGAGAGTATCCTGCAAGATTTGGAATGTCATGAAAGACTTTCTTTTCGGGTTTGTCAGCTATGCTTTCCGCGGCCAAACGTACAAAGTATTTCAAAATGTTATTATGACGCCACGTGTAGCGCCCCTGTGAAAGGAAAGTAGGGCAACTGTTCAAGACATGGTTCAACGATTCAATGCCGTTACAATGTTTACATCTGTTTGTTACAGATTTACCCCATCTAACGAGGTTAGCCCTTGTGTTTGTTGTTATAATACTTGCGTCTGACACAGGTGCTTGATTACTACGACCCGGAGCTCGTCGGGACAAATGAGGACGAGATCTGGGAGGAGAACATGTGGAAGAAGCTTTCTTTGATGAAGAGTGAGAGGAAACCTATCGATTTTCGTCTCTATCTCGTCGATATGGTTCGTTACTCGGCGAATATCAACGACTTGAAGAGCATGGGCATTTACATTACACAACTTCAGAGAGTAAGATCATTGTTTTTATCTATAGTAAATGTTCTGAAGTTGTTCGTATTGTTTCCAGGACAATACAGTGCAGTTTGTTTCCTGGTTTTGTAAATTTTCATGTGACTAGGTCACGACCCCCCCCCCCCCCCCCTCTCTCTCTCTCTCGCTCTCACCCCCTCTTTGTATTTGTATATCTCTCTCTCTCTCTTTCTCACTGTGAGTAACTTTCTACATTATACATGTATCTGTGACCGTTTACCTGTATCTGTCTATTTCATCTAGTCCCGTCTCTCTCTCTCTCTTTCTCCTTCTCTCTTCTTTCTATTCTTTTTATTTATCCCCATCTCTTTCTTCTTGTATTTTTATCTCTCTCTCTCTCTGTGTAGATATATATAATTATATATATATATGTATATATATATATATATCTATCTATCTCTTCTTCTTTGTCTCTGCCTCATTATGACTTTGAATGCCTATCTTTTAAATCTGTGATCTATTTATGATCTTTTAATATCCCTCTTTGTCTCTCTCTCTCTCACACACACACACAAACACTCCCTCTCTCTCTCTCTCTCTCTCTCTCTCTCATTCCCTCTCCCTCTCTCTCTCTCTCTCTCTCTCCTCTCCCATCCTCTCCCATCAGGAATACCATATGTATGATAACTACGAGAAGATCATCCAAGATCGGTCGAGCATGAAGTCGAAGGGGAGGACGAAGTTCCGTGTCGATGGCGTCGCCGAAGAGTTGATCTGCCGTCTCGTGACCCTCAGGGTCGGGTCCGACGTCAGCTGGAAGAGGACGGTCAATCTCATCTGCGATCGACTCAAGAAGAACATGGAGCCGAAGCCCAAAGTCGACCTCGACGAGCTGCCGAAGATTCTTTTTCGAGGTGTCGCAGTCACGTCAACTGATGTTTCTGGTGCGTGTCGTTTCTGGTCTTTATAGAGCGTTTTATAAAAGACTTATTACGTGAATGACCCTCTTTTTCTCCACTAATTTTGTGCAAAATTACATTACTTTTCATGATTATCATCATTATAATCATCATCACCACCAGCAACATCAGCAGCAGCAGTAGCAGCAGTAGCAGCAGTAGTAGCAGCAGTAGTAGCATCATCTAGGCTTACATCCCCAAGACCATGAAGACACTCCAGTATTGTCGGTCTGGTGAACCCTCAGAAAAGTTTGCAGAAGGCCCACGAGACAGACATAAGACTCTTGGGGCAGGCTGTTGATTTCGTGGGCCGTCTGTCTCTTGGCCTGTCAGCCTTGTTGACTGTAGGATAAATCGCCATTATATGCAAACTTTAGACTACATTGTATTAGCTGCACTGTATATTATTTGAATAATTTGGTTAAGTAGTGGCAGGGCTAGAAGCAGCAGCAGTATCAGTGAATCATATACTTTTATCTTCCCTTGTAGATTCGTGGTTTCTGTATCCTACGATCGATCTCACGGGGTACGAGCTCCAGGGTAACCCAGAAGCGGAAGAACTTCGACGACGGTTATGGATCTATCTGTCCCTACGCCCAATTGTGCTGGTGAAACTCAGTCTCAGCTACACCGGACTCGACAAGAAGTGTTTCCTTCCGCTACTCCCCTACATCGCCACCCTCCCGTCTCTCCAGGTAAGGACGACCTAGACGATGATGGTGATGATGATGTTGATGATGTTGATGATGGTGTTAATGATGATGATGATGGTATTGGTACTGATGATGATAATGTTGATGAAGATGGTGAAGATGATTGTGGTAATGGTGCTGCTGCTGCTGCTGCTGCTGCTGCTGATGATGATGATAATAACCAGTGCATAGAAAGTCATGCATTTCTTATTGATGCTGGTTGGATGATGAATAGATCACCCAGCTAACAACAATGTTGAAGACCATTACGACGACAAAAATGATGGTGATTGTGATGATGATTATGATGATGATAATGATGTTGGTGATGATAACTGATAGCGTAGACACGCAATTGATGATATTTGAATGATCACTCCCCCAGTAACGATTATTTTGCATGTCTACTCCAATCTTGATGACCATTACAACGACAATAACGACGGTTGTAATTATGAAGAAGAAGATGATGATGATATGTTGAGTCGCCATAGTAACATGTCGGATAGAGGTTAAAATGATTTGAGGGGAGATAGCGGTATGGGGTGAGAATATGCAATCAATAAATGATTAGAAATAAAAATCAAGTGTTGATGCTGTCTTATTCCAATCCAATCCAATCAGGGTATTTATAAAGCGCCAATATCTAGTTGCCTAATCAAAGGCGCTGTTGAGACTGAAAAACTACCAATGTCTGTTCATGATTCTAACTGGGAAAGACGAGAATATATGACTAGTTGTAAGCAATCTGAAATAGGTATGTCTTGAGTTGAGTTTTAAAAAAATAGGAATATCGTCATTTCCATCGAAAATTATAGAAAAATAAACAAAATGATGTCCTAGGCACACACATTTTGATAAATAGAACGCACTTATAATTAACTAAGGACGCGCTGCCAGTTCATCTAATCTAAAACAGTTTTCCCAATTTTTCAATATAAATTGATAAAAACATAAGTAAAGATTACATTACTGAAATCGAAAGATATTCGTATTTCTAATTTTTAGGAGCTTGATCTGCGCGGAAACCGTCTGGATACATCCATCCTCAAATATTTCTACCCATACCTGGGAAAATTCGGCGACCAATTCCGCTCCGGTTTCTCATGCCTCCGATGGGTCCACTTCAATCACAACGTCGACATCAATCGCCTGCCCACCAGGTTCATCATGGGCATCGACCGCCGTTGGCCACCCATCGAGCACCGCCCGACTCCGCAGGAGCTGACGGAGAACCGGGCCGCCGTCTGCGATTTTTCCAAGATCGACAGGGTTCGCGCCAAGCTGAACGAGAAGAGAGCGCTAATCCAGAAACAGGCTAGGCTGCGAAACGTCAGCAAGGAAAAGGATAGGAGAGACAGAAAGAAGGCGGCGTATTTGAGACGGATCGCTGCTGTCGCTAACCAGGTCCTTAATGATGAGTCAATAAATGTATCATCCTCGTCCGATATCGACCCTGCATCTGGCACAGTTGACCCGGACATCGACGGCTCTGACGCGGGTCGGACAGGTCGGTTAGCTCGAGTAGCTCGTCGGGCAGCAGCTCGGGCGACTAGGGAAGCCCAGGCTGCTCCTACAGCAGGAAATCGGAATGGCAACAACGCAGAAGGTATGTGTGAGACGATGCTGGCTGCACATGAAGCGTCAGTTCCATTGCGCCAATCACGAAAATTCAGGTACATCCATCCAGGTACAGACGCAGTCTTCAGACGTGGGAGCAACAGTTCTTGTCACAGGGCTCGAAGGGCCTACCGCAATATATAAAGTTCCCACTTCAGATACAGGTGACATTGTTCATATTGCACGCCGGGCGTCAGTTCGATTGCGTTAGTATTAAAGTGCCTACCTATGAAAGTAATATGCTCCAGTAATTCAAAGTAATGTACACAATGTTCATAATGCATTGCCATTTACTTTGAATACTAGGACATGTAGTCCCTATGCTGTCACTCTCACATAGCGCGTCAGTCATAAGGACGGCTAGTCGTAATGACCGCTATCCATAACGCTTGACTAAATGAATAGCGGTCCTTCATAGATAGCGGCCCTTAGAAATAGCGAGCAAACCATATAATAATAATAATAATGATGATGATAATAATAATAATAATAATAATAATAATAATAATAATAATAATAATAATAATAACAATAATAATAATAATAATAATAATAATAATAATGGCTACTTATATAGCGCTCATATCCGTCAGCAGTGACGCTCATTACCTCTCTATTTACAAGGACCGCCATTCATAAAGACCGCTATCCATAACGCGTGACTAAACCAATAGCGGTCCTTTATAAATAGCGGTCCTTATAAATAGCGAGCAGACCCCCACGCCAGTCCCTAACGCATGCCTCCGTCAAGCAAATGACGCCTTACGTGCAACGGGCATTATGAGGCATATAATGAGTCAAGAAGTTGCATATGTGCCTGAATGTTCTGGACTGGCACAATAAAATCGACGGTTTGCGTGCCGCCGGCATTTGAATAAAATTGAATGTTTATGATTTACGTACAGAAAGCATCCATTTTCATATATTATTTTAAACGAGATGTCATATTTTTTTCTATATTAACGAGAGAGGGGTGTAATATACGAAAAGAATGAAAATGGAATTAATTTAAGCAGTTCTTGTCATACTTAACATATTTCCATTCAACTTGAAGTAATAAGTTTGTCTTCAGCTCGAGCTTGAGTTCAGCTGAAAATTAACTGTTACGGAGAAATCTTATACCTGTAAACTGAAACCGAATAAAACTTCTCTGCGTTTATTTCCAGGAAACAACATCTATGGACATAATGTGGAGGAAGAAATCAATCAATCAGAGCAAAACAGACAAAATCACGATAACGAATTCAGCGATGACGACGATGACACTGACGAAAATGAGGGCGACGTCTTTGTCATGTTTGTCGACAACTACTTGGAAAACATTTCGGAGGACGACAACGACGACGCCATGTCTACCTACAGCGTAAACTCGCAGGAGAGGTCGACAGAGGAACCGACAACAGAGGAAGACTATTAATCGCATGGTTCTTTTTCGACTCATATCCAGGCAGCGAGGGGTTTATTACCATTTAAGATCCATTCCTTTCTCAAGATATTTATTCATTTACAAACTGTGTTGATAATCAATCAGAATGAATTATACCACGAACTATGTGGATTTGTTTTATGAAATACATGTACTAGGCGCATCAACAGCCTCATCATAAATAACACAGATGAGCATGATTCAGTTTGACCCAAGGACAGATTAGGACAGATCTAAAATGGTTACATCGCGAAATCAAAGTTGAAATTCAGAAACTCAGCAGAAACAAACTTCTTAGGATCTCATTACTAAAGGTTTTATCAAAATAAGTAAGAAAACATTTTGTGAAATTCATATTTATATGTACGTTAATGAGGAGGGTCAGGCGAGAAAAGACATTGTCATTTTTTGCATATATGTTACTATCACATAATGGGAAGAATGCATATTATGTTCCAGATGCGATACGTTTAATTAAGAAAAGTATATTTAGTTGCTCGAAGTTATATGTTTGTCTTTATTTCGTTTTTTGTGTAATGAATAAAGAGAAAAAAGTTGAAATTCAAATGTTGACGGCAATCATATGTGACAAATACATTTCTCTCAAATAATACGTACGGCTATGAAATTTTGAAGGGTATTCAAATTTACAATTTGTGAGTGGAGTGTCAGTTTGCAACAAAAAAAAACAAAAACAACTAGAATAGGACTATCTGTTTTCCCTTTCTCCTGCTACTACAGCTCCTCTCCAGCTATCTCGCCTCCCAGACCCCGTACCATGACTCGATATGGCCATCCTACCCTTTCACTTGCGCCGGCATTCTGGAACAATCTTCCTGTCCACATTCAAGATGCCTAGCTACTCTTTTACTCATCTTTTTAACCAATCTCAGTACATTTATGTACATTTATGTGTATAATGTCTTGCTCTTCCATTTTCTTTTTTTTTTTTCTTTTTTTTTTTCTTTCTCTCTCTCTTCTCTTTCTTCTTGAAATTCGTTCCTGCACAGCAAAACATTGCATGGAGTGCGTAAAAGATGTTGTGTAGCAATGTATTATAATCATCATTAATAAATGTCCGAAAAAATAAGGATGAACAAATAAGAGTTTTTGTACAATTCCTTTAAAATGGAAATTCATTGAAACGAAACTACATGTACTTTACCCTACAATTTGTTTACACATAAATAAGAACTGTAATTCATTCAAAAAAACACTGAACATGATTTCATCTAGGCTTGAGTTCAATTTTATCTGTTTTATTGCTTGATTCATAGAAAAATGTTTTATCTCTTTCTAATAATATCATTCCGTATCCTACAAAGCACTCTATATTAACTTTTTATAAAGAAAAATACATTTAGTATATACTCCTTTTTATACATATCAATATATTCATGCAATCTATTCACAACAAAAATGCCTCAAGATTTGTTTTGCAAAATTATAAATTATTTTGCACATTTTCAACCAAATCATATAACCTAATTAAATGCATGACTACCCCTCCTCAATTATCTGTCAAAAGAATATATCTTATGTCTCTAATCAGGGGCGGATCCAGGGTGGGGGGGGGGCGAATCGGCCCCCCCCCCCCTATTGAAACCCAACTGGCATACCTCAAGTACACAATAAAAAAAATTGCCTCCTTAACTGTGTACTTTTCCACTCCGGCCCCCTCTTACAAAATCCTGGATCCGCCCCTACCGTTGAACAGAAATTTGTGCTACATTAATGAGTTACATTTGGAAAGATATGTCATGCTTGGTTTACAAATCATCCATTTGAATTATAAAATATAAAATGTAAAATAAAATACTGTTGAAACAGACATTTGTGCTATATTTGCATTTGGAAAGACATTTCATGCTTGGTTTATAAAGCATCCATTTGAATGATAAAATATAAAATGTTGATGTATTTGTGTCAACAACATCTAGTTTAATCTAGAATTGTACATATGTGTACCAGTATTCATAGATGATGAGAGACTTGATATGGATAAAGATTACAAAAGGATACAGAGATTTATACACATGTATTACTGCTCTCTTCACAGCTCACTTTATAGTTCTTTCATTCAAATATTATTTTCATATTGCTTCTGAATTCGGTTTAATTCTGTCTTTAATTCTGTCATAAAAAAGAATGGTACAGAACCTTAGATTAATTTCAGTTGTTTTCCCTTCAAGAGACTTAGATAGCAAAGTAATATTTACTCATTTAAGTTTAGACATGATTAATAAAAACATACATGCAAGCATTCATTCAATTACATAGAGAAATGTAAAACTAATATTGATTCAAATTTGTATACAAAAGAAAAAGGCAAGCTAAGCTCTATTTATTATACAGAAATAATAAACTCTAATCAACATACACAACAGGCAAGGTGTTTTAAAAGAATCAAGAAAGATGTAAAAGCCTCCTCTCTTTTTTTAAAAGTTAAATAATAGCTTTACAAGTAAGGAAAATTTCAGGATATATAATTACAATGTATACTGCTTGCCGAATGCCAAAATTTTATACTAGGCATAGCTACCACAAAGCATTTACCAAACCTTGGAGGTGTTTCATAAAGCTGTTCGTAAAGTTACAAACGACTTTACGCACGACTGGTACCTGTCCTTGGGTGCTAATCAGATTCTCAATCATTTTGATTCCCATCAGCTAAAGTTGAAATCCAATCTTTGTAGATTAAAATTCTTGCTGTTAAACAACCATCCGAATGCAAAGTTTATTATTTGTCAAAATTGATTAGGGTTATTGGAAATTCAGTCCCACATGTTAAAACACCAGGGAAAATCTGGGATATCTGATTTAGCACAAGAACATATCACCAGTCGTGCGTAAAGTCGTTCGTACAGCTTTATGAAACACCCCCCAGCTATAGCATATACGGTTAGGCATATTCATTGTTGTTGGAGCAGAATCACAAACTGAGGCAATTCCAACAGCCTTGTGTCTCGCCTTTTGAAACATGCGAATACTGCAATGATACGTAAGCCAGACATGATTTCTATAGGCAAAACAATAGGGTACTGAAATTGCCGAGTTGGGATATTTTCAAAATCTTTGTGATCTTTCTTAGTATTCTCACCCATAATTAAGAAAAAAAATAGCAATTCAGTCCAAATCAAGGATCACAACCCAACATACAATATCGATCTAATAATGATATATATCTGGATGAAAAGGTATTAAAAAGGCAGTCATTAAAAGGTTTTCCCTGATCAATATACATTACTATACAGGATAATGTCAAACATTAATGGCATAGTTCAAACAGCAAAAGTTCATGGTTATCATATCTAAAAATTTTGCATATAAATTGCAAAAACGAATCTATCTAATACATGCACATTACTGACAATCAATAAAAATCTGTGACTAGCATACAAAATTTAGAAAATCTGTAAAAGGTATCTGTATATTCAATAATTAAGCCATATAATCCCATTTTGAAAAATATGTTCGTATAAAAGATTGGAAGCTCTCTGGAAAGATTGATACTTTGAAAGTTCTCTGAACCAGAAACTTCAGCCCTGTTAATGTACGATAATCGTTCCTATATTTCAACGTTTAACCCACAGATTTTATGAAAGGTGAAAACAATGAGTTATGCTTAGAAAAATATGAAAGTTCATAATGCAAAGAGAAACAATTGTGAAATCATATCAGCCATTTACTTTCTTAGCCTCTACTTCTCCAGCTTTATCTACTCAGACTGACGATTCATTTAAACAGCCTCTCATACAAGCACTCTTAATGATTATAACTGACAAACTGAGTTGACTACAATTACAATTTCAAAAAGGTTTACAGAAAGAGGATCTTCTCAGTTAATGCTACAGTAACACCACCAAACTGACCCCACACGGACTCCAAACCCACCGATTCTTGGCCACTGGCGGCAATGTAATCTTTTGTTCGGTCTGTTGTCGGTCTGGTGTCAGTTTTGTTGGTGTGACTGTAGTATTAGGCCAGTGGTTCATGAAGAGATATCTACATGCACTGGAAAAGATGTTCATGAAAGGATGCAGTTCTCAAAAAATGATTTTGATCTCAACTAGCATTCAAATAAATACTGTCATACACCAAATATTATGATTTGGCATCATTGATCTAGCCAAAAAAAGTTGACAGGAAACACTATCTCCTGAAAGCTAGAAGCCTGGAAGGGAATTAAAACTTCATTTACAGAATATCAGTTATTTAATGCCCTCTGTGCTCTTGGGGATGATATGATTGATTAGAAATCTTTCATCACAGCCTAAATGTTGAAATGTATAAGTATTGCAAATATCATTCTGTGAGTCCAATTGTGAGTTTGTGAATTTGTGAGTTGTTCAAATTGTTTATCATTTTAATTATTTACTGGCCTATACACCTGTATCATAATGGAACATTGTTTCAATTCGCAGGTTCTAGTGAATTTTTTAGTCATTTGATCGTAAACTTCTGTCATATCCTTGCTAAGGAAATTCCATACCTAGCAACCAGACAAACAATAGATTTCGCGAGAAAATGATATACCACTTACATGAAAATTCTTCCAAGGTGAGGTACCAAATGGTCAAATGATGATTATCAAACTTGCAGGATACTGTCTGATTTTCAGTCAGAGAAAAGGCCTGATTGGCTGCGTGTTGTGGTGATGTGAGACCAGTCCCACAACTGCCAACCAACCTGTAATCGCTTGAGCCTTATCTCAGCCTACAAGGATTACCAGACATCATAATTTCGATATTGTTATTCATATGACCATTTCCGAACTCATTTGCGAAGAATTCACACTCATATAACATTCATATACAGTCATGTAGATACTACTACAATTTCTTTCACCTCATTTGGGAATATCTAAATCTTTTATAATTTCAAATCTAGCCTACTGTTATTTCTTCCCAAATCTATTTGTAGGCTGGTCGTGAGGTGTGCGGAGGCCTTAATTCACCCAACGATCATGATTACCACATTACAATGTATTGCACTCTTTCTGCATTCTTTCTGCACCATTACTGCACCCTCTCCATACCCCCTCTTGCCCCCTTCATGCACCTGTTCCTCCTACATTTTATCAGAAGCAGTTGGAGCTTGGTGGTAGTCATACTGGTCCTGGGCCTCTCTGATCTTTCCAATGAACAGCCAGGTCAACAGACATCCAATAAGCTGTGAGTAATACGAGTGGAAAACATTAAATAACATTTTACATGTTGAAAATAAATGATGAAAAATCAATTCAAAATGTTATGGGAAGCAAGAATAGGTAGTGTCAATGTGTTTGAGCTCCTTTGACACTTCTACGCTACTTATGATTTTCAGAGGAATTTGTACCACGGTACTAATAGTATTTAAATTGTTCTCATTAAGAAATTATCATCATCATTTTCCTTAGTATCACTGACACTTTTTTAAAAAACATCTAGGGAATATTTTCCTCACATTTTAAGACGGAAAAATACTTTTACAACAAAGTGAAATTATAGATAGTGTTTCTAAAAGACGTAATGGATTATTGCACAATTTCAAATTCAAAATATCTGGATTTTCTAGAAATCCTTTCCCTTACAGAATTTGGGTGTGCTAGTTCCTCTTCATGCCAATAAATTATTCCTATTATCCATATATGTTTAATACCTCCTGGACTACTACCATCTTGGAACAATTACCAATTGGGATGATTACCTATCTAAATGTAGAAAAACAAAAAATTACACAGACAAGACTGGTTTCCTGAATTCTAATGTAAAGTAGACATCATGGAACAATGCTTATTTTCGGGGATGGGGGGGGGGTGTTTCAAGAGAAACAATGAAAATGGGGCACTATCATCAAAATTTTGTCTCCCAAAGTTTTTATTTAGGACAGGGGGATAACTATCCAGGGGAGGGGTAGTTGTCAAGGTGACTGACTACTACAAACACAAAAAGAGGACAACAAATTAAACTTGATAAAAAGACATACCAATACCAAAGAATGATGAGCACCCAATGGATAAAAAGAAACAAAATAGTAGGGCCTCTATGTATCTCGTGAAAAAAGTACAACAAAAAAAATATATACTCAAAGAGTATCTAGTTCTTGATATCCTGATAAATGTATTATCAAGTCTGCCTCAATATTTTGATATATACATATTTTTTTACAATAAAATCACGTCGATGAAATAAAAATTTGGAAATACTTGTAAGCAAAAAAGGGGAAATGGTCTTTGTACTTAATGTTTGCCAAATCATAATGATTGCTTCGCTAAATAAATGAAATAAAGATTATCAGTTCATAAGATAAATAAAGCATGCATGCAACACGTTTTCTTATTTTTCATATTTAAATGCAAAACTTAGTATCTATTACTATTAAAAAGCTAAAAAATTGTTAGAGCAATATAAAAGTTATTATGTTAAACCTTTAATATGTGATCCTCCACCACAAAAGGACCAGTAAGTCGAAAGTTTGCAGTTTTCATTTTAACAAACATTGTAGTTTTAAAGTGTACCAATCACCTGAAAAAATAATTTGTGTACAGCTAGAAAGTATAAAATCAACCTCAAAAAACTTTGTCTGGTATTCTATAGGTAAACAGTTAATGAGTATGAAGGAAATAAAGGATAACATGAAAATGCTCGCACGGAACCGAACTCAGAGTTGGGTTCCATGTGAGCCTTTACCTTGGCGAGCTCGTACAGGTGCGTCTAGTAGTCTACTCGCGAGTCACTTTTATGCTTATAGAGAGTGTAATTAAAATTGCAATATCTCTTTATAGAATTAATATTTGAAGCTCATATTTTGAATATAATATGACGACATGCAACCTCTAACATACAGAGCAAAATTATTTTTTGGTGATTGGTACCCTTTAAAGATTGAACTCTAAGTTTTTGAATGATACATGTATATAGCTTGCATTGTCTAGACCCCCTGTTCTTAAAGTGCGACCTCACGACCACGGGCCACTTGTGGCCCGCGAAACAATTTCATGCGGCCCGCCAAAAATATCTGAGTTAGAAGAAAAAAATCTTGTTTTAAGAACTATGTTGATACATAATATATCATCCTAACTATTGGTAATTAAAGTATCAAATTTTTTGCTCGCTCGCAAATAGCGTATCATATTTATCTGTTCCCTGCCCTACCACATATTATTATAGTTTGGGGTTTTTTTTTTTAATCAAAGAAAAAATAAGGAGGGTGTATTCTAAAATCGTTTAACCGTCCTTAGATGAGCCATTTGGGTATTTATGCATTAACGTCTGTGGGGGGGGGGGTGATGGGGCCTGGAGCCCTCTCCCCCGAGAATATCAAAAATTTTCCTGCGTTCGGGCACCCACCATTTCATTTTTGGGCAGTGAAATGGTCTCTTTGTAATTTTTTTTATATCTAATCTAGATTAGCACATTTTGACGACGAAATTGCATTTTCACAATTCTAAAGCGTCAATTTTTTTTGCTCGCAAGCTTCGCTCGCTCGCTGAATGATAATAATAATAATTTTAAAAAACACAAACAACAAAAAAACAGACAGCTAATACACAATGTATTCGGGCAAGATTCGTGAGTCCCATGCGTCTTTGTACGTATATATCATACTCTGTGGCCCGCGACGTAATTTCAAGAATATTTCTGGCCCTCGTAACAAAATAATTAAGAACCCAGGGTCTAGACCATGCAAACCCTTTGCAATTACAATGAGAAAGAAAGCTTGTCAGACAGGCTATATCGGTAAAACCAGATGTAAACAGAATGTAAAGAGGAGTGACTATTGATCAGGAGTGCCCTATTGGTGTCCAAGTGTCTGTCTCACAAAAGGCTGAATGAAAACTCCCTGGTATTGACTTTGAAGCCTAAATCAGATTAGCCTCAGACTTGGACTAGTGTCAAAGGAGATATACTTCTATCCTTTAGATTCTGAAAACCACAGAGTGAATAAGTTCTGAGTTGAGCACACATTTTAATGTGAAGATTTTACCCAGCATGCTGGCATACTTAGCGGTATATTTTAAAATTCCCCCAAAATTGTAATTTTAAAGAAAAACCCCATTCCTACAGTGCAGATGGCCCCCTAATTTGGTCAGATGGTAGATCAATAAATGAACTATCAGAAAATATTTTTAAAAACGTAAAATCAACTTTTTGACCCAAAGCTCTCTATTTCAATCGATTACTCTAAAAATCCCATTGCGACTTATTGGTCGTTTTGTGGTGGAGGGTCACATATGACAAAAATGAGAATTTACACTGTAGATGGTAATCTACGATTAAGATTATATTTTTGATCTTGCCTCTCTTCAAAATGTACTCATGTAAAATGATGTACCATTTGATTTTTGTGAAAGGTTCATTTTCCAATTGTACATTTCCAACATGTACTTACGTGCTTTCATGTTGTTTCCATGAAAGTGGGAAATTAAATAAAAATAAATTCTAATGAATTCAAGTAAATTCTAGTGAACTATGTATCCATCCCTGTATGACCCTTGCATTTGGCAATGCCACTTTACTAATGCACAACTACATGTACATGTAGGAATTCAGGCAATAATATATTGCCCCTAAATGGCAAAGGGGGCAAGGATACACATATTTCACTCATTAGCAGTTGTTTGTTTTTTTCTTTAATATACATGTATGTATGCTTAGTGTTTGATGTTCATTTAGTGAGTAAAATCAAATTTACGTGAATGGATATATATCATAAAGCCATGCCACACAACAAATTTTGTTATTATGCTAGTATGTAGATATCCCGAACATGTAATGATGGATTTTAGTCTTTTACAAGAGAACAAAGTAAAGATTTTTCAAAAATGAAAATGCAGTTTTTCTCTTTCATGAATGCGGTTTTGAAAAAAAAGACTAATTTAGATATGTTTACATTAACTGAAATAAGGTTGACTGAAAATCAGGCCAATTTCAGAGATCAAATGATAAAGTGGTTCATTCATTTGACCTTCAATCAAGAGAGTTTAGGGCCTTTTTCTTTATGACCACACGTTGTATTAGGTAGTTGTATCGTGGGACTTTTCTATACAGAATCTCCTACAGAGGCTCTCTCTCACATGACTAGATTCACTTGAATTGGTGACTGTTACATAACACACAAAACTTAGCAATTGATTCTACGATCAATCAATCAATCAATCAATCGTACAATTAATATTTTGCACCCACTTGCATACACAATGGCAATTTGATCAATCACAAAATAGCAATCAATTGCTAACTAATTTTTTTGTGTTACAAATATGAATCCATGCAGAATACATTTACTATAGGAAAGTGCGTTTAGTGAAACTACATTATTTAAATAATATTTAATTTTTATTGTAAAAGGGCTCAAATTCCACACCCCACACAACTTTCCCCTAGCATACATTTACATGAGCTGAACTCAATGTCAGATGTAACTCATTAAGAAAAGTCACTGCATCTGTAAACCTCATGAAATACTCAGGTTAATTTATGATTATAAATGGAAGCAAAGTTACGCTGTTCAGTGGACATTTATATATATATTTCTTTCTCTCCAAATCAACACTGATTTACCCACACACAATCTTCATGCACAAACAAGAGCAAAATTAAGAAAACACCACACCTAAACCATCCATGGCCAATCACCCAGAAAATTCATGGACACAAAATGGAGGAAAAAATGTTAATATCCAGAAAAAGAAATAATAACCAAAAGCCAACAAAAACTTATTAAGTGGCAGATGAATAGTGTGCATATAATGAAATTGGTTAATGTGTTATGTCTTAGGTACATATTTTCATATAGTAATTAAAACCAATAAATATATAGTTTCTATCATACATCTGTTTCATTGTAATTGAGCATTCCCTATCTTGCTGATAAAGAGAAATGTCAGAAGAGATCCAAGTAGCTGCAAAAAAAGGTGAAGAATAAAATAGACATAAAATTATGTTACAAGGACAAGACATAACAAGCAGGGGTAAAAAGCAGATGGGGGCTGAGGGTGTTTTGTTGTTGAAACTCCTGAGAAAAGTCCCCACAAAACTTCTGAAAGTTGGTTATAAAGCACGACATCACTGAAAAGGGTAGCTACATGTATTTTCAGTCTGGCTTACCTTATGGCTTTAGCAGCCATGCTAAAGCCGGAGTAACAATTCGTAGTTGTTTTTACGAACTAATGAATCTGTGTGCGCTGCGCAGAAACGTGAATTGGCCGGAAACGCACTTATAGATTTAGGTGTACTTAGATAACAGAATTTGCTTTTGTTGCATAATGGCATGTATCGATATATACATTAAAAGAAAGCTTATGACTTTAATTTTGAAGTGGTGTATATTATTATGTATATTAATACTGAATAAGGAAGCACTAGCCATTCAAAGCCGATTCGACGGTTCGTAAAACCGTTTTCTCCAAAGCGCGTATTTATGCGCGAGCGCGGATTCATCAGTTCGTAAAAACGACAACAAATTATGGAGCACCAAGAGTGTCAAGTGTGACAGACGTGCAATATACAAGAACCCACTATTATTATTATTTTTATTAAATACAACTGAATATTTAACCCTGAACTGGAGGTGAAAAATACTCTGGGCACATACAAAACAGCCAGCCCTTTTAATAGGCATTTTTGTGATACTATTTTCACATTACAGACACCAGAGCACTGCCATGCCATGAGTTGAGGCATGGCAGCAAATGAGTTTATGGGACATTGCCCACCCAAGAGCAAACCCACTCATCTACATATGGTGAAGACTGGCCATGTTACATACAGTTGGAAAAATTTGACAGGATGACATGAAAAGAAGAGAAAAGAAAGGAAGGAGTCATGATTGAAGAAGTTTGTAGAGCAGGTTTTGAAATTACTGAAGAATGTTGGTATTCCTAATAAGAATAGAACTAAAAGAAGAGTTTAATTAATATACGGTATTCTCTTAAAGAAAGAAGTATTGGTCTTGACACAAGCATCAAAGAGTAAGCTCTGTTCTTTTGTCAGAAGTTATTTCTCCTAAGAACAGACAGCATGTTGTTACTGAAAGCTTTCAACTGTTAAAGGGGACCAATAACAATAAAAGAACAATTTATGTATTGTTAGAAGACATTAGATCATGGCCCCAAAACTATACGAGACATTCATATTGTTAGGGACTAAAGAGAGGAAGGGGAAGAATGATTTTCATATCATGGACCGCATTAAATTCTGAGTGCATAAACACACTTGCCTACTCACAAGTTGTTTTTATTTTTATTTAGATTACATTTACATGTAAATCTGCAATATATATTCCCAGATGTAAAATTTGAAGATGATATTCCAACCCCTACCACGCCATGGGCAGCAAATCCCGCCCAAAAATTCCAGCGTTGAACACTGCGTTTAGGCTCAGAATAGCTTGAAAATTCTTCCTCATACAGAAACCTGTGCCTTCAATATAATGTTTACTCCTCTGTAATATATCTTTGCCCAGTTTGCTCAAGAAAAAACTCATTGAAAGTTAATATTCAACTCTTGAAAAAAATTTCTTGACAATTGCTCAAAAATCTGGTGGCATGGATGGTTAAATATGATAAACTGGCATGGAGCCCTAAACATACACATATTTTTTTTTATGATGGTCTCCTTTAAACTCATGATGGCTCTCTTAGTATCCCAGGTAAAAAATAAAAACAAATATAGTTGGCTTACCTGAGGAATACACACTCCGAGAGTAATTCCGATGAATATGTCAAGATGATCTTCAAACCAGACAAGCAAAGCGTCAGTGCAGCCCCTGACGTAAATGATGTCATCGATTGCATAGGGCTGGGGATCCCCCTCACGAATGTTCACCCCGCACTGCGTGTTCACCACTATATCTTCCTGTGAGTTGGAAGTAAAGGAAGGAATAAACTGCATAATGTGCCTACAACTCAAATGAAATTAACTATAAAGCAAATACTGTAAATGCAGAAATATATTAATTTTCACAGATTTCGCGCTATTTTCAGGAAGCGCGAAATTCCAGAACTCGTGCAAATATTAGCCTGATTTCCTATGCGGTTTCAATTGCGCGCTTCAGCACATTAATATGTGTGTGTGTGTGTGTCCAATTCATTTTTGAGCACGTGTGTAGTTGCGCATGCCGTATGCATTTGAATGGACTGCGTGTGTGTAAATTAATAAATGGAGTGGGTGTACATACGAGCATGTAATTGTGCAGCGCGAATTTAAAAACCGCGAATAAGTTTTGGGGTCGCTCCGCACGAAAATTTAATCACGCGAAAATAACAGCTTTTACAGTATCAGACAGAATGTCAAATATGAAAACTGATATGATTTCAAAATACATGCTTATATATTGTATTGTTGTGTATGTACTGGGAGCCAAAAGGGTATCAACGAGATGGTTGAGATCCAGGAAAGTGAGAAAAATTTTGTGAGTTTTCTCATTCCTTTTATGTCAGTTTGGAAGAAAATCATAGCAGAAATGTCCCCTGAAAAGGATTGCTCTTCAAATGCCCTCATATTCGAAGTATGAGAAATAGCTGAAGGGGTAAGTTATCTTGTTCTTTAGAGGGCTAAAATCATTAATCTACAGTGTTACATTAAAGAAATATTGACAGGATAAACTTAATATTTGAGGCAAAATACACCACATGCAAATCGCCTTGCCCGGGTGCCTTATCTTTCTGATGTATTCCGATAGGTAGTCTCCATTCTCAT
This sequence comes from Heliocidaris tuberculata, assembly GCA_025618425.1. NCBI lineage: Eukaryota > Metazoa > Echinodermata > Echinoidea > Camarodonta > Echinometridae > Heliocidaris > Heliocidaris tuberculata. The sequence continues at coordinate 20,350,361 of CM046851.1, read as the reverse complement.
CTTTGATCTCGAGCCAGGACCATCGCCATTTGTTTTTCACTCCTTCTTCTAAATCTCTGACACATCTTTCTTCTTCCCTTACTATGATTTCAGACATTTGTAACTGATAACTGATAAATTAGTGTCAAGTCTCTTTGTGAACCAGCAGCACAATGCAGTCCACGTCCAAGAAATCCAGCAGCAGACAACCAATCACGCACGCACGCAGGTAGCTGCAGCCGTACCGGTGCTAATAATTTTCTGTTTGTGCTCAAAATGGCGATCCCCATGGATAGAAATGGGGAACTCCATGACAAATGAAAAACGATCGGTAATCATATTTGGGGGGAAATTTTCAGAGATTTTACTATGAAAATTGATTTTTTTTCACAGAATCTTTTTTTTTTGCAATGAAAAAATCTGATATTACAGGAAAATCCAGAAAACTGGCATCTCTGTCTGTTGGTTGTAGTCAGCCTTCACAAATTTGGTAGCATGCCACTGGACCATTTCGATCTTGGAGGTGAGATCTTTGGTATGAGGGTCCCAAACTGAAGAGGAGTACTCAACAATTGGGTGGACATGTCTTGTATGCCTGCTCCTTCATGGGCAGGGCATTTCCTCAGATCACGTTGAAGGAAGCCAAGTGTGCTGTTACTGTTCTTGCAGATGGGGTGAACATAGGGTTTCCAGCTGAGGTTTGGGTGGAGGATGACTCCAGGGTACTTTGCTTCATCAAGCATGCGGAGGGCCGTCCCATGGATGGAATAAGGGAATGTTGATATAAGCAAGAAAAGGGCATGCAACAGCTTCCTCTCCCTTCACAAGCAAAGTAGACATTGCTATAAAAGCCACTGAAGTCAAACTTTCTGGATCCATAGCCCCCCCCCCCACCACCCTTCTCTCTCTCTCTCTCTCTCCTCTCTGTTCATATGGTGGTAGACCAGTTTTTATCATGTACTGAATAAACCTACCATGAATAAAGATGCAAAATAAATAAATATCTTTCTATATCTCTTGCAGGCTCCCACTCTCTCTATTTCTATTTCTTTCTCGTTCTTCTACCTTTGTTGATACACAGCAAAAAAGGGCACGCAACAGCTTCCTCTCCCTTTACAAGCAAGCAAAGTAGACATTGCTATCCCAGCCATTGAAGTCAATAGCACCCCCCACCCCCACCTCTCTCTCTCTCTCTCTCTCTCTCTTCTCTCTTCATATGGTGGTAGACCAGATTTTATCATATACTTAATAAACCTACCCAGAATAAATATGCAAAATAAATATCTTTCTATCTCTTCTGCTCTCTCTCTCTCCCTCTCTCTCTCTCTCTATTTCTCTCTCATTCTCCTACCTTTGTTGAGACACAGCAAGAGAATGGCACCCCACAGCTTCCTCTCCCTTCACAAGCAAAGTAGATATTGTTATTCCAGTCATTGAAGCCATATCCTCCACAGCACTCCAGCTACAAGGAAGAGAAAAAATAATTTATATCAAGTAAGAATCAATGCTTCAACTGATACAACAATGGCCCATATTCTCGAAAGAAGTTTATTTTAAACCATGGTCTAAACATGGTTTAAACCTCCGCTGTGGTCTAATTAGACGTAAATAAGCATATTAATAACGTATATTAGCGCACTACTGTCCGCCTATTGGACCAGATGACATGCGCATACTACACTTATGAAGGTTTAAACCATGGTTTAAAATAAACCTCTTTCTAGAATACGGGCCATAGTGTCTGTTTGGAGCAAGAAGGGCATTAAGTCATATAATTTTTAATAATAACACAGAGCTAACACCCTTCTGGCTCTCAAAAGATGATTATGAAACTAATTAATCCATTGATAACTAAGCTGAGATACTGGCTTACAATCCATTGAAACTGCATTTTTAATGTGACTATGACCCCGTTCTCATTACGAGATTGGAAAGTGGATCACTTCATCATGGATCACGCCAGGGCGGTCCACTGGCACGCTGCTGGCACGCCGCGGGTTCACACCTGCACAGGGTAGCGCGATCTATCGTCGCACTTCTCTTTTTCAGGGTTCTTGTTGCCATGACATCTGACGTAATGGGGTCAACGTTTTCGTGCATAATTCGATTCGGCTTAACGCTAGCGATCTATACCGACTGTATACTGTGTGCTATATGCGAGCTATATCCTTACATTGTAAACACTTCCTGGGTCATGGCGTACTTCCGGCGTACTTCGCATCTTCCTGTTCTCACTACAAAAGAGAGATCGATCTAGCGCGTGCTAGATCGCGCTATCTCTCGTAGACTACCCCCTTGAGGTGGTCCGGTTTGGGATCGCTGTGGATCGCCCTGGATCGCACCGGAACGACGTCGCTGCGTTCTCACCATAGAGGTGGCGTGATCTAGCGCGCACTAGATCGCTCTATCCATTGTAATGAGAACGGGGTCTATGAAACTCTGTCCAATGGTACCAGTCTAAGCTTCTCAAACAGTTCTAGCAAGACTGAATATTGAATCCTTCACACATGAGAATTTTCTGAAATATACATGTATTTAAATGCCATACAGTGAGAAATACTGGCAATATGTAAAGTTGAAGCTGTAAAGCATTTGTGAAAAACTATTTTATTACATCATTACAGATTAGCTAAATTTGTATTTGCTCACATACCTGCCGTCAATTTTTTCACTGCGGATTTCAATTAAAGAAATTTTCAGAGTCCATTGTATCCAGTGGCATAGATACGAACACACTTTCTATTGTTAGTGGGGGGGGGGAGATGATGATGAATAGATCATCCCCCCCCCCACTAACAATAGATAATTATGTGTGTCTACGCCTGTGATTGTATCATTTTTGTGACAATTGAAATTACTGTACATGTACATGTAATTCTTTCTATCAAATAAAAATAATGCAACATTTCTTTATTGCATTCTATTTTTTTAAAGATACATCAATCAACTACATGTAGACCCCTGAAAACAAATTGAATACAATATCTAACATTTATAAATCACATGTAGGCCTACTTTCTATCTTTCAAATCCAACCACTCTCATTTCTTGAGCTAACCTTTTGTTGGGCTGTATCAACAGCAAAGTGGATGTCGGGATCATCATAGTAGTTCTCTAAAGCACTGCTGAAACCAGAACTCACCAATTCCTTTGCCTGCAGAATTAAAAACATCACATTAAAGATTAATTTATCCTTATCATATTGTCTTGTTAAATTCTATCTGCTATGAGCTTGGAGGGCTCCTACTTGTACATATCTTAATACAATGTACATGTACATGTAAATACAATTCTTGCTCTTAGTACATGATATCATGTTTTATTTACACCTGCATGTACATCGCATATAATGCAAACGGAAGTCATATGAACAATAGGTTCCATGACATTTGCTCCTGTGACAATTGCTCCAGTCTAACTTTGCCATGTTAATCCTAAACCTAAACCTAACCCTAACCCTAATCCTAATCTTCACATCGTCCTGAACAAAAAAACAAATCATGACCTTGACCTGAACCTTTGACCTTTCGAGATATGGACGGCGGAGCGAATGTCGCAGGAGCAAATGTCGTGTCACCGAACAATAAACTTGAATGCTGAATCTTGAATCTTGATTTTAAGTTCTGAAACTGGCTACAAGTATTAACCCTTTCGAGACAATTGACCACATTTTGTGGTTTGGCCCAATAACTTTTGATTTAGAGCCTTAAAAAATATACCAGATGCATGAGTAGAAAGAGCAAAAAATTCTGCACATACTGTGTCCATTTTCGTTGCATAATCATATTGCGTTTGATGCCAGGAATTTTAAAAAGGAAAATAAGATTGAACATCCTTAAATTGGCAACATATTGAGAGGTTCAAAATCATTGTTTTTTGTCCAAATTGGCAACTTTTTCAACTTTTCAACAAAGTTCCTAACCATGTATATTATTTTCAAGACATTACATCTTATTAGAACCACGTAGCACTAAAAGAAAAATATTATTGTTGCCAATTTGCAGAACAAAATGTGATCAATTGAGCTCTTAAATAATTCCTGTCCTGAAAGGGTTAACAAGAAATAAATTGTTCATCATGAAGAGGATGGGTTATTTGGACCAGCAAAATACATGTATTACTAAATTAATGAAAACCTGCTAGAAATCACATGATGCATCCTGCCTGGGCCCTGTTTCATGAAACTTTTTATCAATAACAAATTACAATATTTTTTATAAGCTACTGAAATCCTTGAATCTGATTGGCTGAGAGCAAATTTGTCATAGAAATAAGGCAGTTGTTATTGAAAACAAGTTTTGTAAAATGGGGCCCAGGACAACAACGGCTGAATTTTCTTTCTTTGCTCATTATTCAATACAGGAACTACCCAGTTCCCATGAATTATGATTGTTGGCAATCATTTCTTTCACAGAATACTTGTACTGCCATTCAACAGGATGTATTCAAATGTCAAGCCTCCTTGCCAGGAATAAGCCAGTTTTCCCAGTTACAGTCTGCGCATGAGCAGATAAAGGTCATTGCAGACCAACTTGTGAAATACACGGAGACAAAATACTGGATACATGCTCATGAAAGTTATGTAAACATTATTCATTTATGCACAAGCAGTGCACTTCATGATACACAGGTTGAAGTATTCTTTGAAAGGGGGAAACAAGGCTATTTATGTAGCACCTCCACTGCTGTAGGAGTGATTATTTCAAATGTACAAAGTGGGACTTCTCCATGTTTTACTGAGATCTGTGGATATTCGGGGTCATTTGGGACAATTTTGTGATTTCAATTTGGGACATGTGCTAACTGTGGACTGGTCTATTAAGAAAGGGTGACAACAGTTGGGCTATAGATACATGTATTTGAAGTGCATATTACTTCCCAGAGGGCCACATAAAAGTCACATATTTGTTGCTGTATATCTAGCCAACAATTCTGACAAAGTGATGAAAAGCAATGTAACAAAGAGAAATTGATAGGAAAACATTGTGAAATTGATGGCTTCATTATCTCGATTGTCAGATCATTTCCATACAACATATTAATGTTAAAGGGCAATCCAACCTTGATAATAAGATGATTTGTGTGAAAGCAGAAAAATAAGAAAAACAGGATGGCGAAAGTTTGAAAGAAATCGGACAAGAAATAAGAAAGTTATGGATGTTTGAAAAATGAGATCACTACATCTATGCGAATCTCAAATTGGCAATTTGGTGAGTCAATTGTGACATTTTTGTGGACAACTCCCTCGTTTGTTGTACACAAAAATATAATTAATTTGCGGTTTTCTTCGAGGCGCTTTTACCCTCGGGGCAGTACTCAAAATATATTGGAGATAGCATATTGTTATAGGTCCTCATGAACGAAAAGATCCTACTGAGTAATGCATTTTGAAAAAAAGTGACATTTTAGTCATTTTGTGTGTTAGAGCGAATGGGGGAGTTGTCCACAGCTACATCACAGTGACATTACCTATTCAGCCAATTTGAAATTCCCATATGCATAGTGATTACAACTTTCAAAAATTCATAACTTTCTTATTGCTTGTCCGATTTCGTTCAAACTTTCACCAATCTGCTTCTCTGATTTTTCCTCTTTCTTTCAAAGCAACTTGCTATAAAGGTTGGATTCCCCTTTAAATCTTCTAACACCCATATATTGTTCTTTTTAACCCTTTCAGGACAGGAATTATTTAGGGGCTAAATTGATCACATTTTGTTCTTCAAATTGGCAACAATAATATTTTTTTTTTAGTGCTACATGGCTCTAATAAGGTGTAATGTCTTTCAAAACAATATACATGGTTAGGAATATGTCGAAATGTTTTAAAAATTGCCAATTTTGATGAAAAAACAATGATTTTGAACCTCTCAATGTGTTGCCAATTTAAAGATCTCAAAGTTCATTCTCGTTTTTAAAATTCCTGGCATCAAACGCAATATGGTCATGCAATAAAAGTGGACATAGTGTGTGTAGAAAATTTTGCTCTTTCTCCTCATGCATCTGGTATATTTTTTTAGAGCTCTGAATCAAAAGTTATTGAGCCAAACCACAAAATGTAGTCAATTGTCTTGAAAGGGTTAATATTTTCCCCCATCTATCGTACATGTACAGTACATGTATGTTATATGGACCAAAACCATACTGTAGTCAAAAGACACTTGCTCCAGTGACATTCCCTCCTCAGTTTAGACATTGTATCTTACACTAGTCAAATTTATAACTTAAACCCTGGACTTTGACTATATCTACATGTACAAGCCTAACCCTAACCCCGACACTAAACCTAACTTACAATACCTATCGCAATACCCTAGCCCTATATCTTTGACAAAGTAAAGCCAAGGCCAAATGTTGCTGAAGCAAATGTCAGATTACAGTAGAGACTCATCTCAATTCAAGGAAATGAGCCTGCTCGGTTAGTCATGGATGGACATTCTGAAAGTTAAGAGGTTTGTAAAGAATGAATAATGAATTGTTGTGTTGTGTTTATGTTTCAGTGTGAAGGGTATCACTAAAGGAGTTGAAAAGTTAAGAAATTATTCTTACTATGGCTACTTACTAAACTTAGAATTAATAAAAGATCCAAAGTCACAGACAGATCTATAAAATGCTCACTCTAAACCGAACAGGCTCAAAATCTGAAATCTCTGAACCTACCTTTGTTTTGAATACAAAAGCAATGATTGCTGTAATCAGCTGGAGCATAAACACGATAGTGATGGTCCAGCCAAACTGAATAGAAAAGAGAGAAAAATGAGAAAAAACAAAATTTAGATTAGACTATACATGGCAAACAATCAAATTGATCTACAAGTCTTCACAAAAGTCTCTTCGCATTAATTTTATTTCACGTTAAACTAGAATATCACTGAAGGTGAATAATACCCCCGTCCCAATGTGTGTGCCAAATTTCCTGAGCAATGCTCGATACATGTATATGAGGAAGTGGTTTGATGTGCAATTTATTTTTCTGTTTTATTGCCATAATATGCCGTTTCAATGGCAACAGAGTTTCCGACACATTCAAAAAATATGTCTTGCACATCTCCATCCCAAGACAAATGTGTGTGCCAAATTTCAAGAGCACTGCTCGAAAAATGAGGAAGTAGTTCGATGCGCAAGATTTCAACCTGATTTATTGCCATAATATGCCGTTACCATGGCAACGGAGTTTCCGACACATTCAAAAAATATGTCTTGCACATCTCCATCCCAAGACCAATGTGTGTGGCGAATTTCATGAGCATTGCTCGAAAAATGAGAAATACATGTAGTTTGATGCGCAAGATTTGCAACGGACCGCCCGCCCGCCCGACCACCCGACCACACGCTGATTCCTATACCCCCTTCAAACTTCGTTTGGCGGGGGTATAATTATTAAACTCGAGGATAAAAAAAAAACATCAATGGGTGATTTCAATGGATGGTTGAATAATTAAACACCCAAAGAGGCTCCTGACAACTGTGTCATAAAGTTCTGAAAAGGTACATATGTACATGTCCCATTATTAACCTCTGGACTACTGAATTTTCTCACTTGCTTAAAATACAGGGAGCACCCCCGCCCCTGTGGGCAATGGGTCAAAGTAACGAAAATACTAATGTTTTCTATGAGCTGGGCCCTGTTTCATAAAACTTGTTACCAATACCAAGTTACAATAATTGTAAATAATCTACTGAAATCCTTGAATATGACTAGCTAAGAGAGCGAATTTGTCATAGAAATGAGGCAGTTGTTATTGATAACAAGTTTGATGAAACAGAGCCCTGGTAAATACTTTACTGCTCTAAAAATGATTCCAACAATGTCTTTTATGTACTGATACATGTATGCATTATCTAAACTGCAGTAAAATGACATGTAGAAGTCATCTAGTGATGGAGTGCTTTTTTCTTGATTACTTTGTAAACTATATTGTTAAATAAAGTACTGTCCTAACAGATTTTAAATACATCTTACATATAAATGTAACTGCCGTAGTAGGCTTCATTAGCTTGATACCGGTTCCAAATCTCCATTAATCTAAACAGACTCTCCGGAATCTTTCATGATATGTAATTCTGTAAGTGAACTTACGATTTTGAGGAGTGTGATGTTTTCTCGTAGCGCCCCCACACATCCAATGAACGTCAGGATGAACATGAACGATCCGAGGACGATGAGGACAGTAGATGGATTGAGGAGGACATCACTCACCGCTTCGTAGTTCCTCTTTTCGATCTCTGCATAGATTCCAACGGCAAGTATGGTGGTTCCCACAAGCTTTTGACAAAAAAAATAAGAAAGAGTAATCATTACAAAATATCATGTATTTCAACTTTTAAGTTTATGTAGACTTTGTAACCATTATAAATATCTTATTTTTTGATAGAAAGTTTTTCTTGGAACTTGCTAATTTTGCAAAAGTGAGATTTCATTGCAATAATTCGAATGTATTTAATTACTACATGCACATCACCAGAGCTTTTCAGGAGCACTCTGGAGCTAAACTGTTCTCAGCTCCTGTGTTTTGGGGTTTTTTTTCACTGATGACCTACAAACATGTATTACATGTACATCACATGCATAGTGGGTAGGTTGTATACATGTGTAATATATCTTTATAAGGGTTGAAAAAAGGCCAAATAACGAATCATGGGTCACACTGTAAGCGTGTGTGAAAAAAGAGTATTGGGTAGTGTACAGAAAGATGGCCGTCATTGCAAATTCTGAACGGCTATAAAATAATCGTTCATATACATGTATCAAATGTAATGAGCAAACTATGAAAATATCTTCCTGACAACTACTGTAGCCACATGATAAACTCTAGCTTTTTTTTAATCCTCTATTTCTGTCATTTCTGTCACACTTTTCAACTACATGCAGATCTCTTTGTAGAAAGTGATTCTCTCTAAAATATCTGAAATGAGAATAAGATAATACTGCATTTCTCTATTTATCAGGGTCACAAAGTTCTGCTATTACATGTACATGTAAATGGCCTTTGAGGTTCATCCTTCTTTCAGCAATATCATTATGGGTATTCATTCATTTCATACCTGAACTATTCAATACAATAACATACTACATGTACATGTACACATTACATTTCCAAAATAGCAAGTGACCTGCAATGCCATGTACATGTACGAGGAGGTCTCACTCTATTGTATTTTCAAAAATCATACACACACTTGTCGGTGATGCGTGGAATATGGCAGTTTCAGTTTTCCTACGTGTACATGTAATTCACACGTAGTAAACTAGTAATAGGTACCATGCAATTATTCAAAATCATAACCAATATTTTATGCTGGTCATATCTGTTAAAGATTAGGTCTACATGTATCCACTACAGTCAGTGCACCCTTCACAGGATACAGATCGGTATATTTTTTTGTCTAGATTTTCTGCTTTGAAAATGATGTCTCCTTTTTTGTCTTCTGGTTTTTTTTTTCAAAATTTTCTTCTCCCTCATCCTAAATTAGACAAATAAAGCAAATGTACAGGTAGACCATATCATCACTCCAGCATACATACATGTAAGTAATGAAACATTGGTAAGGGTATTTGAAACAAAACAATATTCTAGCAAACATCCGAGTACAAGGCAATAAGAAACCTCTATCAACATGGCCCTAGACAGGAAGTTTAGTAGTAGCTGTGTTTACTATGTACATGTACATGTAGACTCCTGATCCAAGCTACTTGTTTGCATGCACAAGTTTCTGTCTGCAATAATAATTATTACAGGGTCTGAACTATCCGAAAAGTAGACTAGCACAAGAGCTGTACTGTAGCTGCTCCTTGGAAAGCTGGTGTAGGCTTTACTCATGACAAAATATTCTCTGTTTAAGTTTTAAACTAGAGTCTGTGCTGGCACTCCTGTGTAAAACTTCCAACATGTGTATACTGAGATGTTTACATACAAGCTTTCACTTAAACCCCATAAAACATATCAATTTGTAAGATCAATTACATGTAATATGATATTCAGTACACATAGGTTGGTATGCAATTTATAAAGAAAGGATTTGATAAAGACATATACCAAAACTTGCATACTATTTCTCAAAATACTACAAAAAGGAGTCTGTGTGTTTAACTGTTAAGATTTCATTGTAATTTGCTTTGCAATTGCATGCATTTCATTGGAGATGAAGTTAAGAATTTAAAGTTAACAAACTGATCTATCATCTTTAATTTGTTTAAAATGGGTCTGGAATATTCAGGCTAGTTGAGATGGTGTCCTGGCTACATTCAGATTGACAGGATGCTGTTTAAATGGTTGCCAGGATACGATCAGAAACTTGACTCATCGCATCACCTTGTTTGAATTGAGGGGAACGTCTAAGTATGACTCACAAGTTTCAGGAACTACTAGGGCGTGTGTACATGTACATGTAGGGTGATAATGTTGATATTCTGTTTGTTTTTCCAAAAGGATTGTTGTTCTCAAAGTTCATTATCCCAAAGCCTTTTTATTTGCAAGTTTTGTTACTTAAAAGTTTGTAATAATGAACCCATAATGTTCTTACATCTTGGGTTTTATGCAGGGTGTGACATCAACAGGTACTCGGGACAAATGAGCCCTTAAAATCAAAGTTTGGAACCCCCAAATTTCGAATTTGCACATGGGGCTCATTCATACACAGCTTTTTTTTAAACAAAAACTACAACTGTACCCTAAAAAACACTACAAAACTACAAAAAAAGTAATGAGGAACCCTGTTTTATCACTAAGCTTGATGTTTGATGTATTACATGCAATAGAAAGGTTCATGATTTCAAATATTCGTTTACATAATGTACATACACTTTGAAATCACAAACCTTCAGACTAACAATATTCTAGATAAGAAACCTTCACATTAACCAACTTTAGGATAACAAATCTTCAGAATAATATGTTTTGTTATTGTGTTTTGCATTTTGTGTGTGCTCAGTTATGAGGGGAGTATCACATGAATTCTATGATATAAGTGCTTTACAAAAATAAAGCTGTCATGTTTGACATTGTATTTCAAGAAAAATATGTACATCAAAATAGCACTAACTGCCATAAATATCCATCATTTACATGTATAACACTGTCCAATATACATTGTGAGCTACATTAAAAATTGCAGGCAAACATGTTCAAATTGCCATTGGAAATCATCTGTCCAGTCTGGACACACAATGTGTGGGTGTAATTTAAAATTCAAAATATCAAAAAGAATATTGATATCTTAACAAAGCATTGCTTGCTGGTAAGGAATGACCACATGAATATAAAATATTGCTACAGATATATGATATATTTTCCCCCAAAATGAAAATGTATCAATAATTGCAATGAAATGAAAAGTTTTGAAAAAGTAACTCACTCATTGAATTTACAGGTAAGTCCACACAATAAAAAAAACAACAACAAAAAACAGAAGTCTTTTTAAGAATTCTGATCTGTGCATGGTGGACATGGTGACCCAGATAAAAAGTTCCAATTAGACAAGAATTCTTGGACTGGTTTATGAGATAAAAGGCTCAATTTATATCCAAGAGTAAAAGAAAGTGTGCCAATACTATAGATCAATTTCCTAAAACTAAAAAGTTCAATAGTTTTCTATGTGGTGTCTATAAGCTAGTACTATGCCAAAATATCATCACTGGGCAAAAACTACATGTATCATCATTTGGCAAAAGATAACATCATATTGGCTTTCACAGTATAGCAGACCCTATTTTCTTCTGGGAGCTCATAAGTGGGTCAGGAAATAGGATGTGGATTTTTTTTATAGTGAAATTAAATGTCAAAATCGTGTATCGATGGGCAAGTAGACATCACATTTTAAAAACCAGAATTATTCAATCCACAGGACAGGTCCTTCTTTACCAACCATATATGTGACCCTCCACAACAAAACAACCAATAAGTCGCAATGGAAGTTTTAGAGTAAACAGCTGAAAAAGGTGGTTTGGGGTAGAAATGTTGATTTTAAGTTTTGTGTATTTTCTGAAAGTTCATTTATCAATCTACCATCTGACAAAATTTCAGGTTAAAATATCTTGTTGAAATATGTTTTTACTCTAATTCAAAATGACCATGTTTTCCTGGACATTCAAACTTTCTGTGTCAACTTGCTGGGATTGTACTTCACATCGCTTTTCTGGTATACCTTAAAATCTATCCACTGTCTGATATTTAAATTCTATAGAAACAAAGAAATATATCTATTCTGAAGGTATGGAAAGTTTCAACCCAATCCAATTAGTACTTCATAGTGTATGCTAGGGAGTTTTGACTCAACCTTTTGAGCGACAAACAATAGGACACAGATAGGCGCTCTTAAATAGTCACTCTTCTTTAGAGCCCGTTTTCTCTATTGTTTTGGTCATTAGCCTGTCTGACACGTTGGCATTCTTATTGTAATTTTAATACAAGGGTTTGCTTAAAATCCAAACAAGACAAGTTATATATCATTTTAAAGCTTAGAATCTAAGCTTTCAAACTGTGTTGAAATTTAAAAACCCAAATTTCCGACTTATTGGTGGTTTTGTGGTGGAGGGTCACATATGTACCTGCAAATTTTGTGTAAATTGTGTACTTTACTCTAGTTTAGGCTTTGCACCAAACTTGACTTTAAGGAAAGGTTTGTCATTTCATAGTAATTCTGACTACGGAGTACCATAGTCTAAACATCTCAAATACATTCATATTGGCTTGCAACTTTTTACTATTACTTACTGGACCTTGTACAAAAGAACAATTATTAAAAGGGTGACTAAATTAGAGAGAAAAAAGGTGCTGTTTCCATGTATTTTTGCATTCAAATCACGAATCTGGCAATTGATTGTCAAAATTATGTCTCGTTTTGGCGAAAAAGGGGGAAAAGTAGAGGTTTGGGGACCGTTCCTTAAAACTCGTGAGCTGATTGGCTAATTGACGTCACACCCCCAAGTGACGTATGAAGAGTAAGAGGCACAAGATCTGCAGGCTGCGTAACATTGTACACACAATGCGGTATTTGACCCCTCTGTTCAACGGACAATTTATGAAAAATGGAAATTAATCAATACAGTCTAAGGAGTGAATAATCATTGTCAATATATTTTCTTTAAGATCAGTGAACACTTTTGCCCAAATATACAGCTCTTGTTTTGTTTTTTAACTTTTCTTTGAACTATGTTCTCATCCATCTGAGCTTGCTGAACGATAGTTTTGCATTGGTCTTAAACGCGTACACAGCCGTTTTATGCGTCTGTGCAATGTACTACACATCTTTAGTACGGCAACTATGTTCCCCCTCGTACTAAGCGACTGGTGAACGCTTTTGTTTGGTTTGTTTTTACTCTCTCCTTTTTTTACTTCGCTTTACATGTACTACGGTAGTACTGACTTAGATTTTTGGCTGAATTCTTCGAGTAACTTAGAGAGATGGATAGTGATCGCAAGTCCGATTTGGAGGACTTTTTTGAGCCAGATACGAACTCTGATTTATTAGATGATTTATCGATCCCGAAAGAGAAGAAGCTCAAGTGCAGTGGCAAGGGGAATTCGACCATATATGTCCCTCGCAGAAGACGCGCCAGGGCATGGTGAAGGGATCGCGGTGGAAGGGGCCACGGGTGAAGCTGCTGCAGCTGTTGGAGAAGAAAAGTGATCACTGCAAATTGTACTCCACTCACTTGGCCCTTGCCACTCTGCCCGCGTGAGCATACCTTTGCGACCCACAATTTCCGTAGATTTTCAGCTTTAGGAAAATGATGTACGTAGGCTTACATCATCTTTAGGGGTCTTGCTACAGCCCGCAACTATACACCGATTTGGCATTATTGATGAAATTGTGTCCCAAAATCGTTATTGTGAGGAATTAAACACACAAAAATATGCGATGCAAATGGTCGATGCGGTGAATGTCATGCTCGGCAATGGGCTGGGCCTGCCGGGGCGTGCGGGCGCGCACGGTATATAGGTTGGTGGAATATTTTCCCTTGTTTCTCGTACGTCACAGATCACGTGATCATGATGTCGCTCGATGGGGTTTTTTTTAGGGGCGGGGCTTATGACTGTTTAAATCAGCAAAAATGTACTTTTCAAATGATTATGAAATACGACTGAATGCATAAAAAAGTGTGTGATAGATATTTTTTGGCTCCTGATGACTCCTTCCTACGAAAAATGGGCAAATAATTTTTAATTTTAGTCACCCTTTAACTTTTACAAGATTATCTATTCACATACATTGTACATACATCCTTTTTGAATTTTACAACCCAAAGTAACATACCTGAAATAAGCAACATAGAAAATGTGCCCCCCCTCCTTCCAAACTTTTGACCAAAAAAGAAAAATGTGAAAACCTTTTTTCCCCTTTTTTTTCTTTACTTGTCAGCATTTTTTCAGAATTGACCCCCCCCCCCCTCCTTTTACAAAACCCTGGATCTGCCCGTTTTACATCCCATGAACAAAAAAAGTTGATGATTAATAAAAATTAAAGGTAGCCTGCAATGTGGAAATAACAGTGCTGAACGAACAACAGATTAGCGTGTTTTCGCTGCACGACTGGAGATGATAGCTTGTCAGGCAGGTCATTAATGTAATAGATGAAGAGGCAGGGGCCAAGGACAGAGCCCTGGGGAACACCTGAGATTACATCAACTGCGGAAGACTGATACCCATCAAGGACTTGTTGTTTCCTTTGATGAAGGAAGCATGAAGGAAGCTTGAGATCCATGAATTGGTCTTGCCGTGCACTCCATAGAAATCAAGCTTGTGTAAGAGTCTTTGATGGCCAACCTTGTCAAATGCCTTACTGAAGTCCATGACCAGGACATCTGTCTGAAGGCCTTGATCCAAGTTCTTGGGTACATGTAGGTCAGAGATGAATCCCAGCAGTTGAAGATCAAAGGACCTGTTTTGTTGAAACCCATGTTGTAGAGGGTAGAGGATGTCACTCAGGGGCCTGTTTCTCGAAACCGTCATACATGTATGTCTAAGTTCTTGACTAAGTCAGCGCTAGTTCTCTAGTTGTCCGCTACGTGTTTCACGAAGCCGTCTTTACCAAGATGCACGACAACTTCCTGACTAAGGACTTATGACGCCTCCAACCCTGTCATATCTTTTTTAGTCGACGTACAGCGCCATCACGTGTTATTTATTGGGTAGATTATGGTCGGCAAAAAGGGACACTACTTCTATGCAACTCTTTCTACGCATTCACTTTATCTGAAATTTATCCATGTTTATATTATGAAAATTATATGAAAATACATAGTGTTTCTGTTCAAGGCTTGTCTCCACTTAACTCTAGTGAATCAACACTCTTTCCACATTCTAATGGATAAAAATATAAACAAAAAAAAACAACAACAGTCTAATTGAGGTCATTTCAATATGAAAGGAACTTCTTTTTTTTCAAATGAAAAAGAAAACCATAATAAAAACGATAACAATAATAGACCTACAGGAGATAGGCCTGTATCAAAATGTGGTGGGATTTTTAAAAAAAAGTTAAACCAAAACTTGTCAAATTAATCCCATCATTGGAAACTGGAAAAACAAAAATAAACTATTGACAAATAAACATTGGGCAAGAAAAAAAAATACAAGCCTTACTGATAAGCAATGCCATGGGAAGTATTATAATGTAGAAAAATATAAATTCATAACTGTTGCTAGGTATGTTTTATGTCAAAATGAATTTAGTAAGTCTCTTAACTTCTGATTGCAAAGCTATTTTACGATATGGGTCCTTCATATCTGATCAGTTAGCATGAAAAATGACGTGCTACCATAATAAACTTGAAAATCACATGTTACTTTTTATATAATTACAAGAGTGCTTTTTGTGTGAAAACAAATAATTGGGCGATCTTCGTAAATGATTTCTATAAAGATTTCTTTAGAGAACTAAAATCCGACGAGGGAACTGTAATATGACACCGTAGGCCAGCCATAGTCAAAGGCATATTCTCTGGTTTTCAGACCCATATCAGTGTAAACATGGACTATATCAACAATTTTTTAAATGAATACTTTGAAATATACGTGTTTAAACTTATAATATGAATATTTTTGTAATTTCCATATCATAATCAAGCCCAAAAACATTATGTAAAGCATTCAAAGCATATCATTATTACAATGAAAATATATGGGTTTATTTTGATAAACTATCAAATGACAACATCCGGGGGGTACCTATCCAACATAAAAAGTGGCTCACCGATTATGAAATCAATAACTCATATTTTTCATTTTACAAGCGAATCCATCATGTAATTTACATAATTAAAAAAGTGTTTGGTATCTATTATACCCTTCTACATTTTCTATTTTCTTTTATTTCCTAATTCATTCAAATATTTGCAGTTGAGTTAGATTTAGCTTTTAAAAATATAGTGTAATTGCAACCAAGGCTACGTGTCGGCTCCTATTCTCGCCGATAGTATCGATATCACGAGATGTCTACCTAGTTAGCTCTTCGTGAAACAGTTTAGGAAGATCATAGACATCTCCGTAGTTGGCGGATAAAGTTATGACTGTCTTGTCGTTGGTTTCGAGAAACAGGCCCCAGGCTGCTATGCTTCATCATGTTGCTGGCTATGAAATATTCGAGCAGCTCAGTGCAGAAGATGCAAGTCAGTGACTCAATGATATAGGTCGGTAGTTACTAGGGTCAATTCTGTCTCCCTTTTTGTAGATCGGAACCACATTTGCTTCTTGCCAATCCTCTGGTACCTCGCCAGTGTCTTACAAGATCCTGTAGATGTTGGTAAGGATCGGAGCGATGATGCCGGAGAGTTTCTTCAGAACTTGAGGTGCTAAGCCATCAGGTCCAGGTGCTTTGTGGTTCTTGATCTTCTTCAGCATTTTCTCCACGCCTTGGACTGTTATCTCTATTTCTGGCATGTCTGGATAAGGAGATGTTTCTGGCAAGAGGTGCGGCGGGACTGGGGTTTCTCTAGTGAAGACTCGCTCAAATTGCTGGTTGATGATTTTTGAGTAGGATCTGTCACTGTCTGCCCTTCAGATCTGAGTTCAGCTATCCCAGTATTGCCGGTCCTGTTGTGCTTGATGAATTTCCAGAAACGTTTCATAGAGTCCAGACTTATCTTCCTCTTCATCATCTGTGGTGAAGATTGACTCCAGATATTTCCAGTATGCCTTTCTGAGTTCATCTTGGAGTTTGTGTTAAGGTGTCTTTCTCCCTTCCCCCCCCCCTTCCCCACCCCAATCCCTGAGGCTGAGCGCCCCTCTCCGCACCATAGATCTACTAATGTTAGATCTAGTATACCCCCCCCCCCCCTTTGCTAGTCTCGTCCCCCTGGCCGTGACAAGAAATCACCGCCCATGAAATGGTGAATTATGCATTTATGTCAGGATTTTATCTCAATAAATTTGAAATTGAATTTGAATTTGGAAGTACATATACATGGGCACTGTATCTCAGAGTAGTGCTACGTGTTTGTACGTGCACTTATACATACTGTACAAGCTTATCTGAAGATAACCTTGTACTCCACAATAGCTTTTATGGGTGAATAGGCTTCAATAGATTTTGTGTGTGTTAGCAGGCTATGGTCCCTTCTAATTCTACTATCATTCATACTGTACATACAAAATGTGGACTAGGATCTACATGAGAGGAAAATAATTATTCAAAATTCCACTTTCAACTCTGAAACCTCAAATCTGTAGACTGTAGCATAGGCATGATAGGCCATAGCCATGCCATAGACAGTAATCTGACTAAGAGTTAAGGAGTCCCTGAATCGCTGGTAATCTAGCAGTAAATACCACTCACACTTATGCGAGGTTATTGGAGATAATCTCGCACTCAGTACCTTCATACCGTGAGCAATTGCCTCCCATAGGCAAGTGTGTGATATCTTGCCCATATGTGTGCAGGAGAGGAGCAAGATCGCTGACCAAAAACAGCCTGAAAATTTCACTTGATCAAGATGACAAAGATCCTATCGAAGTATCTGGCATGAAATTAGATATTCTATCATTCTAAAATGTAGAGGGAAGTATTTTCTCAAAATTTTGCCGATTATATTGGTGTTTTTACCTCCTCAACTTAGAGGTCGTGACAGGCCAAAATTGACACAGCCCCATATAGTGATGGTCCCGTGAGTGAGTAAATACTAGATCTAGTACCTAGCACTTATCCAATGAACAAGGTTATAATATAACCTTGTCCTCCCAAACCAATATGGTAATGGTGAAAACACATAAGGGCAGACCTCTACTGCTGTACTACTGCCAGCCACAGTAAACAAATGCAGATTTCCTCTCTCCACAGAGAGAGGGCAGATTTCCTCTCTCCACAGAGAGAGGGCAGCAGTACAGAAGGATCAGAGCGCGTTGATAGAGAGAGTTGTGACACGCGCATAATAAGCATGCGCGTACGCGGTCTTTGTTTAAAACATGGCGGATCATGGAGCTTCCAATAGTTCCCTTTCACGTACATTCTCTATGAGAGGGAACTTTTTGAAGCTCCATGAAATGACTGACCAATCAGAAGCGACCTCCAGTGTCAGGACTCTCTGTATGGATAGCTCTGAGAAGGATCAATCAGTCTCAACAGAAAAATAGAATGAACACAAAATTTGATGCTTAAAATTCCACATTCCCTGAATCATTGGTTTAGCTGGTCACCAAACAAGAGGGACTTTCACAGACAACTTGCTGGTAAGTAATATTTTGAGTTTCACTATTTTGATCTGATATTTTGGCTGGATATATTACAGCAGGTTGCAGCTGCATAGTTTCAAGTGGGGCTGAGTGGTTCACCTAGTAGCAAATCTAAGACTAAGAAAATAAAATCTCGCTTAGAAAGTAACTTAGATCTAGATCAATTTTGTTGTCTTTTTTTGGGGGGTGGGGTGGGGGTGGGGGGGGGGGGGGACTACTGCAACAGTCAATGTTTGACACATTCCCAGATAGGCAAGGGCCTATGACTTTGACTTTGTGAGTGTGCTACGTGCTTGCTTGAGCCTTACTAGCTAAACTAAAGATCTACAGCAGAATCTCAGCGCAGCTCAGCCGTTAGCTGCCGCACCCTCTCGGCCAGGAAATACTATGCGTCGATCGACATCGGGGCTAGAAAGCGAGAAATATTGGTGAAGGAATTAGTTAAAATAAAATTGCATGATAAAAGAACTCACCCAGAAGAAGACATTGTAAATGAAAACAAGAATTTTCAAAGTTGTGTGACCACAGTCAGGTTTGCGAATTAAAGGCATTTTGAGAGACTTTCACAGTGCCAGTGGGTACTTTCTCTTCTGATAAACTTCCAAACATTGATGATTAGTTTTGTCTTCAGGCACCCGCTACATTTTCTAGAGCTAGAGAAATGAGAAGAGAGTCATTTCAGTATTCATGGCGTCGCCGGGGGGGGGTGCGGAGGGTGCGAACGCACCCCCCTCCAGACCCCCCCCCCCCAAAAAAAAAAAAAAGGATTTTTTTTTTTTTTTTTTTTTTTTTTTTTTTTTTTTTTGGGGGGGGGGGGCGTCGCCGGGTGGGGGGGGGGGTGCGTCTTTTGAAAAGGGCGACCTGTTCTTAATAGTGTCGAACAGCTCATATCTGCGCCACCAGCACCACTGCCTGACATTGGAGTTGGTAAGTTTTGTCTTTTTTTTTCCAAAAGGCACCCCCCCCCCCTTGAAAAAAGCTGGTGACGCCACTGGTATTATTATTATTATTTTTTTTTTTTTAATCTATAAATACTTTTTGCATAGAGTCAAAGGTTTTAAATGTCTAAAATTCAATAATAATAAACATCAAGGGAGACATACTAGTCTAGATCTACTTGTTTCTCGATTATTTTTTAGTTTTGGGGTGGCGATGTGACTGACCCCGTTCATTGGCTAGCAAGATTTCCCCACGGACTATGAGGAGGCTGCATGCATGCAGGGTCGGCGATTCAATTGAGGGGGGGGGGGGAGGAGGGGGTGCGGCTCACATGACACTCGCTGACTTCATAACAGTCTAACGACATTTTTTATATCAGTCAAATGAAAGAAAAAATAAGAAGATTACAAATACAGTTGCCGTCAGAAATTAAAGATAAACGGTTACTTTGGGACTTTTTAAAAATGAAGATACGAAGATTTATTCAAAAATATTCTAAGCAGGTTGCAAGAGATAGGAAGGAAAAAAACTAAAGCCTTGGAAAATTATCTCTCAAGGTGCAGCTTGTCTCCTTCTTAGCTCAAGATATATCATGGGAAAATGTATATGACACAACATATGTTGAGTTCACAAAAAGACAAGCAGCATCTTTAGAGATAATGGAGAAAATATGAAATTTTGTGTACAAAACATTATGGAGAGTTGTACTACTAAACATGTCACTTTGAAGCAACATTGCCAATTTGAGGATCGCAATAGAAAGTAAATTGAGACTTTTCAAACTTTCATAAGTTTCTCATTTCGTAACCGATTTTGATGGAACTTTTTTTTTTTAATTTCTTCTCTATCCTCTCTTTTCATTAAAATGGATATTTCCGCAGGGTTTCATTCTCCTTTAAAGTTACCTAGACCATCTAAGTCATTGACAAAAAGGTTGTCAGTGCAGCCTGACCATAGCCGCCGGGTTTAGCCCCCAGACTCGGCCCCAAAAGAGACCCCAAAGTCAGATCGATTTCACCCCATCTCCCCCAAGCAAACTTTGTCAGTTGGAAGCAGTATGACTGGACATTACAGAACACACACAAAAAAAAACTGACAGAAATTTTCGTCGGGATGGGGTGTCACATGGCCCCTAAAATTGGGGTAAAATTTTCCCCTTGAAGCCCAGGGACCAAATTTTATCAGAAGGAAGAGCTATATGGATGTACATTCCAAAAATATAAAAACTGACAAAATTGTCCATCGGGAATGGGGTGTCAGACCCTCTGAAATGAAAACCTAAAGTGCCCTTTGACAATGCTTTACCCCCCCCCCAAAAAAAAATGCTCTGTACATAAAGGAAAACCATTTTCTTACCTTCTGACTATGATAACTCAAAAGTGTTTTATTCAATTCAATTCAAATTTTCATAATGTAATTTTGAGTATGATAATTTTCATGAGGTGCAATTTGGTGTCAATTGGTCATTTCATTAATAAGTTATTAAATTGTGAAAAATGTATTGCTTACTCAAAAGTAGCCCACGAATATTGTCAGGATTATGTAAACACACCCATTGACCATCTGACAAGGTAATAGAGGAGCTTGCTTGGTATCTGTGCAACTAACACATGAATAGTAAATTTCAGCCTGGCAGTCTCATACCACAGATACCTGAAAAGCTCTTCTATTATGCCTTGTCAAACATGTTAATACGGAAAATGGGTGTGTTTACATGATCCTGACAATATTTTAGGGCTACTTTTGAGGAAGCAATACATTTTTCACAATTTAATAGCTTATTAATCAAAAGACCAATTAACACCAAATTGCACCTCAATAAGATTATTATACTCAAAATGATGTTATGAAAATTTAAAGGGCCCCTGCCATCAAAATGCAGGTGGATAGTACCTGTTGGTGTGCAGTTCTACATACATCTCATATTTTGATATTTAAACTTCTAGATATGTTTCATAGATTTTTAAATGTTTTTTGAAATAATTTTCTACAACCTGCTAAGCCCCACCCACTTAAAAAAATCCTCCAGACCATTTGCCCCCTGTGACATCATCTATCAATCATCAGTGAGCTAATAGCGATTTTTGCAAGTGAAATTGGTATCTAACTTTGTCAAAGCTGAAACCTGTTACAATACAACATAGGAGTTGCTATGTCAGACATGCTGTAGCATCGATCAGCAGGAAAACAAATTAGGGCAATGAGGCGGTATTGTATGAAAGCATGAAATTCTATTATGAGTGTGTGCTAAGCTGGGGGATCACTGTCCATTGTATAGTGGAATGTATTGTAACAGGTGTCAGCTTTGACAAAGTTAAATACCAATTTCACTTGCAAAATCGCTATTAGCTCACTGATGATTGACAGATGATGTCACAGGGGCAAATGGTCTGGAGGATTTTTTTAAGTGTGTGGGGCTTAGCAGATTGTAGAAAATTATTTCAAAAAAATATTTAAAAATCTATGAAACATATTGTAGCAGACACTACAAAACAAATCTTGCAGGCTAGAAGACTTGAGGTGCACTAATGTATATTTTAATATAAATTCAAAATGGCTGACAAGTACATAAACAAAAATGACCAATCAGAAGTCTGCAAGAAGTATGTACCAATGAGAAAAGATAGAATGAGTCATGTGATAAGTCAGTCAGGGTTGGATGGTCAGTGAGTCATGGTAGATGGTATGGTAGGCAAGGTTCAGTGGGCATGGGACAGAACAAAAGATTTTGAGTGAATAGGGATGAAATGAAAGGAATGTAGGTGAGTGGAGCAATGTCCTCAAGAAAACAGGTGGAAGTTTGAATAGAGAGAAAATGTAAATAAGAGGGAGAAGTGATCATGGAGACAAATTTATACAAGTCACAATAATGTTACCTTACAATATTTAGATGTATGTACTAGAACTGCACACCAACAGGTATCCACTTGCATTTTGATGGCAGGGGCCCTTTAAATTGAATTGAATAAATCACTTTTAAATTATCATAGTAAGAAACTGTTTTTTCTTTACATACAGAGCATTTTCGGGGGCAAAGTGTTGTCCAAAGGCACTTGGGGGTTTTCATTTCATGGGGTCTGACACCCCCTTCCCGATGGACGATTTTATCAGTTTTTATATTTTTGGAATGTACATGTATCCATAGCTCTTCCTTCTGACAAAATTTGGTCCCTGGTCTTCAAGGGGAAAAATTTACCCCAATATTTAGGGGCCGTTGGCCCCTAACCCCGACGGAAATTTTTGTCATTTTTGGGGTGTTCTGTAATGTCCAGTCATACTACTTCCTACTGACAAAGTTTGGTGCATGGGGGAGATGATGTGAAATCGACCTGACTTTGGGGTCTGTTCAAGTGGGGGCCGCTGGGGGCTAAACCCGGCGGCTACAGTCAGGCTGACAACCTTTTTGTCAATGACTTAACTGGTCTAAGTAACTTTACGGGGTCAAATCTTATGGGTCAAATGGGGTGACTATTTTGGGACAGGCTCCAAGACTATTCAAGTTCTTCACACACGTCACATCTCCGTTTTGCGCGGATCGGCCGAAATTTTCTGAGAAAAATGTCACTGAGATTTACTTTGCAATTTAAATTTAGTCAGTAAATTGAAAAGTCAGTTAAATTGTCTTTATCCAGGGGCGGCGCTACAGGGGGGGGCAGAGGGGGCGACCGCCCCCCCCCTATGATTTCAAGTAGTGAAAAAAGAAAAAAAAAGAAAAAAGAAGAAAAGGAGGAAGAAAAGTGAAAGAAAAGGGAAGAAAGAAGAAAGAGGAGTATTAAAAAGAGAGGTCTTAAACATATAACTCTATATTACCCCTGTTATTTAATGGGGAAAAAATATGACGTCATCTTTAGGTCGTCTTGCCCCTCCTATCAAAATACCCTGGCGCCGCCCCTGTCTTTATCTTTTTCTCGATTGACACGATATCAATCGAGAAAAATAGAAACAATTTACATGACAGTGTCAATCGAGAAAAAAATAAAGACAACTGAAAAGTGACCGTTTCAATTTACCGTTCTGACTACAATTTTTTGCAAGGTAAATCACAGTGACAATTTTAGCGGAAACTTTTTGTCAGGTCCCTCGGGCGGGCGGGCAACCGTGCCCCACTCCGGCTACCTCCTCCAGAATCGAGTGGGGCTGAGCATATTTTTTTATACTATGATAAGCATTATGAAACGTGTCTACTTAAAAATGTGAGGGGAACTGCAGCCCCCCCCCCCCCCCCCTCCGTTTCGCGGGCCCGTCAGCTATAGGACGATAGGCCTATTCCAGTTAGATCTACATGCATATAGGAAAATTCATCAATTTAAAAAAAGGGAGTACCGGCATACACCAAGATATTTCAATCTTTTCCATCAAGTTTTTATAGGTCCCCCTCTTTTCCTAAGAGGTGCCCTCGTCAATTTTGTTGTTATCCCCCCCCCCCCCCCCCCCCCCCCCCGAACGTTGATAATAATTTTTATCGAGAGAGCTCGCTATATAGCTCGGCGCAGAGCTATCCATACAACGCGCTCTCTGGCTCGGCGTCTGTTTTTAGACTGGTGACTTACCTGTTCTTGGGCGTATGTGCGTGCAGTGCATGTGTATTTAGTATTTAAAGGGGAAGTTCACCCCGAAGATTACTTAAGTTTAAAAAATGCAGAAAAAATAAAGAAAAATATTGGCGAAAGTTTGGACAAAATCCGTTAAAGAATAACGGAGTTATGGACTTTTGAAGTTTTGATTTTGTGACGTCACATGCGAGCAGCTCCTCCATTATGTTATGTGATAAATATTCCATAATATACAGTTTTCTCAGAAAATTTAGAATATTTTCGTCTGTGCATTTGATATATTGTCAGAAATGTTATTCAATGCTAGATTCTGAAAAGAAACAATATTAATTTATTGTGGAACGTAAAAAAAATGCCAATATATGGAATATTTATTACATGACCAATGGGCAGCTGCTCGCATGTGACGTCACGAATCCAAAACTTTAAATACTCATAACTCTTTTATTATTTGACCGATTTTCATCAAACCTTCGCCAATATTTTTCTTTATTTTTTCTGCATTTTTTAAATTCAAGTAATCTTCAGGGTGAACTTTCCCTTTAACATCATTACAAAAGGATAGCGTGCACCGGAATTACAAAGTTGTAATGGCGTACTATTTGCAAACAATGCGGTAGCAATTGATTGTTCAAAACATTTCTAATTCGTGGTGAGTTTGAGAAATTTGTACATTTTTAGTAGTTGTGGTAGTATGGGATAGGATCTGACGTATTTTTAAACCTGGATTTTGCTCATAGCTAGCTAGATTGTAGCTTTCAATCCAGTTTCAATCCAGTTTTTGTCTTCGTAATTAATCGTGCCACGCAAATGCCGAGTCTCGGATCAGGCAGAGCGCTATCCTATAGTAATAATGGCAATGCAAATTGCAATGGCAATTCGTTAGAATGGACGAGTTGACTGGTCGAGTGCGAGTGAGTGTGTGTGCGTTTGGTTGATTTGACTTGACAGAGTTGGGCCCTGTCTTAGAAAGAGTTGCGATTGATTTGAATCTATCACAACTTAAAATTAATCACAACTATCATACTATGGAGTGTGTACTTAAAATTAACACTATAAGTATAAGTCATAAGTGGGTAGAAGTAGGAGTAGGACTGAGTCACAGAGTCCTAGTTTTACACCATGTAGTACATACGAGGTTATCTTCAGACCGAGTAGGAGATGAGATTAATCTTATTATTTTGTGTACAAAACTTATTGAGAGTAGTACTACTAAACCTGCTATTTTGAAGCAACATTGTCAATTTGAGGATCACTATAGACCTGTAGAAAGTAAATTGAGACTTTTCAAACTTTCATAACTTTTTCATTTCGTAACCGATTTTGATGGAACGTTTTAAAAATTGCTTCTCTCTAATTTCCTCTCTTTTCATTAAAATGGATATTTTCCCAGTGTTTCATTCTCCTTTCACCATTCTGTCAATCCATAGCAGTTCAGTGTCTCCTTTTAGTGACGTTTTTGCATTAATCCATTTTCTTTTGATCCAGAATGCTAGGAATTACACATACGGGTAATTCCATGAAAATGTCCACTTTTGGTGAAAAAACAAAGTTTATTTTGAACATTTTCCTTTTATGTCACTTGAATATGCATGATTTGAACTTTATGTAACAATATTCAGTTTTTTTAATTTTTGAATATTTTGACCCAAAATGGCCATTTTTTAACCCAAATATGAAATTACACAATTTTATGGCAAAATATGGTTAATTACATATTGAGTCATTTTTAGAAATTTCATCTGTTATAATAATAAAGACAACCAAATCTAGTTAGTACTAGGGGGAATTTTATATCTATATACAAAAGTCAAAAATTTTAAAAATATTGATATTCTTGTGATTTAATGGCGGTCAAAGGTCAAATGGATTTTTGTCCCGTCTGTCACGTTTTTTAAGGTACTTTTTGCATTTACAATAAATTAGACCATTGTTTTTGAATAAAATTTTGCAGTCTTGCTCTTTGGTAGGGGGGAAATTCATTTCTACTGCTAACTTAGCAGAATTCGATATTATGAAGATAATTATCAATCATAAAGTAATGTCCCGTCTGTCACGTTTGGCATCTACAGCAAAAATATGTATGGATGGGACTACATGAAAATTTTCCGACAGATGAAAATTAAAATCCTTTTGCTATTATGTTTCATGATATTAAAGATGACCTTTTAACCCCTTTAGAACATGAGAATAAGGTATTTAATGCTGGAAATTTGATTGTCTTTAAAAATTCTATTTTGTGTACAATCTCAATGTGTCCCGTCTGTCACGTTTTTTTTGTCCCGTCTGTCACGCTCACTTTTTGGCATTTTCCTCCAAAAGTAAGATGAAATTTCAAATGTATACTAGCAGATTTCAAAAAGGTACCAACAAGTGATAACATGAATACACATATTTTGTTTCAAGATTTTCCAGTGAGGAGAGCTTAGTTGAAAAGTATCGAAGCAGAAATGGCTTGGTAAATTCATGTCCCGTCTGTCACGCTGAACTTGAAGCCCCACCCACAATTTGTGGGAGGGGCTTGAAAAAAAAATTTCCCCCCATTTTGTTGACCAAACCCTATAGATCACATCTCTACATCAAATTAAGAATCACTTTTAAATGAAATATGAAATATCAAGTAAAAACATAAAAATGTGAGGGTTGGATGTCCCGTCTGTCACGCTGGAATTACCCATACATCAACAGAAAAAGCAAAGATTTTAAAAAAAAAATTGAGTCTATTTCCTATGCAACATGTTGAGCCATTCACAAATAAGAGCAATGTAATTGTACATGTAACTAATCATTAGTCTTTACATTGGCAACGTAGTGTAAAATATATAATCACTATTTCCTTTGCAAATTGGCAATTTTCTGTTAAATTTTGCAACTGTGATTAACATTGTTGCCAATTTGAGGAGGGAAAGGTGATTAATTTAGACCTTAAAATTCTCTGAACTGCTATGGGTTAATTAAAGTAAAGAAAATGTATCGGCAAAGATGTGAACTTGTATAATCTTACATAAAGTTAAAAACCCTTCTGGCTCTCTTGATGAATAGAACAGAGAGCTGGGCCCTGTTTCATGAAAGCTTGTCATTAATATCAAGTCACAATGACAGTTATAAGCTACTGAAATACTTGCATCTGATTGGCTGAGAGCAAATTTGTCATAGAAATCATGCAGTTGTTATTGATAAGTTTTATGTAACGGGGCCCAGCAATTGCCTACTTTTAGTGATGTTTCTTTCAACTTTGTAATTGAGCTCTCTTTTTTTTAATTTTCAGTTTCTCAGGGACTTTGTAAGAAGCAGAAGGGAAGATGTCTCAGTACACAAGAAAAGATCCCCCATGGTCTCATGTGGGAGTTCCAGGTGCAGGGCTCAGTAAGTTTCTGTTTACTACACTGCGGATTTGTTGTTTCGCTTTCTCTCATGCCAGCTAACTATTAATTTAGGATTGTAGAATGTTACAGAAACCAGAGCAGCATTGTACCGGTAATGTTTTTTGTTTCCATTCACAAAAGAATTACTTGGGTTACTTGAGATTGTATTGTCTTAAGCAATGTGATAATCTCAGGTGTTGTTTATAGTGAGTTTTCAGTTATAACCCTGTTTGAAGAGAGGGAGTGTATATGTTGCACTGACATTTTTATGACTGAACATTTTCAGTGTTCTCTTAAACAGGATTTTTGTGAATTTTAATTTGAATTCATATGAGAAGCACTCTTTGGTTCAAGAAAATTGAGGGGTAGGGTTTGCTTAAGAAAGCTATTGAAATTTGCTTTTTGTGCTCAATATCTGTATTATCAAAGTTTCATTCATATAGCACCTACATGTATCTGAAACCAATTCATTATTTTAAACATATGATCAATTAAAATGCTGCTATGATATCAAACATTCAGATATTGATAACCACACCTGTTCTTCGTTCTAGATCAAACTCTAATGCAACAGAACCAGTCACTTCTAGGTGCACAGCCCGGCGTAGTTGGTACTCCAACTACCAACGTGTACGGTCAGTCGATGGTAAGCAACACTGGCCTAGGAGCAGCGGGAGCTACAACAGCCTACCCCACCCCACAGCAGACAATACAACAGAGACAGAACATTGCCCTACAACAGGTACTTGATTTCATTCTCACATAGACCACAGGCTTCTCGGGCAGAAAAGGAATATCGCAAATACCATGGGGTGATCTGAGAGGACCAAAGCAATTTTGCTGGTTGAAAGTATGTAAATTGACACATTTATTGGTCCATATTGAGTGAAATATGGCCTAATGAGGACATCGCAGGGAGGTGGTTTGGGAGGACCAGAACAACTTTGGAGATTGAAAGTAGGCATTGACTGATTTATTACCCTTGTCAGTACCCTTGTTAGGAGAATCTACACATGGTTTTTATTTTCTGAAATTCCTCACCCTTGGTATCAGCA
This sequence comes from Heliocidaris tuberculata, assembly GCA_025618425.1. NCBI lineage: Eukaryota > Metazoa > Echinodermata > Echinoidea > Camarodonta > Echinometridae > Heliocidaris > Heliocidaris tuberculata. Next base: position 20,321,805 of record CM046851.1, on the reverse strand, counting down.
CCAAGTGTGTAATGTACTGGCGAGAAGGCTACTGACAATGTAGTCTTAAGATTAAGTTGAGTTCTGGTCCTGAGATTAAATTGTCAAAGAAACTGTCTCAAAACAATTGAGAAAGGTTGATTATATAGCACATAAGAATTGGTGTATGCTGTAAGGTTTTGGGTTTTGAATCTCCAAAATGATAAGAAATCGACTCAATCCTGCTGAGACACACAGATATGTATATGGGACTACAGATAAATGGTCGGCCCGAACATTTCAGCTGTTTCTTGTCATATTTTAAATGTGAGGACATTTGAAGAGCAATCCTTTTCAGGGGACGTAATCTACTACGGTAATCTTCCAAACTAACATAATAAAGATGAGAAAGCACACAAATTATTTTTTAACTTTCCCAGAACTCAACCTTCCCTTTAAACTGTAGAACCAGAAATTTCCACGAACTTTCATATAGATAGTAAAATTGAAAATAAAGTCTATTGCAAGCTTTCTAATCAGAGGAAAGGCCAAATCGGCCCTGAGTCGTAGCGACATCAGAGCAGTCCTATGATTGTCAACGATTTGAAACTGATTTGGCCCTTATTCCAGGTATACGGCTGACAGCGCACCCAAACTTCATGTTTAGTATTCATATTATTGTTCAGAACCTGAATCAGGTAGATTTAATTTGTTAAAATGCCCATATTTAAACGCTATTGTGATTTATATCGAAAATCGGATCGTATAGTGTGCAGTGGGCTTTACATGTACTACTGTGGAATAGTCTGAATCCATGAAGTAGAGCCGAGTTGGTTTGGGACTAATCTAGAGATTGGTGAGTCTTGTTCTAATGCATGGACTGAGCTCTCGGCCAGTCATTTGATAAGGATACGCAAGACTGTTTTGTAATAATTACATGTACTATGTTTCGTCTTCATCCTCACTCAGCAACAAGCAGCAGCCCAGAATGCAGCAGCGGCGGCGGCAGCAGCAGGCTCCCAGGGAGGAGGTACCCCTCAGCTAACGGTCAGCTACCCCACAACAAGGGCCACACAGGGTGGTCAGCCCAGACAGAGGGTCTTTACCGGGACAGTCACCAAGCTCCACGATACCTTTGGCTTCGTGGATGAAGACGTCTTCTTTCAAACAAAGTGAGTAAGCTGTGGGCAGAATGGATGGGGTCTGTGGCTTAGTTTAAGGTTTGAATATCTTTGTCCTTTGCTACACGATGGCTTGTAATGAGGCCTGGGACTGGCTGCACTGTCAAATAATGCTGTGTTGATTTTCAGATTTTGGAAATTTACCTGCATGCATGTCTTATTTTCCATAATATAAGCATATAATTATCATTACTTAGAACAGAGCTCCCAGCTAACTTATGCAAGGATTCATTTTAAAGACGAGGTCAAACCCTGGTATTTAGTTGATTTGAATAAAAGTGAATCATTGAGAGAAACAGATGAAACAGAGACCGTGAAAGTTTGAGCAAAATCATCCGATAAATAAGGAAGTTATGAAATTTTGAAGTTATAATCAATCAGACGCAAAATGGCAACTCCGTGACGTATCTTGCGAGCTCCTCTCCCATTTGGTCTGTACAGAAAATTTTATATATTTTTCATTTTCTCAGTTTTTGATCAAGGAATGGATTTGTTTTCATATAGGTTGTGTGTAAAACATATTTGATTGATTATATCTTGGGTGCATATTTGATTGAATACTTCCTTTTGGGAAAATAAAAATTTGTAAAAATTTTTTAGTACAGGGCAAAATATAGAGGACCTCACAAGATACGTCACAGAGTTGCCAATTTGTGTTTGATTGATTACAACTTCAAAAATTCTTATTTCTTATCGGATTTTGCTCAAACTCTCATTGATCTGTTTCTTTATTTTTCTGCTTCTTCAAATACCAACTTGATATCAAAGTGGACTTCCCCTTTAAGCAGATTTTCTCAAACATGTATTTTAGAACCTGTACATTAAGACTTCTATCCTGTAAAGACCACTGTTCTTGTCTCCATTGGGCAGTCTTTATACACAGGTTTCTCTGTATTATCTTTCATATCATGATTCCATCTGTTTTGCAGCACTGTGAAGGGAAGCATGCCCAAAATTGGTGAACGGGTGTTGGTGGAAGCTACCTACAATGCCAGCATGCCTTTCAAATGGAACGCAACTCGTATACAGCTTCTCAACAGTCCTCTAGAGCAGCAGGTTGCCCAGCCACCACCTCCACAGCAACAGCAGCATCATGCAGCTATGAAGATGCAACAGCTTAAGGTCAGTATGAAAGGCCTCATTCAGACTTGGCCTGTCACACATCTGCTAGGCAGGTTGCACAGGGAATGAAATTTCTGACAGGTATGATGGGGGACATTGTGTGTCCAGGCACTAAACAAAGATTATCCTGTTAATTTTGCTGTCGCATTTTACGAAAAATATGCATCAAGTGACGCTAAACTCGGTGAATATTTGCAAATTAGTAGTTCTGTCAAGTGTCAACCTATCTTGTGAAAGCTTCATGACAGTTTGCATGAAAAGTTGTTCGATTTATGGTTTAAAAGTAACCTGTTCGGATGAACAAACTGTGTGGACACACGACATGTGGGTATACATGAAAGCATAGCTGAAACTTTTAAACACCCCCCCCCCCCCCCTAGAAAAAAATAGAAATAAATAAAAAGAGAGAAAAAACATAACATTTCTGAGTAAAAGGGTATTATTATGGCAGTGGAATCAATCAAATTCATAACAGAATGTTTGTTTTTGACTGGAGTAGTCAAATGCTCAAACAGTTAAAAACCAAAAGCAACAAGTGCAAATTAAAGAGAGGAAGTTGTGACCAGGCAGCAATGCTGACCTCTAAAGTAATTTAAATGGATATATGGAAATTGATTTTCTTTTTCTTTTCTTTCTGTCTCTCTTTCAATGAATACAGCAAATGCAGCAACAGCAACAACCGAGTCGAATTGAGAGTGTTTCTCAGCAGTTCAAAATGCTGAAGGTAAGAAAGGATCTCTCTGAAGATTTAGTAAGCTCTTCAAATTCTTGTTCTGTGTATTGGGGTAGATAATCTATCCATCAAGCAAGCACCTGAAACAAACTTTCGCAGTTTTACCTCAAACATTCACTTGTGTAATTATGTGAATTTTCTAATTTCATGAAGACAAACTTGATATTAGAATTGACTTCCAGAGGATACACACTGAATTGAGTTTCTTTCAAAATTTAGCTTCTCAATGCATCATACCTGCCCATAATGTACCTCTTCTCTGTATTTCATTGTGAAATTTTCTCTGGTGGCATTTGCTTGGCGACATTTGGTCTGGGCTTTATTTTGTCAAAGTCGACGGGTTAGGGCATGGGTTGCAATTAGATAAATTTAGGAATTCACTGTTGAATACTGACCATGGAGCTTTTGTTCACCAGAGCATGTATTGTACAATAAGCCAGTTTGTAATTAGTTCATGGTACGAATGACCCAGAAATGACCCCAATTTGTACGCGCACGCGCATTTGTTTTGGTGGACACGCTGCTTGTTTCACGTGTAAAATCATACTGGTGCGCGCATTGTGGTGCGTACAAAACGACACTGGGTACAAATGACCTTTATCTGCACATAGGCAAATTGTGATTACGAATTGGCTTATTGACATAGCAAAGATTTTTACATTAGAGTAAAAATGTGCAGTGACTGCTATATAGCAAACAACTAGCGCCAAAGTTGTAATGTTTTTAATTGATGACTAATGTTATCCAATTGAAATTCCAGCAAAGTCAGCAGCCCCTACTGAAAGCCCCCCAAGCGAGTAACATGATGCCCACACACAGCCAGCCTCCACCCCCTGGCCTACTCGGTAACCCACCCCCACTGCTTCAGCAGCCTCCTGGAGTAGTCCAGCAGCCACCCCTGCTTCAGGGGAACGCCCAGGCAATGCAGAACCTAGCCGGTAAGTGAAGTCAAACATGATGAAAAGGGAAATTCGAAGGTAACATTTACTTTTGAATATACGTGCTAAAAATCAGTGTAATCATAGATGGAAAGCAAGACTATATTGATGCCTCAAGAAGGTGTTGAAAATTCCTTTGACACTACTCTTATTGTGATCATATTATAATTTCAGGGTGAGTTGTACCACGGTAAGAATAGAATTATTGCTCTTACTGTAAGGGAGCACTCATATTTCCTAATCTAGATGTTGATAATGTTCTTGAACCGTAGGGATGTTTGTTTTCAGTTGTTTTATTTGTAGCCAGATTAATTAACGATTCAATGCTGAAATTGTTCTGGGAATTCCTTAGTACCTGGTTAAGCAAAAATACTACGACTGGGTCATGAGAGACAACTAAAGACAACACAACCTTTGTGTATTGCATTTTAAATCACTAGACCAGGATTCGAACCCATGTTCTTTTGTTTGTAAGACTAGAAACTTTTGCGAATTGCTAATGAATTATTTTGCAGTGTTCACTGCAAGAAACTTTCAGGAATTGCAAAAGGCTATGGTGAGATAAGCATGATTTAATGTGTTTGCTGCAAGAAACGTTGTGTATCTTGACTGATCACAAAATTTGTTAATGTTTCAGACTTGTCAGTTTTTCTTATTATCTGTTTTCTAGTTACTATTGTGTGCATGTTCCTATTGTATGTGATTTCGTTCAAATTGAAGACTTGGAAATAACGGAACCGAACTGAACTGAACTGAACTGAACTGAACAATATGTAAATACTCATCTATTTGATTGGTTTATCTTTTTCCCCAGGAGCCTACGCACACCAAGGAAGAACAAGTCAAATTGGACAGCAATCCATGAGCAGACGTGACTTCAGCAGCAGCGGAAGCAGGGACAGAGACAGGGACAGAGACAGAGAACGAGAGAGGGATCGCGCCCAGCGGGAGAGAGAGCGGGAGAGGGAGAGGGAACACCGTGAAAGGGAACGGGAGAGGGAGAGGGAACGGCGTGAACGGGACAGAGTGAGGGAGAGAGAGAAGTCTCCGGTCAAAAAGCGATCAAGGTCACCAAGGCGTTCCAAGTCACCTAGACGATCACCCAGGCGTACTAAGAGACTGGTACAGCGATACTGTGTACAGATCCCACGATTTGCTCTGGACATGTGAGTCTTTGAATTTTTGTCTGTACATTAAAACTATTACTTGACTAAGGTTTGGAAATACGGATGTCTGTGTAATAATTTGTCATCAGTTAATTTTTTTTAGTTGGTAGGTTAGAAAATGTAAAATTATCCTTTGTAAAATATAATATTCGATTGCCAAAAAGGGCCTGTGACAGCTTTCTCCAAAGAAGGTCCCAAGATTCTTGATAAATTGGTGTGAAAACTTGCTCTCAGTAACTCCCCATTGAAATTTAGCTAGCATAACATAAACATCTCTTTGCAGCCCCAAATCGGATGTGATCGAACTTCACAAGCGCTACATGAACATGTACATCCCCAGTGACTTTTTCCTAGCCAACTTTGCCTGGCAGGATGTGTTTCCCATCTATCGTCCCATGAACGTGGCCCAGCCGTGTACTTTCCACATCATGCACAAGGAGGCCCCTCCTCCGCAGGGTGCAGCCACCGTCATTGATCCCCCTGATGCTAGCTACTCCTACTGCGCCAAGGTAGGTACTTGAAAGCTTTCAGAGGGTATGCGTTATTTTTGAGGAGTTAACCATTAATAGATTAAAGCAAATAATAGTTTTCTGTTGTATTTGTTGAATTTTTAAAAAGTGCTTGTATAATCTTGTCGAGGACATCAGGACGTAAAAGTATAACTTGTTTATTTTCTCTTAGAAGTTTTCTACATATAATTCATTTTCTTTGGGGTTTTTAGTACAGTAAGTATGAAGATTTTGAATAGAAATGATGATAAAGTACATGTATTCTTTGAGTTGATGCACTTGACTCATGCTGGTAAGTCAAACATCTAAAACTGTTGGCTTTATTTTGCTACACAGTGTTAGAGAAAAAAAAAACTTTAAAAATTAGAAGTGATGATTCTTTATCATAGAAGCACATAAGTTTGTGTTTTACCAAATTATGGAATTTAACCTCATCATATCAGGGAAGAATCATGCTTAGTAGTCATCTTCACTTTCTTGCTTGCTAACCAACACCCGTCTCTTCTGTAATCTGTGATGCCACCAGGTGATGCTGATGACATCGGTCTCTCAGGAGGAACTCTATGAGAAGTGCTGCGCCCGGGCTCAGGATTCCTCCGAGGTCCGGGACAACTTCCAGCACCCCACCCGCCTCATCAACTTCCTGGTTGGGCAGAAGGGCAAGAACGAGGTGATGGCCATCGGTGGACCCTGGTCACCATCCCTGGACGGTGCAGACCCAGTAAACGACACATCCGTACTGATCAAGACAGCGATTAGGACGACAAAAGCGTTGACTGGGATCGACCTGACATCTTGCACTCAATGGTATGTACCTCTTCTAGGGGTCTGGACTAGGGTTGGTGATGGGAGGGGGGAGGAGGAGGAAAATACATGTAGTTTAACAGATGAAGGGAATTTATATCTCTGCCGCTTAATTCTGGTCCTTATTACAAGGATAATTGCATGTTTTTATAGTCACGATGTTGATATTTTGTTATCGTAAGGATATTACACTGTTAACATGGATTTGTTTGTCAGCATGGTTCTATGTAGTCAATTTGATAAGAATAGGAACAGTGTTCTATGTATTATTGTGACTTTCCTTTGGTATAGTACCCTGGGAGAGTATAATTAAGGGGTAAGTATAATGTTAATTTTCTCTATGTAACAAATCTTTATTTTTTTCAAGTTATTGATAATAGGGAGTGAGAGCAGGAAATCTCATAAACTTAAAACCCCCAAATTGTAAAATGTGTTTATTCATTTGAGAAACTACCATTAAAACATTCTATCACCTATTTCAATAATGTCTATTTTTGGAGTGGGAAATTGTGACTGTAATTCTTGCAAAGGTTTGATAAGATTGCAGGTGGTCCTAAGCAGAAACTTGTCACAGTGTCAAATAGTCAGCTGCTGATCTGTATTTGTACCAGTAGAATGAGGTCTGGTCAAATCTTTGATCAGACATGTACTCCAAGCTTTACTCTGTCAGAGGTATAGGGTTAGAGCTCAGGGCCCTGTTTCATAAAATTTGACATCAGTAACAACTTCCACAGATCTATGACAAATTTGCTCTCAGCCAATCGGATTCAAGGATTTCAGTAGCTTATAACAACTATTGTCACTTGTTTTTGATGACAAGTTTTATGAAACAGGGCCCTGGTTGCTGTTGGGTTTAACATGAGGGTTAGGGTTAGGTATATTGTTGAGTCCTTGGTTAAAGTAAGGGATTTGATTAGTGTTTGAAAATACTCTGAAGCAATTGTCGGTGGCGGCAAGTACAACCTGGAAATCACTTCCCTGGTAGGAAGTGCTGGAAGAACAGCATTTTGTGGAAAACTGTGGTAAGGTGCAGGGGGATTCGACTCTTGGTCACTGAAAACATAAAGACATGCATCATTATATACAAAGTCGGACATCATTTCTTTGTATTTACTCATAAAGAATTGAAGACATCACTTACAAAGAGATAAGATGTTTTGATTTATTGTTGTTGACAGTTGTGGTAAGTTTCTCTTGTTCATGATTTTCTTTTTCCTGTTAGGAGAGTCGGAGAGCACTGAAGAAGAAAGTCTTGTGAAGATGTAGTGAAATTACTTAGTACAGAAAATTAGGGTGAAACAACTTCTCACGAAATTTTCCACTAACTTGCACAGATGCATGAAGTAATTGTGTGAAATTTATCTTGTATTGAACATGGGAAAGTTGTAGCTCAGTTATCAGTTGGAATAGATGAGTATGTGACAAAAAAATTTGACAGTTCCGTTATCATGAATAGTTGTTTTAGGTTATACAAATATAGGTCAAATTTTCTTTGTAGGATGATCTTCATCTTTTGTCGCTATTTTTCTGTCCCTGTTAATCATATTTGTTGTTGATGATTTGGGGGTTGGTGAATTTTCTTAGCAAATAATTTCGTACCAAAGTGATACTTCCAAGTAGTATGAAATTTTAAGAAGTGGTCGTTGGGGTCAGATTACAATACAGAGCTTTTTTCCTGCCTATTACTCTATACCTTACTTTTGTTCAGAAGTGCAAACCATAGGCATACTAATTTAGAACAGGTCTGAATAGTTATAGTACAAGCATCTGTTACATCTCTTGATCAGCTTACAGTGCTCATCTAATGCTATTCAATGTCAAACAAAACACCATCATCCCTCCAATGACAGATTACATTTGGTGTGCCTTCCATTTCTATCTCTATCTGACTTTCTATCACCATTACTCAACTCCTCATTCCATTTTTACCTCTCCTACCAATAGACATCGGGTTCTACAAATGCTTCTCTACCTGTTTGTCTGAAATATCTTTTGTCCATATTCTATACATCCCAGTCTCTTTCTGTCTCTTTTTCCAAACCGTTGCATGCATATTTGTTTGGTACCGTGCCTGTACAAAACTCTGATGTCTGTGAATTGTACGCCTCTGCTCCTGGCGGTAAATCCTTCTTTAAGCCTCCTCCTATCCTTACTAAGACCATGAAGTAGCCTAGCAAAAAGATGTTTCATGTAGATGTTTGTCAAGAAGAAATGTGTCAGGTCTGGAGGTCGTTACTCGTAAGGACTTGCAAAGATAAATCTTATCTGTGTTCCAGAGGGAAAACTAGCAACTAAACAATCAGATTACGAGTCTGGAGATATATTTAGTAGACTTTTAAAAACTGTCGTCATTTGAAACCAAATGTACTATGGTGTGTTCCCAACTTTTAAACCCTGCCCGCAGGTACCGTTTCCTGGACCTGAGCTATCACCGTCCCGAGGAGATTCACAAGGGCCGAGTCATCCCGGCGCGTGTCGAAACTGTCGTAATTTTCGTGCCTGACGTGTGGCACATTTTACCCACGAAGGTTGAATGGGAGAGTCTGACGGAGCTCTACAAAAAGACGCTGAGCAGCAAATTGGCAGCCGTGGACAACAGGGATAAGAAAACGGAGGACAACGCCCCAACCCAGGCACTAGAGGCTTTTCATGATTTTCTTTCATTTATGTTTTATGCCATGATATCAATTTTACATTACATCTATCATATAATAACAAGCACACACTATAAACATGAATACATTCAAACTAACATTCACAAATATAAACTGCTGAACATGGAGGAATATCAGACACTAGACACAGATATTAAATTCACTCGAAGATGATGCTTATTACAAACTGATCTATATCTTGTATTTTCCCTTACAAAATTATATATCAAATTGAATTCAACCTTACATTTTGCAAGCTATTGGGTTTGGTGAAAGGAATATAATTCAACAGGGCTGATTTTGATTTTGATTTTGATTTTTTTTTTCTTTCTGGAGAAACTGCAAATAATGGAGGAATTGTGACCTCGCCTTTACACAAAATGACACCAAGAACAATCATAAACATGCATTCCAACACATAACAGCTGTAGGATTAAGTCTGTTGTAATCATTTTAATATAAACATCTTTTGTCCCTAACAGTTCTTTGAGTCGGTGAGTTTATCTGTAAGGGGGTTTCCCTAAACCTCTATCTCAACTGAAGTGTCTGTAGGAAGCTGCTTAAGAGATTAAGAATTTCTCTTTCTCAACTATTTGATGTGAAGGTCGGCATTCCAATTTTTTTTTTTTTTTTTTCAATTTCAGCACACAATCTATGAGAAAACATTTCCCCTGGATGAAAGGTAGTTAACATCATCAAAAACTTGAAGCCTTCTCAGTAACACCTCTATCGTAGATTACGTCTTACGAAAATAACTCTTTTTCTTTTCATCAAATTCTGTCGGAAACACCAGATGATCACAAAAACAGTCTTCACTCGGGCACCATAATCTACACCCAGTTGTTATTCTATCTTTGGACATCCGTAATTGTACATGTATATTGCTGTTGCTGAATCCAGTGTACGTGAGTGCATGCGTGTGTGCGTCCTGTGCAGAATGTTAGTGGTGTGCCAATACTCGGAAGGAGAAGACGTAGATTCCCAAGCAAGTTCTGGGCACACGTGGGCGTGTGCAAGTCATACCTCAATCTTAACAAGGCACAAAGTATCATAATCATAGCATGCACTTATAAATTTTGTTTCCTGTCGGATGTAAAGTATTCCTTTATTTTTTTAAGAGAGAGAGAAAAAAAAAAGAATACCCAGGTTGATTGATTGCAATGTGGTTGTGATCGTATCCAAAAGTGAGTTTACCTTGAAAGTACAAGAAAAAAAAGTTTGTTGACCTCTGTCTGTGTGGATGTGTGTGTGTGAATGGAGAGTGCAGTGACCTCTGTCCCATTGACTATGTATGCAATGAGGCATGGGGCTTGTTTGTTTTGGTTGCTCATTGTCTCCTTGTCTCTGTTGCTTTGACTACAGGATGAGCCTGCTGCTAAGGAGGAGGAGGAGGATGTGAAGGCCGATGAACAGGAGCATCAGACCCCAACTAACTGGAAGGAGCTGGATCCTAAGAATATGAAGGTATGTCCAAGATGCCAATTTTATATTCCTGTGTATGATAAGAACACAAGAACATGGTATGTCCAAGGAGAAATCTTTGATCAGGATTAGGGTTAGGGTACTATTAGTGATTTTATTGTAGGGTTAGGGTTAGAGGTTTAAGTGTAGGGTTAGATTTTCAGGTTTAGGATTAGGTTTCATGGAAAAAATAGGCGATCATTACATGGCTATCTTATAAATTGATAAAAGATTATCCCTTTGGAGGCGGAACTTTGAATATCTCGTATTCACTTGTTTGAAAATTAATGGCATTCATTGGCCCAAATCTCATGTATTTTGGAAATTGCTAGTGTGGATGGGTCCTTTGATATGCAAAATCTGAATTTGCACTCCTGGATTTGTCAGCTTTCCATGAAAGTTAGGAAAGGATCCATGAGACATTGGAATGGGAAAACAGCCTCCCCAAGATGAGTCATCTTTACCTTTGCATGAATCCCATAAAAGTCCATTGATTTTGTCATAGGTAAATGAACTTCGCCAAGAGCTGGAGATCCGTGGCTTGAACTCCAAGGGCCTCAAATCCCAGCTCATTGCTCGCCTCACCAAGATGCTCAAGTCAGAGCAGGAGATGGAGGATGCCGAACCCGATGCCATGGAAACGGATGCGGCTCCAGAGGATGTGAAGGAGGAGCCCAAGGATGCTCCCAAAGAGGAGGAGGTTGCAGAGAAGGACAAGGAGAAGGACAAGAAAGACAAAGAGGAAAAGGAGAAGAAGGAGAAAGAGGATGACAAAAAGAGGGAGATTGTAGTGAGTATTTGAGTGTAGCATAGATAAGGTCCTTTCCCTCAGTGGGCAGTCATGTGTTCATTTGCTGTAATTCACTGTGGTCTGTACCATTTGCCTTAGGTTCATTAGAACCTCATGTGAAAGGTTGTCAGTAGAAGAGAGAATGAGTACCTGATAGCTTGTAATTAGTAAACAGCAAGCCATGTTTTCATGTCCTGAAGGAGAATTTTCAGACCTTGCTAAGAAAATTGGTAAACCTATTTTTGGCCCTTGTGACCTTTACCAACACATATTCAATTCTAATGAAATCTGATAATCCAAAACCATTGTAACTGTACATTCTAACTAGGAATTCTAACACACCTTTATGTTGTGATTTTCTTTCAGGAGGAGGAGAAGAGACGCCTGCGAGAGCGTGAGAAGCGAGACCTTGAGACTCGCTACATGATGCCTGAGAGTCCTTCCATCCTGGTTCACCCGTCGCCCATCGCTAAGAGTGGCAAGTTTGACTGTACCCAACAGTCTCTCAGTGTCCTTCTAGACTACAGAGTGGAAGACAACAAAGAACACTCCTTTGAGGTATGTAATCGTCTTGATGCTTTTGTTTCAGTCCATATTTGTATCCAGCTGTTGATTCGTGTTAAGAATACAGACGTGGAGCTTATAAAGGAAGGTCTTGTCTGCCCCTTTGTGCCTTGACTAGCTTGGACTTTACTCTTGGAATAGAGATTGGTTACATTCGAATTTTCTCTATTAAATCATAGTTTTTCTTTTGATAAAATCAGAAATGGTGAATTTTTCATCATGTTTCATTGTGAGAAAAGATTGTAATCAAATGGTATTTTGGGTTCCTTTGTTTTTATTTTGTTTTTGTTTTGTTTTGTTTTGTTAAATCATATAAATTATTCTGAACATGCTCCTGATTGGCGGGAGTGTTTGGTATGGAAGAAATTATTTTGGTATCGTTTATAATGATGTCCATTATCAGCAAGATGATCTGTTTTCTGTTGTACATTTTGATAATGTTCAAATTTGCCTTCAGCAAAGCCATTTACCAAAACTTCCTTAGGGTTTTAAGTTCCTGAAGTTATACTTCCAGATGTTTTATCCTGTGTGACCTCAGCTTCAGCAGAATTTTCCTTCTCTTCTTCTGTATTCTACAGGTGTTCCTTTTTGCAGAGCTGTTTAACGAGATGCTTCAGAGAGACTTTGCCTTCAACATGTACAAAGCCATCTACAGGGCTCCTGAGAAGAAAGAGGAGAAGAAAGATGATAAAAAGGTTTGTCTTATGCATAGAATATACATGTACCACAGAAGTACATTTACATTGACACTGTCAACCAAGTTATATAGATGTGAATGGTATGGCATTGGTCACTGGAATTGATTTGTGTTGAAATTTAAATTCATGTACATTGTAAATTGAATATATATTTAACGGAATTAATTGAATTGCATTGAATGTTATACAGTGCTATCAAATTTGTATTAAAATGAATTTTAATTGAATAGGACGGAGTTGAATTGAAATGAAAATAATTCTATTGAACTGAGTTGAATAAGATTAATATTCATTAGGTCATTTGATTTAAGATTATTTCAACGGAATCTTAACGTAAAAATTGTGTGAAAACTTTTAATTGATATTAATTCTAGTAAATTGAAAAAAACTAAATTAAAGTGAAAGTGTAATAGATATTTACTCTACTGAAATCAACTTAATGACAACATTTGATGGTTTGATGGTTTATTTTACCTGACTGCTAAGAAAGCATATGCATACTTGTAAGTAAGCAACAAGGGGACCGACAGCTTTAATTCCTCTCTGAGGGACTTGGTAATGAGGATTAATGCCTTTCCAAAGAGCACTAGCACATCCACTTGGTTTTGAACCAGGGTCCCCCCAGTTACGAGACCACTGCTTTACCAATGAGCCATCGTGCCTCATTCATCATATGATATGAATTGATAAAGATATAGAATTTAGTTCTTTATAGTATGGTGTTATGACAATGCTGTATTATCTCTGTTGGTTGAAATTACAGAAAGACAAAGACAAGAAAGACGAGAAGGAGAAGAAAGATGACAAGAAGGATGACAAAGATGAGAAGAAGGAGGACAAGAAAGAAGATGAACCAAAATCAAAGAGACGCAAGACAGAGGAGAAAGATGCTGACAAGGAAGAAAGCAAAGATAAGGTGAGGATAAATTGGTCATGTAATATCTAAAGGGTGTTTGATGCTGGCATAATCCTTTTAGTCAATCTTCAATAGTCAGTTTCTAATCCCTCAGTTTTTCTTCAAAGTTGTTACACTCTTCATACAATTGTAAATATACTTAAGTTTGTACACTGTAGAACACAAGTAATTCAGAAGAAAAATTATGTACTGAATGATATTGTCTAGTGCTGCAGTGGAGATTTTACATCATTATTGATGAAGATGGTGTGATACATGCAGGTTTGTTTATAAGCTCACATAATTACTTGGTCTCAATCCTAGGATATCCTCCTTCCAATATCACTGTTGTATGACCGAGCTATACCATCTCCTCCTCTAAATATATTAAGTTATATGGATAATGATAATGATAGTGATAACAACAACATGTTCTTGTACAGTGCAGATCCCTTTATCATACAATGTCCTTATGCACTTATAAAGAAAGGGTTTGGAAATTATTACCCAAGCTGTAACTCTGGCAGCCTTTGTCAGCACACAGTGCATGTCCAGGAAAAAAAATCCTGCCAAGTACACATTTTATAACCCTTGGGTGAAAAAAGGCAACTATAGATAAAATGCCTTGTTTGAAGGCATAAGCACCAGGCACAGAACCCTCAACCTTGTGATGGAGTGTCAAGTATCTATGGTACCAAGTGCACTTACCACTCTGCTCCCTCATTGAGTGCATTGAGAACATCTGGGCCCTGTTGCATAAAAAATATTATCTATAACAACTGCCACAGATCTGCAACAAATTTGCTCTAAGCCAATCCAATTCAACAATTTCAGTAGCTTATAACAATTATCCTAACTTGTTATTGATAACAAGTTTTATGAAATGTGCCCCTGGTGTTGACTTGTGAAGCGTAAAAACATCATTCTAAAATATGATGATTTCATTCAAACAGGATGAAGAACGAAAAGATGAGGATAGCAAGGAGGATGATAAAGATGGTGAAGAGGAGGAGAATGATGGAAAGAGCAATGAAGATGATGCAGATGATGGTAAGATAATTCATCTCACTTGAGATTTATATAAATAGCATTTGTGTTTTTGATCAAGATGTTCAAGCAAAAAGAAATTGTTTGTATTCAAAGAAGAAAATTTAGTATTGCCTTGAACGGGTCGTGCACAGAGGTTACATTGCCATTGTGATATTCATCTTTTTTTTAATTACTGTTATTTTTTACATTACCTTTTTATTAAATTACCTATCACGTATTCATTTCATTGTATTTTGTATTATCTACGATGTATACTATTTTCTATATTCTTTTTTATTATGCACCATTCAACGTTATGTTGCCACACATGATTATTTTTCATAATTACCATTTTGAAAAAAGGATTGAATGAATTATATGACACATGCTCAGGCAACAGTTACTTCACGGTGAATTTCCGATGCTAATCTAATTCTTCATTCCAATCCTTGACCTAACATTATACCTAACCCTATCTTAAACCCTAACCTAAAACCCTATCACAACCCACGTCCTAACCCTTTACACTGAAAAAAGAACTCTTTTTTTAAAGGTTAACACAGAAAGTTTTAAACTTTACCAGATCCCGGTTGACCGGTAGCCAACACAAATCTGGACCCTGTTTCATAAAACTTGTTGTCAGTAACAACTGCCCAATTTCTCTGACAAATTTGCTCTCAGCCAATCAGATGCAAGTATTTCAGTAGCTTATAACTGTTATTGTAACTTGTTATTGATAACAAGTTTTATGAAACAGGGCCCTGGTAATTTTACCCCATTGTCTGGTTATTTCAAGCGCATCTTCTCTAATCAAATTACCAAATTCCTGGAGAACTAATGCGATTATAAACGGAAAATAATTTGCACAGAAATTTTTTAAGCAGGTGTTTTCTTTGCATATCTGTGATGGAATAAATGTCAGAACACAGTGCATCCGCATGGGAATTTACAAAAAATATGCTGACAATTTCCTTTTTAGATCATTGGCAGTACACTCAAGATCCTTTCTATTTTGATAACAGATGACAAGAAGAAGGGAGATAAGAAGAGCAAGGATGACAAGAGCAAGCTTCGAGTTAAGATGGAGACTCAGGATCCTCATCTTCTTCTCTCCTGCATCTACTTTGATCAGAATCATTGTGGATACATCTTGGAGAGGGACCTAGAGGAAATTCTCTACACAGTTGGGCTTCATCTATCAAGGGCACAGGTATGGTAGTCTTATTGATACACTTGCATTTACAAACATTTGTTTTGGGGTCTCGGAAAACATTTTGATTTGCCTGTGCAAATTTCTTTCTCCTTTGACGGAAAAATGGATGTATGATTATTACCAATTTCTGTAAGCTTCTTACAGTTAGGAATATCAGTGAGGAAGATTTATCGTCATTGCTTGCATTATGTCATTATCAGCATCGTCATCTTTTATCATCATCAACGTCATCATTGCCATCATCGCCATCATCACCGCAATCACCATCATCACCATCATGACCATCATCATCATCATCATCATCACCATCACCACCATCATTACCATAATCACCATCATCATCATCATCACCATCATTACCATAATCACCATCATCATCATCATCATCATCATCACCATCATCACCATAATCACCATTATCAGCAGCAGCTGCAGCAACAGCAGCATCACCATCACCACCATAATCACCATTATAATCATCATCATCATCATCACCATCATCATCACCTCCACCAACACCTTCCACCAGCACCTTCCCATTTTGATTATCCTCTCTCATCCTTTGTATCCATTCTCATTTCTTGTCAAGGTTCGCAAGCTCCTGCAGAAGGTGGTTAACAGAGACTGTTGGAGTTACAGGAAGCTGACGGATGGGCCCAAGAAGGAGAAAGACGACACCACCAAGGCAGCAGACATAAACAATGTACCATCTGATGCTGATCTAGCTAAAGGTGAGTTGGTCTTGTCCGTCTACATCACCACACTGTTGCCCTTAAGGCCATATGTTTGAAACTATATTTAAGACGGCTCTGAAAACAATTATTTTTAGTGAGGAGGGTTATTGGCATGAATTTGGTTGCACATGGTCCACCTCGGTGCAAGATGAGTGAACTGGCCTTGCAGCATACTTAGTGGAAAGGTTTGTGAGGGCCAGTGCTCCTTTTTGCAATGACATGCTTATCACCCTCAGTATTTCTTTTTGTCTGAAGTCCCCTATGGTGATATATTGGTAAGAACCCTGCTGTTGACACCTTCGTACTTGATGTTAATTTTTAGCTCATCCGGCCCGAATGGGCCAGATGAGCTTATGCCGTGGCGAGGCGTCCGTCGTCCATCGTCCGTCCGTCCGTCCGTCCGTCCGTCCGTCCGTCCGTCCTTCGTCTGTCGTCCGTCCACAATTTCAAAATGCTTCTTCTTCGCCATTTCTTACCCGATTTTAATTCCGTTTGCTTTATATGATAGCACTAGGTGGGGGATTCGAAACTTCTACACAGAATTTTGAAACTCATTAAATATGCTAATTTATGCGCATTTCTCAAAAATCACAAAAATTGCTTCTCCTTCCTCATTTATTGACCGATTTCGATTTTTTTTGTTCCATCTGAAAGACTTTCATGAGGTTCATTGAACTTCTACACAGAATTTTGAAATTTTGTCTACAAAATTAATTATGCTAATTTATGCGATATTTATTCAAAAATCACAAAAATTGCTTCTTCTTCCTCATTTATTGACCGATTTCAATTTTTTTTTTTCCATCTGAAAGACTTTCATGAGGTTCATTGAACTTCTACTCGGAAATTTGAAATTTTGTCTAGAAAATTATTTATGCTAATTTATGCGAAATTTATTAAAAAGATCACAAAAATGGCTTCTTCTTCCTCATTTATTGACCGATTTCGATTTTTTTTTTGTTCCATTTGAAAGACTTTCATGAGGTTTATTAAACTTCTACTCGGAATTTTAAAATTTTGTCTAGAAAATAATTTATGCTAATTTATGCGATATTTATTCAAAAATCACAAAAATTGCTTCTCCTTCATTTATTGACCGATTTCGATTTTTTTTGTTCCATCTGAAAGACTTTCATGAGGTTCATTGAACTTCTACACAGAATTTTGAAATTTTGTCTACAAAATTAATTATGCTAATTTATGCGATATTTATTCAAAAATCACAAAAATTGCTTCTTCTTCCTCATTTATTGACCGATTTCAAATTTTTTTTTTCCATCTGAAAGACTTTCATGAGGTTCATTGAACTTCTACTCGGAAATTTGAAATTTTGTCTAGAAAATTACATGTATTTATGCTAATTTATGCGAAATTTATTAAAAAGATCACAAAAATGGCTTCTTCTTCCTCATTTATTGACCGATTTCGATTTTTTTTTTTGTTCCATTTGAAAGACTTTCATGAGATTTATTAAACTTCTACTCGGAATTTTAAAATTTTGTCTAGAAAATAATTTATGCTAATTATTTATGCAAATTTATGCAAAATGTATTAAAACATCACAAAAATTGCTTCTTCTTCCTCATTTATTGACTGATTTTGATTTTTTTTCTTCCATCTAAAAGACTTTCATGAAGTTCATTGAACTTCTTCATGGAATTTTGAAATTTTGTCTAGAAAATTATTTATGCTAATTTATGCGAAATTTATTACAAAATCACAAAACTTGCTTCTTCTTCCTCATTCATTGAGGAAGACTTTCATGAGGTTCATTGAACTTCTACTTGGAATTTTGAAATTTTATCTAGAAAATTATTTATGGTAATTTATACAAAATTTATTTTAACTCTTTGCCCTGTCCATTATGAAACCCATGGCTGCTGGATTATTTCAAAGGCTATACCTTTCTACATGATTTCTGTCGACATCATCGACAGAACCGAGAACCCAGAAGTGACAGTGGTCAACAATAGCGGGTTATGAGCTAATAAAGACTTGAAACAGTGAGGGACAATGCACTGAAGCCACCCTTAAATGTCCCAACCTTAAAATTCTTTTTTTACACCAATGCATAACTTATGTCATTCAGTGCTTTTCTCTTTTATTACAAATCTTAACCTTCAAATCTCTCTCAACAAAGATTTCACAGTTGGTAGAGATTCCTCACCTGGACTAACTTTATACTTTATTTCAAATTTCTCTGTCACACAGTAAACTATTAAAATTTACATTCCCCAAAATCTTTTAACTGAAGTCGTACAACTTGAGTTGTCAATTTCCAGACTTTCATTCATATCTACATGTCACTGTCTCCTTCCAAAACCACATTTAGCCAGATCTGCAATAGGCACTTCATCATCTGTACATGCATGTAACCAATACATGTACATTTCATCGATTCATTACAATGTCTACTGTGTTCAAAGTACAAATTGCATCAATTTCTTTGCTGCATGCCGGATGAGCGCCACATCATTGATGTGCTAGTTAATACTCCCATTGCACTGCCTTTTCAAAAGATTCCTATTCTGAATGATTGATGAAATCGTCATCGTTTTTACGAACTGATGAATCCGTGCGCACTGCGCAGAAACGTGAATTGGCCGGAAACGCATTTATAGATTTAGGTGTGCTTAGATAACGGGATTTGCTTTTGTTGCATAATTGCATGTATCGATATATACATTAAAAGAAAGGTTATGACTTTAATTTTGAAAATGGTGTATATTATTATGTATATTAATACAGAATGAGGAAGCACTGGCCATTCAAACACGATTCGACAGTTCGTAAAACCGTTTTCTCCAAAGTGCGTATTTGCGCGCGTGCATGGATTCATCAGTTCGTAAAAACAACAACGAAATGATAACTAGTATCCTTGTATGTTTTGGGGCTTGGTAAAATGTAAACAAATTTGTGAAAACTTTTTAAAAAACCATCAATGCACTGATCTGTACAGGATTACAATGAAATTCATTATTGGAGGCATTTGAATAAACGTCCAGAATGAGATGACTATTCCCTATATATGACAGTGATAAACGACAAAATTTACAGTAAACTATCATTTGACCTTAACCCCACACTTGCTTACCCATATCAATGACTTTGTTCATGTGTGAACAGGAAACCAGATGATCCTGGACAACATGGCCTCCTCTAAGAAGGGGACAAAGGGCATGGCTCCTGATGGCGTTACCATGGTGAAGTACGGAGGGACGGTGATTGACATCGCCAATCTCCTGAAGCAGGTTCAGAAGGCTGATCAAGAGAGGTCTATGGCTGAGAAGAAGATCGAGTCACTGGAGAAACAAATAGGTAAGGACAGTGAGATAGCAATTGTCTTCAGATTTTCAGTTGACCAAGTTCTCAGTGGAGAAACAGAGATAGGTGAGAAACATGTGACACACAAAATTCAATTGTTTGTTGTTGAGCCTGATCCGTTAGTCAAGGATGGACATTTGACAAATTTTGAAAGTTTTAAGGCCTGTAGAAAATAAGTATTTAATCGAAGAGTAATATCTTATTATGTTTGAGATGTGAAGGGCATAACTGAACGAGTTGAAATTTGATGAAATTTGGTTTCCATAACTTATTCAATGTCACGGACGGACAAATGCCTACTCTTAACCGGTCAGGTTATCTTGTTTTGTTTTGTTTTTGCAGGGATGCCATTTTTCTTGCTTTTGCCTTATTTCAGGCCCTGCCACCTCTCTCTTCCAATTTTTTCAGTCTCCATTTTGTATGGAACGTTTGTACAACACATGCTCTGGTGACGATTGCCCCGCCGTCAATATCTCACACTATCCGAATTCTGAATTTCAACTTCGGACCAAACACTCTCAAACACAAACCCTAACCGTACACCTAACCCCAATCCCAATTGCAACCCTAACCCTAACCCTATATCTTAGATGAAATGAAGCTCAGGGGAGCGTTTCATCAAGCGTTTTGTCAGTGATTTTTACCGACAACTGTTATAAGCTACTGAAATCCTCGCATCTGATTGGCTGAGAGCAAATTTGTCAGTAAAAATCACTGACAAAACGCCTGATGAAACGCTCCCCAGATCAGTTGTTGCTGGAGCATACATGTATGTCATAGCACCATACAGAACATGTAGGGCTCCCGTACATTGGGTCTCTTTTCATGCTAAGTGAGTAAAATCAACTAGTATCCCTGTTTTGAATATTGACTAGGAGTTCTCAGTCAGTTTTTTTTTTCTCTTAGAGAAAGTGAAATCACTGGAGAACCGACTGCATATTTTCTTTTCACCCCACAATAATCTTGGTCAGTGTTATCAAACAGGTCAAAGGCCTTTTACTGTCCTTTTATGTTGCTTTCCAGTTTGGTCCTGGCTGTCCTTTTGTAGCGTTGTTTCCCATTTTAAAGAGAAGGTTGAATTCCGGTCAAAGTGAAAAAATATTTGATATGTTTCTTATTCTTTTTATGTCAGTGTATGAAGTATAACTGTCCCCTAAAAAGGAATACTCTTCAAATGCCCTCATATTCGAAATGTGACAAAAAACTGAGAAGTTTGTAACAAACTTTCATGCTACATGGGTGTGTGGTCCCACATACCCATTTCTGTGTGATGTGTTCTTCACTGTATGTAGTTTTCAGCAAGATTTAGTCAATTTCCTATTCTTTTGATATTTCAAAACAACAAAGTGCACAGTTACTTGTACTACATAATCTACCTTTCTCGGCTGTTTCTTTCACATTGAAATCACATGACCAGAACTCAACTTTATCGTTAAATGAATAATAATCGCTACCTAGATGAGACATTTTAACAAGTTTATTGCCCTTCTCCCCACAGAAACCCTCAAGAGCAAAGCCAGCTCCAGCGAGGCCACCGTCACCAACGTGAGCGGGGAGCTCCTGGATGTCCAGAAGAAGCTCTCCACTTCAGAGCGCGCCCTCCTTGGATCGTCCACCCGCTCCAAGAAGCTCATCGACGTCATCGGCACCGCCCAGAAGAATCTGGACGAGATCATGCTCAAGTTCAACGAGGTCCTGGAGGAGGCCATGCTTCCGCCTACGGTCAAGGCTGTGGAGAAGGTCGTTGAGAAGGGCAAGGAAAAGGAGGAACCTAAGGTCAAAACAGAGACTAAACCCACAGCCAAGGTAGAGCCAAAGAGCCCTAAGGTAGAAAAGTAGAAGATCAGCCAAGGTAGATAATTAGGGTGAACCTTGTGAGTACCAGAGGAAAAATTAGACTGTACAATGTCTAGATGGAACCGCAGAGCCCACCTGTAGAAAAGTAGAACCTAAGGTGAAACTGATTGGTTAAAACAAAGCTCATTGATAGAGATATTTGTGACATGTGTACCTGAGCGCAGTCATAGGTTAAATAATGGAGCTCTGAATAGTTTCCTCCATAGAGATATAATGCATGCATAAGACACGATAATTTTTCATTGAAACAGAAGGTGATAAATCTCAAACATCTTTTTTTAAGACCCAGTACTTCTTCGTGGTTCATCATTATGCCTTTAGTATATTGCCTATAGCCAAAAGAAAAAGTGTTTTAACTTTTCACATTTAAGATTAAACACTCTCCTCTTATTTTCTGTACCATTTTTCTTCAGATAATTTGCACACAAATTCCTTTTGTTTTTATATTAGATATTAGGAAGGGAGACACTAATATAGTGCCTTGCTTGTACTGGTAGATTGCCCTTCTCACTGATTTTAAGTACATGTATGTATATTAGCAGTCATTCACATCAGATGAATAGCTTACAAGGAAAAGTTATCTTTTAATAGAGATAACACGCATTTGTATGTCAACCAATGAATAAGAGCTAAAATAAGCCAGTTGAGACTTACAGTTTTAACAGGGTAACTTCGCTTTTAACCTCCTAATTATGCCTCTGCCAAAAGATGATGTTGCTCCTGTGTAATTCTTCATGCTGGCATTTTGATTGAAATTCATTTCCATGTATTTTGTTGAAAGGTATAATCACGTTGGATATTCTTAGGGATTTCACCTTTTAAGATGTTTTTTTTTTTCCTAAAGGTTTGAAACATTATTTGATTACGATCATTGCAAAACATTCCGATTATTTTTTTTTTTCTTTTGCGAGAGATGGTATGGAAGATGAATAAGTTTGAAATGTGAGGATAGGTAAAGGTTAGTCATTGCTAGTGATTATTGTTTGTAAAATGATATACTTGGAAAACCTTGAAAACACTACTCAGAAATCAGAATAGTAATTTTGCTGGAAGACAACTGCACTAAATTCATGTGAACTTCTTTTGCGATAGAGATATGTACAAGAGTTGCATTTCACTATTATGTCAAAAGAATCCTTTTCAAAAAAATTTTCTTCATGCATTGAAACGTGATGAGTTAGAACTGAAAGAAAAATTTGATGTATCAAATTCAAAATTTTAAATCGATGTTTTGTTTTTTATTTGGGTACAATCAAGATTTTTGTTTTGATTGATTGAAATAGGTGTCTGTCGCGAACTCACACATAGTGAAATTGTCCCACATATTTTGTGTGTATATATAATAAAGTCATTGTTGTGGGGCAAACAATATATTTGAAGGAAATTGTTTTTGTGGTTTTTAGTTCTGCTACTCTTAAATTTGGGATTTATTGCAAATCTTGCAATGCCAATTTTTTTTATCCCTAGTAATGGTATGTGCACTTGAATAGTGGTTTTAATTTTTGTATTGAATATGAATATGAATAATTGGGTGATTATGCTCAGTTGGGCTGAAATAATATAAAACTATGACTAGGCAAGAGAGGAGTGATTTTGGGGTATGTATCTGATGACAGTGGAATGTTTACATACTCCTATCGTCATCTCTCGC
Source organism: Heliocidaris tuberculata (assembly GCA_025618425.1). Lineage (NCBI taxonomy): Eukaryota > Metazoa > Echinodermata > Echinoidea > Camarodonta > Echinometridae > Heliocidaris > Heliocidaris tuberculata. The sequence goes on along the minus strand of CM046851.1, from coordinate 20,298,524 downwards.
ACTGTAACTGCACGAAAGATGTCTTTGTGAGAATTGTACTGTATTTGGAAGAGACATTCAAAACAGCTCATTGGCTAGTTCATGGAAAGATAAATTTATTCAAGAAAAGGGGGACATCATGTATGAATTTGATGTTTTTAGTTCTTGTGAGATAATAAATTTTCTTCCCTCTTGCTGAATTGTAAAGTAAATATGGTTTTTTCTCTTTTGTTTCTGAAGCGATTTGAAGAGTATGACTGTGTGCTGCTGATCTCATTTTGTGGGTGTCAAGCTAGCTCGGTGCTAGGGCAGACTTGGCATTGCGTGGCGATGAGGTTTCAAATGTTGAAGTGCAAGCATCACACAGGACCTCTAAAATAGAATTCCACATCTTGACATTTTCAACGTTATCTCTTGAACACAGTGGAACCTTGTTATAAAGAACGCTGTTATAACAAACTTGTTGTAACAAGGTCATTTTCCTGGTCCTACTCCTTTGTCTTTTATTGTTTTTTGGTCCTGATGCAACAAGGTTTTAATATAACAAGGAAATATCTGCCTTCCCAGGGAGTTTGTGATAATGAGGTTCCACTGCACCTATTTTACACATTGCAATCAAATTATCTTCATCTTTTTTAGTTTGAAACAAGTATTTTCATTGCAAAAGTAAAGCAAGTACATGTATTTGCAATCATTTCAGCTCTCTTGGCTAACTGAGCCACGATTTTCCCAGTCATCCCTATTGCCAAGTTGACCAGTATCCTGTTTTGTGGATATCTTACCTGAATATCAGCAAGGAATCCTCTACTTTCAGCCATGTTGAAAGAAGAATTACGACATGTATGGAAATGTTAGAAATCACAAACTTATCCAAGTGGTAGGTCACTTGGGAACTATCCCGTTCGCATATTTTTATGCATCTTTTCCCTACAATCTTAATTTTTCTTTCTTTTTCTCTCAATCTCCCTTTGCCTCTTTCTATCTCTCTTTCTCTATCTGCCTCTCTTTGTCTATCTCTTTCCCCCTCTCTCTTTACTTTTTTCCCGTCTCACACTTGATTTCCACGTCTTTATTTCATCATCTTTTTCTATTTTCTCTCGCTTCTTCCCTTTCCCGTTTCTTCTCTCTTTGTCTCTCTCTCTCTCTCTCTCTCTCTCGTTCTCTATCTCAAACCCTGTCACTAATTTTCACTCTCTCCCTTTTCTTCTTTTGCTCATACCCCTCGCAGTCAGATTGTATTTTCTGTGATCCCACCCCTTCTGCATTCCTCTCTTTCTCACACTCCTAGTCCCTTTGTCTCTCTTCTACATGTTCCTCCACAATCAACAGCTGTAATTCTCCAGACTTCTCAAGAACTTCAATCATATATTTTGTTGGCAAATAATTTATTATCCACCTTCATCTTGCAGTACTTTCAAAGACGTGCACATAAAATAAATTACAATTACAGACATATACATGGACATGTGACATCAACATCTTTACACAAATATATAGTCTTCATAGATGAAGACTCATGTCAAGCTACAGCATAAATATCTACTCCATATTCTAACCTTTACACATTTCTAATAAATCAATTGAGATCAAATTCATGTACTTGGTACACCTTCTTAAACAACCAAACAACTTGCGGTTCTAAGTATCATCCTGATTGTGATTAATTTTTGAGATTCTTTCCAAGAACTTGAATGACCAATCTCAGATTGAAACTTTATTCCTACTATTTTTACGTTTTGTTTCATGGATAAATTTTGAATTTAATTGAAAAGAGCTTCACAAAAAAAAAAAGTTTCTTCATTTTGTGATAGTACATGGAACTATTTTATGTTACAGTTCATCTACAGACGACATCATCCAGCCGAAAACAAATCTTTATTAAAGCAAGAATAGAATAATTTCTTCATGTACTAACTATTGTCCACAGCGGACCGTTAAATATTATTGAGTCAGAAAGAAGAGGATCTTGGGTATTTGATTCAAGTTCATCGTGAACCAGAATAGCCTGGTGGTTAAGTCGCTGCCCGGCAAGCAGTAGATGACAGGTTCGAATCCCTTTTGGTTCCAATTTCCTCTGACTTGTAATTTTCATTACAGATCGAGCATACGATCTTTAACGCTGGGAGTAATGCCTAAAAATTTGTTTACAAAAAAAAAGAAAAAAAAAAGAATAATTTCAGTTGTTCCGACTGAATGCATCTTTGATTGAATGCTATTCAGAGAAATACATTGTGTACCACTGGTAGCTACTAGATGTTGAAAATTCACTTGATTTATGTTTAATTTACAGCATATGACCAATCCAGCACACCTTCAGTTTTTCTTTTTTTCTGTTTGTCTTTGATACTGTGATTTTTCCTCCTACAGGTCATATCATCAAGTTTTAGAGCTGTCCAAGTTCTCAAACCTACTACAAATATTTTTTAATTACTAAATTATGCAATAGAAAGTCGTCTATATTCTTATTTTGTGTAATATCAGTCAATAAATTAGCTATCATAATCATAGCTGTCATATCAATCAATAAATAAGCCTTTGTATCTATCAATCAATTAATCAACCAATCTTCCCTGGACTTCTCATTTCCCGGAAGAGTCGAGGCGATGAGCCATGTGCCGATGTCCCAATTCTCCAATATTTGCTGCTATCACAATCGTATACACACTGAATGTGGCTTCAACAACTGTCAAAGCTAATGAAAGTTTAATCTACTTCCATTTCTCCTCTCAATATGCTCTCATCCCTTTCCTCCATTTCACTTTTTTCGCTCTTATTCTGATCCTTCCTTCTTTATCTTCTGTATTATACTTCTAGAAATCATTTTCTTCAATTCGTAAAACTGTACTACAGTTATTCAGCTTCCTTCAATTTGACAGAAACGGTGCGGAATGTGGTTTCAAGCTTCACCGATATAAATATACAATTATTGTTGGGTGCAGCAAATACCATTGTCTTTAAATACGAAGACAAATTTACCCTGTTGAACGAAATATATTGTTTACACATTTTAACAGCAGTACATTAACCCGTCATAAAAACAACATAGTTTACATAAATACATCGTTTCATAAATAATATAAGTTATGTGCAGTACAAAATATAAATACATATATAAATATTATATTACATAAATATTATATTACATAAATAGCAATTCACACACTGTACAACGAGGAAACGAATGTATGAGAGTATAATTTACACTTGGACAAAAAATAACACGAATGTAATCCATTATAAAAGGGCAGCATCTTTCTCCGCCCTTGTCTATTACATTCGGAATTATTCAAACACGTTTCAAAGGTTTCTATCTGTCCTGTTTACAATATTATACATGATCTTAGCCACAAAAAAAAACCAAGAAGCGAGTTACAAAATACATGTGCATATACACCACCTGGTGCTGAACTTTGCAAACGAACGTTACATTTTGCTTTAAAAATTGTTTCATTTTTGGATTAGTTTCCACCAGAATTTTCCCCTGTGACTTTGATCTGGTTACCCTCCATTTTGGCATGAAATCGACCACTTACAGATAAATGTCGTTTCAATAATCATCTGATCATGGCAGTCAAAGCATACCTAATATCCTTTGTCAATTAATTCCCCATCAAAGCAACAGGCAAGATTTTCTCTGAAATAATATTTGATTTTGACAAGAAATGCAAGTCGCCACACTTTTAAAAACACTGTCTTCTTTTTCTGGCTCAGTCACCGCAATCTTGCTTTTGTTGCCCTATATCAATGCCATTTTTGCCTGTTTTACAGTCTCTTAGTTTGCGTATCTTTTCTATATTGATGGAGGATAACTTTCAGCTGTATGTTGATACCACTTGGAATAACTTCGGCATCACTAGATTTAAAAGGACCTTCCATCAGTGATACCAACCTCAAACAAATCTCTCACAACTTGAATACCAATTTTACAGGATTACCAGCCGAGAATACCACATCCTAAAGAATAGGGACCCTTCGGGTTTCGGGCTTATCAGCTGGAAAGGGTTCCCTTCGAGGATACAGCTTCAAAGAGTTCTCTATCTTCAAAAGCTACCTTGATGGGATCTCTCGGTATACAGCATCTTCGAACGAAATGGAACCCTTCTGGATTATCATTTAGAAAAGTTTCTCTTCGGGGATACTATAGCTTCAAAGGATGTTGAACCTCTGACGGATCCTTCACTTTCGGCATTTTCTAAACGTTATCCGATCTCAATAGCAGTTCCTGGTTCTCAGTTTACGCTGGATCCATCTCAGATACCTCTCTACTCGGGTGTAAACTCCGGGTTTCCACGTCCTTGGGTTGGGGGCGCATACGGTGTTGTCGCCCCACGATGTGATGCCCCAGAGCTTGAACGGGCCTGTCTCGGCCGTCTGACAGACCATCGGTCCTCCGCTGTCCCCCTTGCACGTGTCGGCACGGTTCTCGGGGAGTTGCGAACCAGCGCAAACCATCTTCGATTTGATGCGCGTGCCGTAAGCGTGCTTGCATTCGCGGTTGGTATGGAGTGGGACGCGGGCTTCCTGAAGGTTGTCGGGTCGGGTATCAAGGTACCAGTCTACATATCCTAAAGCATAACAAAACGGAACAAAATAGAAAAGGTTGGATTGATTAGGCTGTACTTGATCAAAATAACACAATCATGTTTTAGATGCCTCCAAAAATTGTTTTCATCATGCAGTGTATACAATGATGATGATTGATCTCTAGCTTAAATGAAAGTATGCCAGCTATCGTTTTTTTTTTGTTGCTGTTTTTTCATAATAGTCTTATTTATGTTTCTTCGAAGCTTCTCAACTTGTCGATGGGTCTACCATATTCTTTGAATCATTTCTTTTTTTAAATAGTGGAATCAGTAAAGCTGTTAGTTGCAGAAAACTAGATTCGTGGCGAGAACATTCTGATTATTGAGTCAAGGATGCAAAACGATGCACTCACTCACCTCTATATCCCCAACCCGTGATATGACAGGAATCCCCCGCCTCGAACTCATTAGCCTCTGGTAAGCAAGCTGGCTTCACGTAATCACTCAGACGTACCGAGTGCGTGGAGTTCGTCGCGAGCTTGACGAGAGCGATGTCGTGTTTGTACGATGAGATTTCGAACCTACGATGAACGTGAAGGCACCCGACGTCGAAATCCTGTTCGTAGCCGTCGTCGTAGGAAAGCTGGTGCTCGCCGACACGGATGATGGTGTCCCGGATGTTCTTCCTAATGATAACAAAAACAACATAAAAATTGAAATATTTTTGGCTTGCACTGTGTTATATGAAGATCAAAATGCTCATTTCTCTATGACCTCGCTATCTAAAAGGAGTCTTCAAGACCTCCCGCCCCTTCAGAAAAGGGTTATTAAAAATACAATAGTTTTCCAAATTTATATCATTCGGCGGTGATTGGGTAATTAAGTCACCTACACAAAGTGCCCCTTGCACTTTAATAAGAATAATCATAAATAAATAGATATTTTCAAGAAATCAACCAAAGGCAAATTCAACTGCATCGCGCATCTCCTTTTGAAATGTGTGAACATTTCAATGCATTACATAATCTGAACATGATTTTTATTGGCAATATTGAAAATAGCTATTGAAATTGCCCTAAAGTTGATTTCTCGAAAATCTTTCACAGGTCAAACGCAAACTTGCGTGCTATAGGTATAAGTTGATTTTTTTTTTCTCCTAACATTAAGAAATTGATATAAAAACGTAATGTTATTAAACCACATCATTCTGTTACGTCATGGGTGTCGATCGGGGGGGGGGGGGAATGGGGGTATATATATATATATATATATCCCCCCCAAAAAAAAAAAAAAAAAAAAAAATTTTGAGGTGGGGGTGGCCTGTATTATCACCCCCCCCCCCAAATATTTTTGGATAAAATAAATAAGAAATTACGTTACATTAACTTAAAACTAATAATTATCGAAACCCATTATGTTTGATCTTGAAATACCAACACATTCTTCAATGATTAGAAGTATAAGGAAATATGAAATGCCATAATTTCAATGCGAAAATATCGAAGAAATTTCGTTCGCTCACATTGTTATTCTCAATTAAGGGGTTCCGTCCATTGGCGTAGATCCGTGCATTCCTTCTTTTCATTAAAAACCATTTTGGGATGCTCTAAAATGCAAGTTTTATAGACAGATTTTTGAAAAGTCCCTTGTGTGGGAGGAGGGATATCCTCCTCCCACACCCTCCCCCGCTCGGTCGCTTTTCTCCCTCGCCGGTCATCCCCCGATCATGAACACGGATCAACACCCCTGTGTTAAGTGTGTTTTTCCAAGGTATAACGAAGCTGTTCCTTAGCCAAACCAACATTATGGAATATGGTTTATATTTCTCAAGATCCGGTAAAACTGATTGGAAAGTGGTGAGCATAATAAACATGTGTGCCGCCTCAAGAAAATTGGTCGATTCAGCGCTCGATTAAAATGTCGGAATATCTCTTACTCATCAACAAATTGCCGGATCTTACATAACTTCTTCAGACGGAATTTAATTCGTATGTTTTGCTAAAATCTTATTTTATCGTCTACCCGGAAACCACATTAATGTTATGTTCATGTTTAACAGTTTGACGGGAGACACACACCACAGTTTCATGTTAGTGATCCAGCACATAAGGTCAACACATGAATGATGTAATTTTTTCTTCCTAACAAAGTATTAACACATTCTTCTGACAAAGATAATAAGGATAAGTAATACTGGCGTGAACATTTTTTTTTTTGCAAAAGAGGCGAGCTGTGGCTTTGACGGGAATAGTGAATACAAGGACGACTGTGTTAAAAGATCATGATGATGATGAGGAGAGGAGGAGGATATTGATGATGATCATGATGATGATGATGATGATCATCATCATCATCATCATCATCATCATCATCATCATCTCGATCATGATCATGGTCATGGAGATGATATTGATGATAATGATGACGTTCATGATGATGATGATGACGATGTTGATGATGATGATATCGATAGTGATGATGATGATGATGATGATGATAATGGTGGTGGTGGTGGTGGTGGTGGTTGGGGATATCACTTATGACGGTAATTACAATGACGAAAATTGACAGGAACTTGGTAAACAATCTGCAACCCATTAAAATCACCATCATGGGGTGTCTCCTGGATTTTTTTCTAAAGGGGAGGGGTGCAATTCCGAAAAGGGTCTGACAAACAAAAATTAAAGTTATTGGGCATAAAAAAGGGGGTCCGATTCCGAAAAATCCTTACAAGCAAAAAAAAGGGGGATCCGGACCCCCTTAACTCCCCATCCACCCCCCCCCCCCCCCCCCCACCATCATGGTAACAATCTATCTTACCCGTGGAAACAATGAGCTGCCGTCAGTACATGTTCATTCGTTATGAGGGTGCCCCCGCAGAATGGTACCCCAGTGGTTGCGTTGATGATCATAACCTGCCAGGGCCATCGCTCGACCGCATCGCTCCCCACGGCGATCCGCTGTACACCTGGAACGGGCGGCGGTCGCACTCCACATATGCCATATGCTGCAAGATACAATGATACACATGGGTGATGTATAAATGTTTGGAAGGACGGGGGAATAGCGAATGAATCCTCCATATTACAGGATAACTCTTAGTGTAATGGGTAAAAATCAAGATAATATAGTAAAATTATATATCAGACAGCATGAAAATAGCGGAGTATTTTTGTTTAATGTTCTGGCCTTCTGGGGATGGCTCCAGACCACCCTACTACCCCCGCACCCCGCCGCCCAATTGAATTTGGATACGCCATTGTTTTATCCCTTTAATGTGGTTGTAGGAGTAACAGCACGGTGTTTTCCTAATGGCCTGCGATGTTAAACCACATATACCACATACGGTTTAGTATTCTTTTGAACTCTTCACCTCAAAAAGGAAGTTCTTTTAATTGATTAATTGTCAACATGGTCAATATTGTCATTCGTAGGCCTCCCATGTCAGCTAAAACTGATCTAGATTCTATACACCCGTCTGTTTCTCAGACTTGTCGTTGAATCAAACGTTCATTAAGTCGCGTAAATCAACCTTTCATCAAACATTCAATGCAGATCAGTGACAAGGATTCATTACTGTAGACGCAACGATAATTGCTGCTAGTAAATGGTTGATTATTGGTAATGTTATGACTTTGTAAACAGTATGACAACACATTTAAAATTCTATTTTTCATCGCAGTAGTATCAGGTTGTTTCTAGTATATTCATTACAAAGGTATTAAACTGTCCTCTAAAAGAATATAATATATGGAAAGGTTCTTCATTTTCATTTTCTTTTTCTTTAAACTGTGTCAAAATATTCTTAAATGACTTCTCCAACGTTAAACAAAGTAATATTTTGTATTATTCAAGGCAGTTTACATTTCAACATTACTATATATACATAAATAATTTAACTTATACTTTTGAGGTTTAAAATCCCTTTAAATGAACACCAAGGACAAATGCGCAGGTGGATTCAAAGTTATAGGACAATTGCCAATTCGTGCAAATCTCTATTTTCAATATTCAAGAGGGAGGGAGGGGGGGGGGCAAAATATTAATCGTAATCAAATACTCCACAGGATAAAAGAAATTTTTACCTAGTATTTTCACATTCTTTTCTAACACAAACCTAGTAAAATATTATATTTTAGTCTTATCGAGATGAAGTCTTAATGATACCAAGCTTCTGTCAGTCGGTAAAATTTCCCTTCAGAAGTTCCAAATTTTTCTTAGAGTTTCGATCTTTTGTAAGCTCATCCAAAACGAAATTGTGCAATGGTGTGCACAGCGGGCACAGCAAATCAATCGTTGTCTTCACGTCACGGGATATTTGGTTGCGAATACTTTGTGTGCCAAGTATGCTACGAAATTGTCTAGTTTAGGTCTGCTCATCTTATATTCTCTTTTTTGTTTCTCAAGTTGTACTTTCGCAAAGTCATTTAAAGCTAAAATAATAATCAGTATTATATCAGACCTATCAAATCCCGAATTTGTGGGTTTGGTTTTGCCCTGTGCTAGATATGCCTACGACAATATCGTTCAATACGTTGTAGTCCTCTGTTACAAAATATGCAAAGACATGACACGCATAGGTGTAGAAGGCGGGGGGCTGCGGCCTCTCGAGGATTTTTAAGTTCCCATATTCGGGCAACCACCCCCTCATATAAGGGCAGCGAGGTCCAAAAATATTAATATCTATACCATTTTACGACAAAAACTGTCAAAATATTTGCCCGCTCGCTTCGCTCTCTAGTAAAATTTAGAAATGGGGAAATTGATATTCAGGCAAAAAGCGTCAGCTCAGCCCTCCCCTCCCACCCCCCCCCCCCCCGCCCCCTCGCAAAAATGTGCTCGTACGCCTCTGATGACACAGTTTGTGTGGGTTTATTTTGACATTGAACGACTTTCATTTGTTATTATTATATTACAAATAAATACCTGACAAGGATTTTTTCCTTGAAATACTCTGTGCGCTGATTGCGGCCGCGGGAGATAAAGCTAAGGTAATAATATCCAAACCGTTTGGAAGCGCATATACGGACGTTATATCATAAAGTGATATATGCCAAACAAGAACGGTTTATTATTATTACTACAATTATAGCAGCCAATTTCCAAATTCATAACAACTCAGTAATCAGTCTGATACGTTGATACAAAATTTCCTCCGTACATGTATTAGCAGAAAATAAAGGGCAAAATGGCGGGGACAACGGATATCCAATTTTAGTTCAGCCCCCGATTGGATTATAACAGTACAGGTAATAACTACAATATGAAACAATCCAGACAACGGGGGTCCCGCCCATGGATAAAGTTAACACCCCTTTCCTCCTCTGATGCATTAAAAAAACTTTCATTTCTTTAGTTTGGTGGCTGGCGTGTAGTGTTTATAATCCTTCCATTACGTAGGTTGTCAAAGGATATCCTCAATTCTAAGTGTTTCTATAAAATGACCACTATGGTGATTACAAAGGTAAATGGCAATTTGCTAAGAGCATTTTGCTAGTTTTTTTTATACGCAAGTGGTAATGGCGTAGATGTGGGGGCCTCTGGGTCATGGGCACCCTAAGACCCCCACCCCCCCCCCCCAAAAAAAAGAGAGAGAAAATAGAATATGAGAGTGAAAGAAAGGGCGAAGGGAAAAGGGAACGTGAAAAGAAGTTGATAAGACCCCATCCCATGCATACTCCCCTGATTTTGTTTTGTTTTGTTTTAAGTAGCCATTTAAATGAGAGGCCATTCAAATTCGCATTTCACCCCTACTCCCCCCCCCCCCACCCCACCCCCATGATGCCAGTGCCCCTCAATGTCTGGACCATTACCATTCTTGTTTATAGGGTGACTTTTGTTTAATGCAATGGAAATATACCTTATTTTTTATTTGAATTTGATATTACATGGGCATATTTTTTTCTATAGCCCTTCAAGATAAATGCGAACAGGGGAGGATCCAGGATTTTGTAAAAGAGGGGGCACAGTGCCGTAAAAGTACACAATAAAGGGGGCAATTTCAAAGGGGGGGGGGGCACGGGCCGATTTTCCTCCTATGTAGATCCGCCACTGCACCATGTGTACTTTGGAATTTTCATGCAGCCATCTTTTGCGAGGCTATAGTCAAAATGGTGGTTATTTTGAACCACTTTGTCTTTTCTGGATGAATATTTCTTAGCTTGCCAGTCATTTATTGGTTCTTGATTTAGCTACGTCGGCAGGGGTGTTGTTCTAAAATAGCATGAATGTATTTATGATCGACGATAGCAAAGTTTTTTTTGGTTTTTTTTTCAGTGCCATGCACGTCATCAAACTCGCTGTTATGCGAATCGAATGAGACATGTAAATTTGCTGAACTTTTTTTTTTCTAAGACTTAGAAGATACAAACAACATACTCTACGGGCTTTTGTCTCCTGATAAAAATTGCGTTTGACATTGAAACTCGTCGAAGGCATAGGGGAAATTTGAAAATTGAATAAGAATTTCTTAGCAGGCAGCTGTCAATCAAATTACTAGGAATGTAAGCTAAGTTGACTTGGGCGATGTTGATACTGAGAAAACATACAGTGTGTTAGATTCTTTTGTCAATCAGGATAAGTATGATTGAAAGGAAAGCTGTTGAATAAACATTTTAGACCATAGTATAAGGATTGTTACGTACAGAGAGATTGGTATAAAAGTGTGCATAACAAGTTGTCAACAAGCGTTTGAAGGAATTTCGTGGTTGGATGTAATGGAGCTATAACTTTGATTGATGTGAGGGTGGCACGTGGATGTAGTTGCCATGGTGACGGTGCCCCCCCCCCAAAAAAAGGAAGCAAACGTACCAAAAGAAAGGGAATTGTGGATAAACCCTAGCTTGAATATATATATATATATATATATATATATATATATATATATATATATATATATATATATATATTATTATTATTATTATTATTATTATTATTTAAGAATTTATACATTCTGGGTTTGATCCTTGCTACGTGCTTTTCAATCTTGGACAAGATGATTTACCCACGCTTATCCCTCTCAACCTACACCTGCATGGCAATGCTGGAGTTATAATAATTGCAGGGCCCTTTAAGAAGAGTAGTACCAATATTAATGAGGCTACCCTGGGTAAACAAGACCAAATTATTGTCATTATCATACATAATTTCATCTAATGTACTGCATTACGATACCTGGGATACTTGCAAATGAATTGCTACCTAACAAATTGTGAAATCTAATTACTACTAAACCTGCGTCATGTCTTTTTCAAATACATCGAGTACAAAAATAAAAGGTTAAATGCACGACGTGTATTATCAAATATAGCATAGTTTAGGTCTCGGTATTTACTAATATATTCTGTAATATCATACGATCGACCTATTATTTATCTCAAAATAACCTACAGAACAAATATAACTTCCTTAGGAATTCCGAATATGTGAAGAGTTTCGTTTCGCGTACTACTGCAGTCGTTCTGTATGATAACATTATAACTTTTGTATTTAATTGGCCCACAAACAGGACTGAAACAAATAGTGGAGGAACCTGAAGGAAAAAAAATGCAGACATTTGAAGAACAAGAAAGACACTTTGCCGACTAAAGTTCAAACATCGAATTCTTTCAAACCACAAACGTGTAGGCCTACACGCAGGTGTGTGCTATTTTGTCATACAACAAACTGCGGTAAACATGTATTTTTTGTAAGGAACTAGCATTAGTGTCTGTATACTGGATCGTCAATATCAGAAAAGTGGTAAAGTGTATTTGGGGCATAGGCGGATCCAAGGGGGCCGAAACCTCTGCCCCCCCCCCCCCCCCCGAGAGAAAACTATCCGTTTTCTAGAGGTAAAATAGGCCGGCCCCTCACCCCCCCCCCCCCCCCAATTTCTGTAGCCACATGAGGGTTCTTCGGAGGCTGGGGAGGGGGACGTGAAACTTATTTCTTCTTTTCGACCCCCCCCCCCCCCCCCCGGCTTCTCAGAGATTTTCCGTACTTGCTATGGAGAGAATAGGCGCGATTCCCGATATTATGTGAGGGGAAAAACTACGCCCCCCCCCCTTCTGACAATCCTGCATTTACCCCTGTTGATATATTGGAATTTATTAGCATTCCCTTCAAAGTGTACGAGTCCAATAGAATAAAACTCGTTGAGCAATGAAAAGAGATGGGGGGAACCATTTGAAGAGAACCGTGTAATAATGTTACACGCTTGTATAACGATGCAAACATGATGAGTCATATCTACTATGTCTACGGTGCTAGTTTGGTCCTGTAAAATCTACTGACCTGGTAAACAAAATTTAATGAGAACCTAAAGTCCTACTCCTTTAAATTTATAATCATATTGTCACGGACTATTTGATTCGGAGATAAAGTGATAAAGTCATCACTTACGATAGCAAATCTCCCCCATTCTCTGCGAAGATCGAGTTCAAAATTAGAAATCTTTCACTCAGCCCACGCAGTTCAACCTCATATAACTGCCTCGTTATCAAAATAAAATTCCACTCTTTGGCAGCGGGCCGTGATAACCATGTCGCAATTAAACACGCACGACTTCTTGTAAACATTTTAATAAAAATACAGCTGAACTTGAAACGAACTTTCAAGTTTGGTGCTAGCTATATCGATGCTATATTTTCATTAAGAATATACACAGCGTGAATCTTTGGCACTTAGGGTAAAGTAGAATGCGTTTGTATTCCCCTACCTGCTGCGTTTGGAGACTTTTGTACATTTTAAAAAAAATATCTCTTTCAATATTCAAAAGAACTTGTTATCATAATATATCGAAAAAGGAAAAAAAAGTTGATATAGATAGAATTGAACCTCAACGTCTGATATGATGGCATCACATTCCATTATATACCATGAACATGTATATATTGCATTATCCACGACATATTCTATCATAATGCAATAATTATATTCCATGAGCATTCATTTTATACAATAACACATTAAACTGTTAAGCAATAATACATTTAATGTGGTGCAGTTTGCAGGCAAATCTTGTTCAGTAAAGTGGTTGCTGTGCATGGTACATCAATATGATATATTCTTTCATTTTGTTTTTCATTTGGAGTTCTCTTCCTGATTAGTCTATCCTTCCTCACTTAATATTCTTTTTAATGCTACAATTATTTAGTCTTCGAAAAATACTAAACAGGCTTTGTTTCTTTCACCGCCTATCCTGAGTTTTACAACTATGAGTATGTGAGTATTCATCTCTCTATCTATGCTCTCCTACCTTGCCAACAACTTCCCTCATTTTTCATGATCCATGGCAGACGTGCAAAAGGCAGTAAAATCATTTCAAAAGAAACAACTGTTGTCAATTTGTCAAGCTGCGGAAGCGATAACACATACCTCAAACAGGCACTAAATACTCCCGTATTAAAAGCTTTCTCAACATAAAATGATTAAGAGATTGATGGGACAGAGAAAAACCGTAAAAATGTAAATATTATCATAGTTTCCCGGAATGTGAAGGGTCAACTTGGTTGGGGTGGTTTTGTCGCAAACAAGCGCAGGGCTCTTAAGTGATCAATGAATTTGGGTAGGTGGAAAGGTAACCGCAGGTTCATCAAAATATTTCGCTTTGCCTTGAATATGTTAATTTCTATTCAGGAGAATTAAAATGGAGGGGGGGGGGGGGGTAAAGAAAGAGAAATAAAGAGAATGAAGGGGAGACGTGTGATGAAAAAGGAGGTATTCGCCTACATAAACCTAGATAAACCTAGAATACGTAATTTTATTTTGAATCTATCAAACGGATTTCCTAAACGCCATGCGAATTCACATGTTACAAATTTGAAGAAAATATTAAAGTTTAAAATGCATATGGTGTAAACTAGAATTTTCTATGCCTGTTTCTGTTTCCAGTGTTCATATATATTTTTGTAAATGTTATCTTTATTGAAAGCATGGATTTAGATTTTATCTTCAAAAGGAAATTAAATGTAATCATTAGTGTATTTAATGATTTTTATCACAAATAAATAGACCTGTACATCGAAATTCTAAAACGACCTCAACCCCTCAAGGCTCTCAGTCCACTTTTTTAAAAACAGAGAAATACTTACAGGCATTCGTGAATGAGATGTACTGTTCAGTGGCGGGGGCCATGTCGATTCCGTACATGTACGAGGTCCAACGAGGACCAGCACCACCTGGTCGATATCCTGTACGAGTATTGGCTGCCCTGGTCCGATCAGCGAACGTCCCGTCATCATTGACGATATAGGTTGAACCGCCTTGGTCTCCAACGCTGAAGCTTCTTCCCCATGACAAGTGTTCACTCGAAAGCGACGATGATGCGGATGATATCGACGTCAATTCACTGGAACCGACGTTGTTCTCGAGAAGGTCGTCGAGGAGTTTTGCGATCTTGGACGGTTGTCGTGATCGCAGTAATGTATTGTCGGGAGAGTCGTCGTTCACGGTGGCGACGAGAGGAGGTATCCTGACATCTAAATCCTTTAGAACATCAAACAAATATAATTTCGGAAATTTGTTAACACTGAAGAGGTTATACAAATTCAATCTTCACGCAAATAATTATATATGTTTATTGGTGGCACATGCATGGGAATGGGGGGGGGGGCATTTGCAGCCCGGGTCAATTCCTGTTTTAACTCAACAAAAGTAAAAATAAGTTTGATTTTTACACGAGCCCCCACCCATCCCCTTCACATCCTAGATCCTCCTTTTGGTGTTAAGTAAAGGTCTCTTTGCATGATTTGTATGATTCATTTAATTTGTTTATCAATAATCGGAATGTTTTATTTCATTGAAATTTTTACCTAACTCCGCCCTCCTGAAATGACCGATTGTAGCTGTCTTCCCAAACTGTATCCAGGTATCAATCCGTTTTGTGTGTTTCTCTCTCTCTCTCTCTCTCTCTCTCTTTCTGTCGCTTAATCAACCTAACTCTTTTACCTCCAACCTCTCTCTCTCGATTTCTCTCCCTCTCCCATCACCCCGATCTCCCAATGCCCCCCCCCCCTTTCTCTCTCTCTTTCTCTCTCTCTCTCTCTCTCTCTCTCTCTCTCTCTCTCTCTTTCACCCTTTGTCCATTTCATCCTTCATCTCCCTCCACCCCTATATTACGTCATGTCAATCGACTCTCAGCTGCACCAAGTCATGCCCAATCAGTTAATACCTTCCTAACCAATTTCATCCTCTAGTCAACATCTCAATTTCACAATTTAAATTTACATCCCCATAAATTATCTTCCCTTCCCTGCAAATATGAATGCCCATCTCTTTTAATACATATGACTAGTCATTTCTTTAAAATGTTGCTTCTTTTATATGACTGGTCATATATTTTAGATATAAATCTTCTAATCTGGTCATCTCTTTTAGATATGCTTCTCATCTCTCTCTCTTTGTCCAATCGGTCAGTGACCCCCGTCATCAGTGTGACTCATGCATGGCTCCCATCCCATTCCCCTCCTCCTCCGTTTCCCCATATCTGTCTAAAGGATCATCATCATCATCACCATCTTTCATCCCCCACCAAGAATGATGCATTGCTACCCCGTTGGATGTAATATCCGGACCGGAGAACAAAGCTCAGGTGATGAGCCTTATCCATCTTCATCATGCATGGGGTTCAACTAAATTCAAACTCTCTCAACAAGAATCGAGTGATCACTGACGTCCCTCCCGGGGGGAGTGAGAATATAGAGTGAGAATAGAAGTGAAATTCATTCTTTTCTTATTAGGGAGCACTCAATATTCACTCCTAAACAAGTGATCACTGACGTGACTCCCGGGAGTGAAAATAGAGTGAAACTTCACTCTTCTTTTTTTTTAAAGAGAGAGAGAGAGAGAGATTGTTCGAAATGCATCAGCAGAGCATTTGGGAGAGGGTTCAAATCGCCCAGGCCAGAGACAAATTTCGGGAAATGTTTGTAAGTAATGTAGCATTATAGGCCTATACATTATGTCATCTTCATTTCAGTGAAAAATAAATGCCAAGACATTGCAATGAAAATACCCGGGTGCTCTGCCAGAAGAAGAGAAATGTTTCCTCCTAAACGAACAAGATGCAGGGTAGCAATATACATAAATAAAGATTTTTTTAATTTTTTTTTTTACATTCTATTTTCATATACCAAATATTTGTTTATATAGAACTCTCTAATGTTATATCCAGACGGGTTAACAATCGAGTTAATTAACATTGTTACCCTCGTTTCGAAGTCAAAAACCTTTCCCACCTACCCCCGTACATGATGTGCGTTGCTCAATAGCTCTCCTACCATTTCTAGTGAAATTGGAAACGAAAGTGGCGTGACTATTTTGGTAACAAGAATTAGTACGCTAATCAACAGGGGCCAAATACAGTAACTGCTGCAATGTCACAGTCGCAAGGGAATGGTCTGTAACTATTATCACGTTCATCCTCTGGATGTATAGACAACTTCTACCAAAGTGTTTATTAATAATCTACTGTCACCGTTTTTAGATATTTCGTAGAGATATCTAAACAAAAATTTATAAATCTCCCTTTAAAAAAAAAAAAAAGATGACGACTTCGTTTCCCACCACTCATCTAATTTTCACCCCATTGTAGAAATGATGATATTGAAACTTACGGTTTTTTAGAACAACAAATAGGACTTATTAACTGAGATGGAAAGAAATTTTGACCAATGGAGCTTGGGTACCTGCCAATTCTCAGTCTCTATCGCGAAAATGGTTACCCCTACCCCATCCCCACGATACTCGACAACACCTCGTATTTATAAACGACCAGGGCAGTTTGATGTCGTCATTTTGGCAATGGATGTTGTAATGATGAATCAGCACAGAGGCGTAGCATTGCTCCATCCATTCGGGGGGCACTGGTGCTGGGGGGAGGGGGGCGATCTTAGTAAACTAATGAAATGTGGCCATCGAGTGGGAGGAGGGTGTGGAAGGGGGTACAGTCATTTCTTTTTACACTGACTTCCCCCTCCTCCCCTTCTTTCTCACACACTCTCTCTATTGTGTGTGTGGTTGTTTTTTTGTTTTTTTTTGGGGGGGGGGGTTCGCCATTCGATAGGGAGCGCGTGCACCCCTCCATCTACGCCACTTTATCAGCACGTGTGTATCACATCACATCGCATCGTCAGAGACGACCCATTGTAACGAAAATGAAAGAAAATTATCATACAATTGGCAATCACTCTATACGTCCAGCGATGATAAATAGATATGAATAGACACCATCAAGTTTGATACATGGGCCGTTTTCACTAACGAGACAGAATAAATCGATGCAATATCCAGACACTATTAGCCCGTTAAAGGATTTGCTTTCATTTGAAATAATTGGAAACAGTATGCATTGAGAAATGACAGGGATCATCAGTATCTCGAGAAGCATATAAATACCTCCTCCGATACCTTATCTCTCGCGAGTTATTGATATCAGAAACCAAAAAGGGAATTTAATTCTTTCTTTCGTATCATCCTTCACACGTGCAAAAATAGAAGATCTGAAATGACGTAATTTCCATTAATATCTCCAAATATTGACAAACTATAGGATCTGTTTTTCCGCATTCAAATCCAGAAATAAAATGTAACGAATGTGTGACGTTTAAAAGAAGGCATTCTGAGGAAGCGCGATGGCTCAGTGGTAGAAAGAACAGTGGTCTCGTAACCAGGAGGTCCCAGGTTCAAAGCCAAGTCGATTGGCTAGTGCCTATAAGGCATTAATCCTCATTAAAAGTCCCTCGGATAAGGCTTAAAGTTGAATTTTCCCTACTTGCCTAGATATATATATATATATATATATATATATATATATATATATATATATATATATATATATATATATATATACATATATATATACATTATATATATATATACCTATATACATATATATATATATATATATATATATATATATATATATATATACATATATATATATATATATATATATATATATATATCCGACGCATATATACATATAATAAGTGTACCGACGCTTTCTTAGCAGTTAGGTATAATGAACCATCAAACCAAACTAAACAAAACAAAAAGCAATCAGGGAATAAGTGCAAACTTCTGACATTATACCTTTAAATCGTCAAAACATCAACAATCATAAGTTCTTCTTCCTCTGTCGGAAACGCATTTAGCGCAGACCTGTCGACCCGAATATCAATATTAAATTTGATTATAGTTAAAATGTGGGGGAAGGCGCGCACTAGTCTTGACTGAGCACTTCTGATCTCAGAATGAATGGGAGAATCTATCGTCTATCGACGTGACTAATACCACAAAAGAGATTTCTTTTTGACGTATATTGATGTTGGGGTAATTTTAGACAACAATGGCCAATTTTGTATATATTATAATCGTCGCTATAAATAAGTGATTCCATCTTTTGGCTCTATTGGTAGGGTGCAATGTTTGAGTATGACAATGCTCATGTTCATTTGATTGATAGGTTTATTTTGTGTAGATATCCATAGATTGAGGAGAAACATTTATTTCTATTAAATTTCGGCCATGCTTGATATTATTAGCCATATCCGTTTTTTTTTTTTTTTTTTAATCTGGGAACTAAATATGCTCAGTTTGTTTTGTTTTATTCACCCTCTTTCGTTGGGGCAGGGGGGGGGGGCTTAAAATGTCAAAATTCTGTTTTGTGTTCATTAAAATATTACGAAAATGATTAAACTTGTCAGGTCTATTTCCAATGTGGTTCCATAGTCAGTGGCTTAGCGTAGACCAGCCATTATAGGGGGGGGGGGGCTGGATATAGTGTCATGGAGAGGGGTTCCGGTCTTACGAGGGCCCCGTTTAACAAGTTACAATAACTGTTATAAGCTACTGAAATCCTTGCATCTGATTGGCTGAGAGCAAATTTGCCATAGAAATGTGGCAGTTGTCACTGATAACAAGTTTCATGAAACGTGGCCCTGGTGGTTGACATGCGAGAAAACAATTACAATGCAGACCAATTTGTAGCTTGTTCTTCTACTTTGTGTTCCCAATCGAAAGACCATTTTCTCGCTGTAATTCAAGGCTGACTGAATGATTGCCCAAGTAGCCCATGTCCTAGTGTTTCTTTCACAAGTTGTTCGTGCACTGCGTGTATGCAATAATGGAAATGAAATATTCGAATACATATTAGTTTATATTGGACTGAATGCAATAATCTTGAACATTTTGCACGTAATCCCGAAACTGCATTTCATTCATAAGGATGATTGTGATCGTGCAATGACAAACTGGTTTTTGAAACCGAGTTTGTCAGAGCGATTCTTGGTTATCGGTAATTGGAAATTTGGCTTAGATTCCAGTTTTTCCCTCGATTCATTCGGGAGTAAATTGATTTTAAAACAGGTGAGATGTAAAAGTGTGAAGTACGCCACTACGTGTTTGTTTCCTGCATTTTCTACATGAAAAATAATTCCGGTGAATTTGAAAGAGAGAATGAGAAAGAGAGAGAGAGAGAGAGAGAGAAAGAGAGAGAGAGGAGGGAGAGAGGGAGAGGGAGAGAGAGAGAGAGATGGACATGAATAAAGAGAGTGAGAGGGGGAGAGGGAAGGTAGGTAGGAATCTTTGAGATGAAGAAAGGAGGAAAATAATATCGTACCGGCCTTTTATAGAGATTAAAGAGGAAAGAATTATTGTACAATTTGTGTATTTATTTATTTATTTATTCATTTATTTATTTATTTATTTATTATTTTTATTTATTTATTTATTTATACATTCATCGATATATTTATTGAAATTTTGTTTATTCATTTACTTATATATTTATTTATAGCACATTTACAGTATTTCTGAGATCTAGAAAACACACAATTTTCATTTTTTCTTTTCCTCTGGGCATACCGGATAGTATAAGACATCTAAAAGAAATGAAACTCACCTGTTGTGAATGCACTGGAATCCCAAACTCATGTGAAGGATATACCAATTGACTTTCAATGAATATTTAAACAATTTTTCCAGGTTCACGTCCAAACCAAAGTCCTGCTTAAGGTTCCACTAATCGTTCACGTCATGATGACATCACAATGACGTTGTCCCATCCTGGACGATCCGAAATTCTCAAATTCAATTGTTTTTTTTGGGTGTTTTTTTTTTAATTTAAGGTTGACCACACTTGAAATAACAATAAATTACTTCCTATATCTTAATTGTCATGTGATCTTGATGAAAGGGGGGGGGATCCCCAGTCTGTTTGTAAGATAATTTAAAGTAAACCGCATAGACAATATTTTTTTGGATTTCGATTCCTTGTTAAAAAAAAGAAGAAGAATGGCAGATAGCTACTTTTCATTCAAACAAATACATTTTCCCTAGTTTTAGTTTGATTTCGTTTAGTATATCCACATGAATGTATGGTCTTTCTTGAATATTTTTTTTCGAGGGATGAGATCTTCATGCAAGATTTCGTTGTATAAATTAATTACTAGTACAAATAAATCATACAGGAGGATGTATTCAACTGTTTCTCCAGAACACACAATCTTTATAAGCATCCTATGTCACGTGTTTCTAGAATTATCATTTAACTTACCATTTACTCAAGTCGTGGTGCCTATTCAGCACGAGTTGTTGGATGGAGCACTGCATGGATGCCCTCTTAAAATGACTAACATTAATTACGAACAATTATTGACTTGCAGTTCATTTCAGGACTTTGCAGAAAATTGCAGAAATTACTTCGAAACCAGCTCCAAACTCACGCAAAATAAATTTATTTTCTCGATGACGTGTACTTTGCTTGAAATTTTCATCATCGCATCCCCTTGTTGCTCATACGGAAATCTCTGTTTCGTGGATAATAGTGTGCAAAACAACGGATTCAGTGTGAGATTAATTTAGCATCGGGGAGGGGGCGTTCTTGGGGCATCCCACTGATTATTTTACCGTCAAAATTTCTAACACGTAGTAGGCAAAAGGGATGAGACACTATTATTATCTCACCCTATTGGAATTTGTACCCAATAAGTCATAGTCGATTTCGAGTTTCATGTTCGATCGCCTAGCCATTGTTTTCTTAAAATATAATGCATTAACACCTTTGAAGTCCACTTTCAGATTTCTGCTTGTTCGCAGCGTCGCATTTGTTGTGGTGCAATGTCATTTTGAATTTGCACATTCACTCACTAATATACTATCATGACTATAGCACCATTGGGTCTTAATTGAACTTTTTTTTGGCCCAAGAGTCGAGTTCATAACTCTCTAGGGCATTGCCTCGCTTTTCCTAGATGGGGACAGGAACTCGGTGCTGAGCATGGGGGCAGGCAACCGATTGAGGTGATGTCATCATTCTTGCGATCATGTTTTGACGGACACAGGTATCTTGGGGAGGGCGGCCCAGAGCAGCATTTTTTAACAGTATAATTTGCCTTGTGGTCTGTGTTTCTTCTAAACGTATTCGTCGGGTCCAATCAAGCTGTGTACATGTCAATTTTGGCGGGGAAAACAAGTGTGTCAGGAGTAATAAAACTGTCGAAGACTAAAATCGTATGGAACAATTG
Source organism: Heliocidaris tuberculata (assembly GCA_025618425.1). Classification (NCBI taxonomy): domain Eukaryota; kingdom Metazoa; phylum Echinodermata; class Echinoidea; order Camarodonta; family Echinometridae; genus Heliocidaris; species Heliocidaris tuberculata. The sequence continues at coordinate 20,276,515 of CM046851.1, read as the reverse complement.
CACTGGAATTGCTCCACGCGGTGCTATGTCAGCCCTGATTATAACCACCATTGTGATAGAAAACTGTAAGAAATGTCTATCAATTTTTGCTCAAATTCGCTCTGATTTTGCACTAAAAAAAGCTGAAAGTTCAGTATAAAAGTTTAAGATGTTTGTTTGTCATCTTCCATATTGGATTAACCAGTGACCATAATGGGTAGTACACGAGTCCTTTCCAGGAAGAAGGAGACGGCCTCCTGCCCCACCCCTGTAAAGAGGCTTCTGATAGTACCACCAATTATAAGTCACCACTCCAAAGGGGCGGATGCGGGGGGGGAGCAGGGGGTATAGGGGTGATTTTTGGCCAAAAATACCCCGGCCAAATCAAATCTTTCATAGACCTACCTTTATACACAGCATAAACAAAATTTGGGAGCCCCTCCCCCTCCCCTCTCCCCTTCCCTCTTTGTTGGGGGGGGGGGGGTCAGAGATTTTCTAGACCTATAACGCTTCTAAAAAAAACATGTGAGAATATTTTCTTTTTTTTTTTCTTTGTTTCTTTTGTTTCTTTTTTTTTTTTTTGTTAGTTTCGCTCGTCAGCATAACTGTAATAAAATTATTCCAGCACCACCCCGGGCCACCCCTATAGCGCACCCCTTACCCATCGTACCACTCTTCAAGCTAGTCTAGCCGGTCACCGACCCTTAATCATTTAATCTTTCCAGTAATCCGGTCTAACGTTATAGAAGATATAAGGAAGAAACACAGATGGGGAAGAAACACAGATGGGTAAGAAAACAGGTTGCTTGCCTCATGCAGCACCTGTTCAACAACTGTTCGTTAATGTGAAGGCATAATGTTTGTCTGAATATGCATGAGTAAGACATGAGGTGATCAGCAAGGGGAAATTTTCAATCAGCTGATGTAAGTTGGTAATGATACTTGGAATTCCTCATGCAGTGTATATAGGACCTCTTAACGCTTTGATTGGTTTGCACAGGTTGAATTTTCAAAATGTTTCGGTGTTTAGATGTTTTCGAAGACATACTTCCCGTATACTTGGTGAAATTTTTTATTTAATTTGAATATATAATCACATATGAGCAATGGGTCTCAAACAACACAACTAAGAATCCCAAAAGTGTTTTATCCTCTTTCGCTCCACCTCGGCAGTTCTCAACTTAATTTTGTGTGTGTGTGTGTGTGTGTGTTGCGTTTTATTGATTAAAAAATATTTTGAGCACTTTATTCCCGTGCAGCCGTGCCTGATAATTATAGTTTGTATTCTATTTTCTGCTTTATGTATTTACATCAATAACAGGCTCTTGTTAAATGTTATTTCAAGATGCATTTTACATGTCTTCATGCACTCTCAATTACTATCATTATAATGAGAAAGTTCATAAGTTCAATGACTAACATACATTTATCACAGAAACTACACATACTTCAACATAAATAGTCAAGTGTTTCCCTCTTCAATGTATTTCCTGTTTCACAATATACATATTCTAGTTCCTTTCTCTTTTTCGTTGCCTATTGTATATTGAACATTAAAATAATCAAATATAAAGCGTCTGTTATAGTGGAAACAAAGCCGCCGCCCCCCCCCCCCCCCCCAGCCCCGCGAATCATGCACATTAAGCCTTGAACTGACGGTTTATGATCACGAGTGTAGAGCTTTTCAAACCTCATGATCGGTAGGCTTGATACACTGTTATAAAAAATATAATTATTTTATCGTATTGCATTGTATTATGTATTGTATTATGGTGATTCGTCTAATGTTGAGGGCACGGAGACTCCATTTCCAAGTTTAATTTGCATTCGGGTCAAATGTGTCTGATTTACTTTAGCACGTTTATCAAGGTCAAATTTCAACTACTGTAACAAAAGTTTGTAGGCTACATAAACTTTTCTGTATCACCCCTTTTTCTGTGAAATCCATAATGTTCTTGATATGTTTCAAAAAGACTTTCATTTTCTATTCATCACCATTAATGATTGCTTTGACCTTACTTATCAAAACAAAGAATATAAAATATTTGTGCACGAACACATCATTGTTTGATCAGGTGATGCAAAGAAAGTTTGCGAGAGAAATCCAGCAAATTTCTCTTTCGCTCTTATGCAAACTCATGCAGGGTAATAGATAGGTATGCTAAGAAAAGTTGATAAATATCTATATTGATTACTCTCATTTTTTAAAACCTAGAACTGCGTCACTCTAAACAAACGTCTAGTCTTTTTTTTTTTTTTTTACCGGATCGTCTGGTCACATTTTCTTATTTAGATTCCAGTCATTTTGACTGGGATTCCGTTCATTTTTTTTACTAGGATTCTGTTCATTTCGACTAGGATTCTCTTCACTTCAAACCCGGAGCCGGTAGTTTTGACTAGAATAGTGCAGGTGCCCGTGGGAATAGTTATTCCAGTCAAATCTCAATAAATTCTAGTCATATTTCACTTTAGATTGTTTTTAGAGTGTGTAAATGAAAACATAGCATGGTAGAAAGGAATATGGGGGAGTACTTTAAAGCTCGCGTCATGATTAATCGCTTGTTAGATAGAGACCCGAGGCAGAACCTTTAACTCGCTGTCACTTCGTTACATCTTTTGATTCATCAGGACATTATTATGGACACTGAATGCTCTGTCTCTCTCCCTCGTCATTTCGAGCACGTATTCAATGCTCATTTCACACTTAAAAAGTTATCTTTGTAAATGTGTTTATGTGTTAAGGGTGAGCGTTGTGTATATACGGGAAAACATTTCATATAAGTACTCTTTTAAACATTTCAATCAACCTCAAATTTTCGTCATGTTAAGATCTTAGAATTTTTTTTCTTCTTCTAAATACAACATTTCACAAGGTAAACATAATTATGGTTTACAAGGTAAACAAAACATCAGTATTTGCTCAAACAATTCATAATTCAAGTATTGAAACCTGACATTCTTTGAACATCTTGAGACTTGAACAGTTCGGCATACTTTATTTGGGGGCATCATTTTTCGCGGGGGTCACGGGCGGCACCAGAAATTTGTGGGGGCACGTGCCCTCCAGTGTTCCCTATAGGCTACCTGATGATTGTTAATCATATCGTAACTGTAACTGTTTGCAATTAAACTTCAATTACTTCTCTTTATACAACGATGAACTTGTAATGTTAAGGATCAATAATCATCATGTTATACACGAGCTCATCTTTTACAAGTGAATCCTCTGTATTCATTTCGGAGTGAAAAGCAGATGTAATATGAATCACAGAGGTATGCCATGCTGTATTATACTGCCAATCATATTCATACCCTGCACCTGTACTTCTAGTCTGAGCTTACACACACATTTGACAAAATTACCGAGTAGTCTGATTCAGTACACAACGAAATTGGTTTGGAGAGGGGGAAGTGGGCAGTATAGCCATGCACACCCTAAGTACTTCGCTGAATAAATTGTGTGTTATTATGGAGAGGAATATTTCCATTAATGTGTTGCCCTCCGCCCCCCCCCCCCCCCCCCCTTTATCCCTAATATGAATTCACGGCCATGTTAGTACATGTAGTCAGTGTTAGCTGTTTATTATAATCTTAACTGAGAATAGTATGTCGTTCGCCTGAAATGTTTAAAAATCTAATTCAGGACTGTTCAACATTATCCCCTACGAAAGTCGATAATTTTCTACAATTTGTATGTTGTGAAATAAGAAATAGTACTATTCATCTAATAAATATTTTCCAGTTAAGTCGACAAAATTATTTCATTGTTCAAGGAATGTTCCATCAGTTAACCGTCGTAAAATACGATATGATACTAAACGAGCCGGAAGTATTTTCTTTTAGACAGTTTTACAGTCTGCATTGCGCTAGACAAGTATGGACCCAAAGAGACAATATAGTTTGTAGTCAAAATCATAAGGCGTGAAATTTAACTCTAGAAGAGCTCCTTCGCTGCGGGATTTCTACACGGCAAGTCTGTTCCTGGTGTATTATTGCCATGTTAACCACGACTTCAACAACTTTGAATTTGTGGTCTTTTCGCTTTGTGGGTCAAACTTTGACAGCAAACTCTATTCACTTTGAAATTCAGAGTATTCCCTGGAATACAAATGCGCTTTTATGATTTCCTCTACAGGAAATTTTTTGAATATACACTGCATTTTTACGGATTTTAAGAGGTCTTTATATCAATAGTTCTCTAGGGATAAGTTGCTTGAAAGATGTTTCCAACAATCAGACCAAAACGTTGACCAGGACTTAATTGCACTAAATCATAAAGACTTCAAATCAAATTATTTGGACTCCATCCAAATTGATTTAACAACAGATAGGTGTTACCTCCGGGGCTTTCGGATTATTATGAACTGTCATTCACCAAAGGTGAATTGCCGACGATATCCGACGAATGAACTATGTTAAAGAGAACTATAGATATTCTTTTAAAAGTTTACGATTTAGTATTTGAAAATAAAATAGTCGGTTTATCGGAAGTTAGTAGAATGTCATAATCATTTAACATTATCATTTGTAAACCAATTCTCTATTGTTATAGATATCTTAATCATACAATATTCTACCCTGAGCTATTCTGACGTATGCTGTGGCATGAAATTCTGATTTATAATGACGATATTGACTGCTAAGTTTATCATGTTGATGACTGTCATGTTTACCCATTTTGTGAAAATAGAGACGAAATTGTAAGACATACTACATTAATGTTTTTATTGTTTTTTATATAAAAAATATTGTAATTGTAATTGTTATCATTATTACAGTTATTTTCATAAAAACATATATATTTCGGTGAATTAAATTGTTGAATTTTCGTTCTCTGTTAACTCCTGAAGGCCTTCTGCTAAATTCATCAATGTTCTTATTACAAAATTAGAACTTTAATGCTGCATTTTAATAAACTGAATATCTTGTTTTAAATCTTTAAAAGATCTGTTCTTTCTGTCCTTTTTAAAATTTTTATTGTTATCGCTGTTGACACTATGGTATATAATATATATTCCAGTCGTAGCACCGATGATCTTTTAATTGGTTCAAGATACCGATAAGGAGGCAAACTGAGCCTGTTACGAACCCTCCCTTAAAGGTTTGATTCCAGAAACTTTTAAAAAAGATTCATTAGTGCGTTGATGTGTATAGTCTCTAATCATGCTAATTGTACCTTCACATATATCATGAGGCGGGGTGGAACTAATATAGGAGGCCCCTAGAAGTCACAACTCAAACATGCGGAACAAAAGTTCAGCAACCCTAAAACGCAACGAGTAAGTGTCGTTTGGTTCATATATAGACCAAAAAGTTGTACGGGATTTACGAAACAATAATAGTAGTGAAGGGGGCAGGAGTGCGTTATTATGCTTTCCATTTGAATATCTATATCAGTTGTCTTGGGTAAGAAATGTTTAAAACATATATTAAACTTATATTTCATTATTATTATTATGAGATAATCGTGACCATCAGTAACCCTAAATACACCATAGACAAACTTTAAAAAAAAAACCCACTAGACAGCATGATATGGCTGATGTGTGTAGGGAAGTGATATTTAAGAGGTCTCGTCTATCCGAATGTCCATCACTATAATGTCAGATCCGGTGGGGGTTCTAACTCGCGAAGACCAGATCCTCTCTTCCAAAAGTACAAAATAATACAAGAGGTGACCGATTTCAATCCTTCCCCTTGATTTGCCGCCAGTTATTTCTGTCTCCATTTCATCCCATTATATCGCATTCTGATCCAAGGAATTAACCTAAGAACTGCACTTCTTCGGCAATAGCCACCCGGCGGGAGCTACAGACCACAATGCAGGCATTCTCCCCCGACGTTCTACATGCCAAGTTGCCAACCACTGGCGAATAGCATTCCTTTAATTTACTGGACTCTAATTCCGAGTTATTTAAGGAAAGCGGTTAATGGAAAGATTACAAAATTACAGATTTCTGATGGGATAATATACTTTTTGATTAATAAGCCGCACAGTTTCACTGTCAGTCGAGCTATATAGCTCCCACCCCTGACCTACGGGGTACCGAAGTTCGTGGTTTCGATGGTATACCGAACAACCACGGAGACCATAGTGCATTGAACGTCTTGCGAGATAGCTTAAACTTTCCAGGAAAAGGGTTCATAATCATTTAGCATAAAAAGAGATTTTTGTTTGAAATATCAACCTGTGATAATTGGCAGGAAACAATTCTGACCATTGATATGGAGAAAGAAGCCACCTGTACCTATTTAAAAGTCATGACAAATGTCATCATGGATATAAGTGACATTACGGTGACACAAAATAATACATGATGTAGTCTTTTTTTCGCTTGACCCAGAAAAAAAAATTGTGTAGATAATTTCTTAATCTATTATTTCATTCCCTATCAATGGTTCGTTTTTCTAACAAGTATTTTACTTTCATCCAATTGTAACCTATATAGAAAAGTTATTACATAGTTATGTCAGGCATTGGGTATAGTAGATGTACTGGGTGCGCGTATATTATTTTCTCTTAACCAACAAAAATATAAAAACAAAATCTGAACCTATTTTTTTGTTCCCCTTATTAATTCTACCACAAAATCAGCAAGTTTATTTTAATCAATTATAACCAGGACACGGTTAACTGTATTTCTACAAAAAGTGAATATATTTGTATACAGAAAGATAGACCATTATTTAATGGCATCCTCAATCTATAAATAACTTAATAATTATGTCTTGATTATTTAACCATATACCCTTCCTAGCAAATCTTCCATGCTGCATCATATATAAGGGCCATAAATTAAACTTTTAGTAAAACAGTAACTCGTTACTAAGACATTAGTGCAGAAGAAAAAATAGTATATAAGAGACTATAATGCTTGTATTCTGTCGGTCTCTTACTCCCTGCTTTTACTTTTTATACAACAGTCAATCATCATGATAATGTTAATGACAAGTCATTCCCTCTCAGGGTCAGGGAGATACTTTTAAAACTTCATTTCGTAATACAAACAGCTTTATCATGGTTACTATGCTTTTTGGAGAGCAACGGAAATGACTTACCTTTTGTGCTACGATCCTATCTATAGGTGAGATGTATCTTCCAAGCACGGGGAATATCGTGAGTAGAACGCATAGGAGGGGAAATCCGACCCGACGGTACCGCGATAAAGTCATTTTGGTGTTCGCTGTCCACCAGTAAACAAAATCTTAAGAGCTCTATCACTGTTCAAAATGCGATAAATAAATGTCTGGTTCTCTCTCTTGAGGCGAGAATGAATCATGTGATTAAACAATATATTTGGATCGGTAGCAATGAATTCACGTGGGGTTTTGTTGGCGTCGAGTTTGTAAATATTTGCAGTGTTTTCACGCGAGCTGTATACCTGAGTTCTGGCGATCACTGGAGTGATGGCAATCGATTAATCGCGGGGAATTTTTTTTTTCGCCTCGGTACGTCGTCTGCCAGGTTAATGTGCGACTTCGCATCCGAAGTTTGAATGGAGAGAAACGGCGTCGGATTTGGGAACTTTATAGTGGTGGTGCTCTGGGTCTCTAATTCACGCACCGTTGCATGCGCATCTGATGATACTCGGAAGTTCTTTTTGGTGGACAGGTAGTGAAATTGATATCTTTCTCTATATCTAAATTCACCCATCGCGTAATGGACTTTTTAAAGAAACCAGACGAGCACTCTTTTTACTTCATTTTTTTCTAATCTCACGCAAAATAACCCGACTCCTTTATTTTGTACCTTTGAATGCCGCATCCGGCACTTGTCCATGCGTTTATGCGGTGATGTCAACCTTATTTAATTTAACTCGTTGAATCCTAGTTTCTCGATATCACACAGCTTACCAAGTACAAGTTTCATGAAGCGATGGTGGTACTCGATTACAGTCATTATCTCTCTTTCTTTCTCTCTCTCTCTCTCTCTCTCTCTTCTAATATCTTTTACCTTATATATATATATATATACAGTAGGCCTGCTTCCATTCATATCTCTTTCATTTCTCTTTACCTCTGTTGTTTTTCTGTTATTATGATTGTATTTTTCTTACACTTCCTCTCTCTCTCTCTCTCTGTCGCTCTCCTTCTTTCCTCAATTAAGTTTCATATTTCATTCTTATTTACACTTCCGTGCACTTAAGTTATACGGCCTGCAAAAAGCATAAAAAGTGCAGGCACTGATAATTCGAAAAAGAAAAAGCTAACTGGCGATTTTTGAAGAATCAAAATAATAAGTAGGAAAATATATATGTTTTAACAGAATAATTGTCATTCATCGATTTCTAAAGACTTCGTGATTTTTGCTATTTGGATCATCTAGATGGCGTTACCATAGGCATGAATATCACCATCATCATCATGCACTCATTCTAGAAATTTATTAGAAATTAAACGTTATCATTTCATCTCAAACAAGAAAAATGATACATTAAAAAATACAATATATCACTGCTATTACCCTCCACTGTATGCTATTTTCATTTCTGCGGATATAGGATTAATGAATATTCATGACAGCAGTAAACTATTTTTGTTTCATCCCCGGCGGATTCAGGAAGAGTGCACAACAGGCTTGTATATTGAAACGGCTTACTTCGAACCATCGTGTGATCATGTTCACGTCACGTCGTCACATTACCCGAAATTCACGAAGGGTAGGGTGTAACGTTTGTGAAATACCCCCCCCCCCCCCCCTCCTCTTAGTGACGACGTGTCGGGTTCGAGACGTGAGTATTCGTAGATTTGCAACACTTTTTTTTATAAAGTGTCTGGTAAACTCACTAAACTGGACCCGGCACTTCGCCAATAAGGGGGGGGGGGGGTCACAAATGTTACACCCTACCCTTCGTGAATTTAGGCTTAGTTTTCACGAAAGGTCATGTAAGGTGACGACGTGACGTGAACGTGATCACACAATGGTTCGAAGTAAGCCCTTGAAACATTTGAAACCTTATACTGACATTTTGCATACCTTAAGTTCAACCCCCCCCCCCCAAAAAAAAAAAAGAAAGAAGAAGAAGAAACAAATATTAATGGGTCTCCTCCGGTTTACAAATTATCGAAAAACTTTGATTCCCCACCCCCCCCCCCTTTTTTTTTTTTTTTTTTTTTTTTTTTTTTTTTTTTTTGCTTATCAGAAAATATTCAGAATAGTGTCTCCTCCCCTTTTACAAATGTACATTAGTTGGATCCGCCCCTGTTTCATATTACATGATAGTAATGCTATTTCACCAATTTCCTGTGTGTATAGCATGCTATTTAGGTCACGTCAGGGAAGGGAGACAGATTCCTATCAGTGTTTAATGAATCCTGACATACGGTAGACTTGGCAATGGTCATGGGGCAAAATTCTGAAAGAGCACTCAGGCTGGGCGCGGGGAAAGCAAACCAATCAAGGGTTTCCAAGAAAAATGAGAATCATGCGGGTATATTATTATGAGCGACAGAATTGGTGTGGGGAAAAGAGAGCAAAGGGGAGTCACAGAGAGAGAGAGAGAGAAGGGGGAGAGGAAGAGAGGGAGAGAGAGAGGAAGGGTGGGACAAAGAGAGAGGCAAAGAGAAAAAGAGAGAGTGAGAGAGAGACTGACAGAGAGAGAGAGAGAGAGTCGGCAGTAGAGTGAAGGTGAGAGAGAAAGAGAGAGCAATCGAGGCAGAAAGGGGTAAAGATAATTATACAGATATGAAAAGGTAGAAAGAAAAGAAACGGACAGAGAGACAGAGTGAGAGAGAGAGAGGGGAAAAAAGAGAAGAAAAAGAGCCAAAGAGGAAAACAAAAAAGCCAAAAGGGAGTAAAGGAAATTAAGGATAAGAGAGATATCAAGTGACCGAAAATAGAAGGGTGGAGTTATTAGAAAAGGAGAGGGGTAATAGGGAAAGCAAGGGGAAAGAAGGGGGAGAGGGAGCGAGATAATGACAGAAGCATAGAGAGGGGGGGGGGTGATGAGAGTAGAACACAGTCTTGCATGCGATAAAAATTGTAAAATGGACCCTCTGTATTTTTTTTTGTATGTAGGCACAATTGACATAATGACTGTGATCAGGGGCGGCGCCAGGGTATTTTGATAGGAGGGGCAAGACGACCTAAAAATGACGTCATATGTTTTCTCCATTAAATAACAGGGGTAATATATAGAGTTATATGTTTAAGACCTCTCTTTTTAATACTGCTCTTTCTTCTTTCTTCCCTTTTCTTCCCTTTTCTTCCTCCTTTTCTTCTTTTTTCTTCTTTTTTTTTCTTTTTTCACTACTTGGAAAATCATAGGGGGGGGGGCGGTCGCCCCCTCTGCCCCCCTGTAGCACCGCCCCTGACTGTGATGTTATTTGTCTCATCTGCACCTTATCTTTACCATCGCTAGTCTTTTAAGACATGTAAAATGTACTTTAACTGAAGACAACTTCTCCGTGAAGGTAGCCATGCAGACATGCCAGAGAGAGTCATGATTGCAGCAGGTGACTTCGCTCGGGACTTGATTGAAAATGGAAATAGATCATTCTCCACCCCCCTCCCCCTCTCTGCTTTTTAAATAGCATAATTCATGCCATACAAAATAAGAAGAAAGCAAAGTGAGAAAGCGAACCCAGGTAATCATTAATTATCTTAATATTTGTTATCATTTTTTCATGGGGATGAGTTATTTCATAATGATCAAGATGGAGTACTGTTTATCATGCTAATTACAATAATGGTTAAGTAGACTGACGGTTCTTAATCCGGCGTTCGCACCGCCCGTTTTGCAAACCCACTAAGATAACATAATTATATACTTCAAAAAGAATTTTTTCTTTACTGCAGTGCAAGGGTGTCTCATATTACAGAAAAATGGCTTAGTGGTTTTAATTAGACATTTCGGGGAGCCTCTAGAGTGATGGCATGCCCACGACAAGCAGTAACTTCCTTCGATTGCTCAGGTACACCCCCCCCCCCAGTTTATCAATATTATTTCTGGATACGCCACTTGACTATTACCATTTCTTTCTCTTTGTTTTAAGATGCTGCTTTAGAAGCCTTTATGTGTGTGTGTGTGTGTGTGTGTGTGTGTGTGTGTGTGTGTGTGTGTGTGTGTGCGTGTGTGGTGTGTGTGTGTGTGTGTGCAATTGTTGATAAACCTACAAATTGAAGAAACAAATTAGAAATCGTACCAATGTAATACTTTCTGCACGATTTGCGTTTAACAAAGAGGTGTTGCGACTCCCAGGTTAACAAGCGACGAAAGCCTTGGACAACAGGGCGCTGGTCAAAATGTTCTTGCTGACAAAAAAATTGGGCTATTGTTATCAAAATGTTCCCACCCTGTTTCGGAGACAAAACTGACACAATGGGCTATTTACTTTGGGTTGTGTCACGCGAGAAATACCCTTTTATCCATGATACATTCTTTCTCTCCTTTGTCCAATAAAAACAACTCGAAGGCTGGAATCGATTGATTATCTCATGCGTTTCTTCCGCGAAAAATGATTTTATAATCATGTCTATTAATTTCAATACGTCATTCCCGCCAGTCATTAGGACCATATTTTGGTACCAGACAGTAGATCTATATACCTGCTATATGGCCTACAGACAGAATTCACACGTGCAAGGGCGTTAGTGATAATTATCTATTCCCATTTGGATGATGCAGTCATGGATTCAAAATAGGAAGAAAGGGATAAATCATAATTTTGCATGATATTGCGTCAAAGGGGGGAGAAGAGAAAGTAAGTCAAGAAAAGAGTATACAGAAAACAAATTTGGGCAAGACGTAAAGACAAGACGAAAGAACACATAACCAACGTAATTTGCTGTAAATCGGATTCGTCACGGGATTGGTCACTAGTTAGACCATAGTCATGCCTGATTGGTCAACAACAACACAGTAGGCGTTGCTTCGATCACAGGCTATGGCTGGACAACAGCTTATTGGAACGATGCAATGTGCAATTACTGCAGAATGACCTGGTAAAGTATACAAAAAGAAAAAAGGAAAAGAAAAAAAAAAGAAACAAAGAGTGAGAGATTTACTTCTTCGAGGGGAAAGGAAAAAAGAGAAGAAAAAAGGTGCGTGAATGTAAAAAGTTAAATTTAAAATAAGAATATAAAGAAAGGTGACAGGTACATAGCAGTTATTTTTTTGTAATGTAAGCTTATAATAGACATTATAGAAAGGGTGAAGTTAGTAGACGAAAACAAAAGAAATTGGGTATTAGGGAAAATGGGGGGGGGGGGGAACTGATCTGAGATATAAACCTACGTAAATTTAGCTCTATTTTCAGATTTAATATAACATAGTACAGTGTATACACATGGGCGCAAATCCGGGGGGGGGGGAACAGGGGGACATGTCCCCCCCCCCCCCCCCACCTTTTTTAAGATAGGCGAATGTCCCCCCCCCCCACCTTTTTGAATAACCCTTTTTTTTTTTTGCTTGTCAGAGAATTTTGGAGGCGAATGTCCCCCTCACCTTTCAAAATGGATTTGCACCACTGTGTATACAAAATGTAAAGAAAAAGTGTCATAATAAATGCATCTTTCTTATAAAACGCAAGACGATTGTTACATGTAGGTTATAAATCGGAATGTCTAATCTACCTCATTCTCTCTCTGCTATTGAAGTACATGTATATTCATTCTCCCCTATTTCATTTTCTCCTCCGTTGTTTCCGCTTTTCTTCTTTATTCTTGTTCTGCTCCTTTCTGACGTTTTATGTCTTATCATTTTCCTGGTATCTAACCCTCATATTTCATTCTCTGATGCCGCATTCTTATATTTTAGTTCTGAACCCGGTTCCTATCAAATGAGGATGGAACCCTGGGGAAATATCCATTTTAATGAAAAGAGAGGGCAGAGAGAAGCAATTTAAAAAAAAGTTCCATCAAAATCGGTTACGAAATGAGAAAGTTATGAAAGTTTGAAAAGTCTCAATTTGCTTTCTACGCATGGCGATCCTCAAATTGGTAATGTTGCTTCAAAATGGCAGGTTTAGTAGTACAGCTTTCAATGTTTTGTACACAAAATTTCACATTTTCTCCATTATCTCTAAAGATGCTGCTTGTCTTTTTGTGAACTCAACATATGTTGTTTCAAATACATTTTCCCATATCTTGAGCTAAGAAGGATACAAGCTGCACCTTGAGAGATAATGAGGAAAATATGAAATTTTGTGTACAAAACATAATTATGGAGAGTTGTACTACTAAACCTGTCACTTTGAAGCAACATTGCCAATTAAATTTATACATGCGCCTTGAGCACTCCACAGAGTGGATTTGGCGCTATATAAGTTACATTTATTATTATATTATTATTATTATTATTATTATTATTATTATTATTATTATTATTATTATTATTATTATTATTATTATTATTAATTTGAGGATCGCTATAGAAAGTATACTGAGACTTTTCAAACTTTCATAACTTTCTCATTTCGTAACCGATTTTGATGGAACGTGAAATAATATAATATATATATATATATATTTCATTCTCCTTTAATGTCAGCCCCTCTTTCCTATTCCAACTTTAATATCATTTTCAATTTGTTATTATATACAAAAAGTCCCACTATTTGCTTGTTGTCAATCATTCTGACGTTAATTTATATGTCGCCGTTTGTTGACTTCAGTTTTGAGCTCTTTCTACGCCAAACAACAATGGTATTCTCTATCCCCGCAGTAGACGCTTTCTTGCGGTCAAATTGTAAAAACGGCAGCGAATAATCGAAAGAATGTTCGTATTTAAAAAGCCGTATTAGCGCGAAAGAAAATACCTTGCTGCATGCATGCCTAACCAGCTTTTCGTTGTACATGCACAATGAGTCAATGAGTATTATACCTCCTTTTTGCCAGATTATGGTTGGAACAAGATTGCTTCTTTTCTTGGGGGAATTATAAAGACATTATACCTCATGGTATTAAGGGTGGATGGTGGATTGCCACATTCATACAAACGCGATAATCTGTGTGTTTGTGAGACGAAGAATGGAAAAATCGATGTCATATATTTCGCGATAAGCGAGTACAACAGAGCCCTCGTTGTTCTCGCTAATTGATTCTGATAGCACACCTTTCCTGTAATGTCTTTTCTTTTGTTGGGGTAACAGTAATCATTTGAGCTGGGTGGCGACGGCTGTGAGCCCCGGGGATTTCGATATGATATCAGGTTATTCAGAGCATAAGAGAACAATAGGTATATTGAAGCCATGGTTTAACGGCTAATGCATTCGCATATTAAACGTATCAAAGAGAAACGTGAATGATAATGCATTCATAAATATGAAATAATCTTCGAGTAGGAATGGGGAAGATGAATTAATCTCCAAGTAAGGATAGGGAAGACGAAATAATCTTCAAATAGGGATGGGTAAGATGAATCAATCTCCAAGTAGAGGTGGGGAAGATGATTTAATCTTCAAGTAGAGATGGGGAAGATGAATTCATCCTCAAGTTCGATGAAGATTAATCCTCACAATTGATTTGATCTGTACATATATTTATTTGTATTTGTTCTTATTAAAGAATACATCTATTCTCAAAATATATCTTGTGTATATGTGCTTCAGTGACTTGGCATTGATGAATGGTTTTGATTGATATTTGAGTGAGTACTGAGCAAGACAGTGAAAGAGGTTGAAGCGCTTGTGTATTTGCCTTAATTAAGCTATTCGGTTCAAATTCAATAATAATAAAACAAAAAAAAATCAACGATAGTTTGATGAAATTCAGTAGGAAAATGAACAAAGATTTGTTCATTTTGAAATAATATGTTGTTTATATACCAAAAAAGTAACTTGCTGTCTCACCCAAACTCTTAACTTAGTATTCCATCTCTCTATAGGTCATCATCATGATACCACAGCACCGCACCTGCAACTACCCACATAATCACATTGTGTGTAAGTAAAGCAAATCTTCCTCTGCTCGGAATTTCCCTTATTTTTTACTTTTGTTTGTAGAATGTTCCACTTTCTTTTAATTTCATTGTAACTTTTTTCTTTGACTTTTTTTTTTTGGGGGGGGGGGGGGGGCTCGCTTATCCCATCTCTCCCTCTCCTCATTACTATTCCTATATACTGATACTTCTCAATATTCACTAAGTTACTGGCAGTCTTCCCCTGCCCCGTATTTTCCTTTTTTGCAACGTTTCATAAGTTTTTTTTTAAAGTCTAAATTAATTTTTCTCGATATTTCTCTCATTTGTTTCCACAATAATTTCTTCTATATTATAAGTTTCTAAGTCATCTCTACAGGGATGAATTTTTTTTCACCATAAAGTAATCAGACAACTACTGAACATTAAACATGAAAAAAAAAGGGGGGGGGGGTTACACAGTCTTCTGTCATTTTTATTTCGTTCCTTAACAGATTTATCGGACTATCCCGTCAAATTGATTTTTTTTTCAACGTAACTCTTTTTTTGTTTCAATCCCTAGATATAATATGCTTGACAAATAAACCACCTTTTTCGCCCGTGTTTCAAATCTATATGAATTATCTTGAAAATATCAATGAATATTAATCGATACCAATAAGCAGTTAAAGTTTGTCTACTATAATGTCGCAGAAATTTGTTAAAACAATTTCTTATAACTTTTCATACAGTCGTCAGGAAAAAAAAATATGTTTCTAAAACAATTTGATGTCATATCTGTCTCTTTCTTCGACCTCAATGCTATTTCATACGATTGCATTTTCCTATCTCTTTTCGGTCATTGAAATATTCAATCTACGAGTTCACAGCGAAGCAAAATCTATAGATCAAATAACAATAAAGGTTGAAAGTCTTTAGCATATATGCACGTATTACCAAGCTGCTCATGGATTTAATTCCGCACTGAATTTGCTTCAGTTATAATGTAGGCCTAAAGGTGCTCTGTGTATATTTCGTATCAAATCAAGTTTAGTTAGAATATCGAAAACAAGTTACTTTCTTTCATATCTAATGGCTATTTATATTTCTGTAATGCTTTAATAAAACATGCCTCCGCTTGTGGCCGATTTTTCCGTGACGCCAAACCGAGAGATGTAAGTGATTAGTAGGAGAGCAAATAGAGCTAGAAATAGTCCCATGACAACCTGGTAGCGGACAACTTCACGCTGATGGCGCTCTTCAAGTAACTCGCTTTCTTTGCGATAAAGTGCCGGTGCGTTATCGATTGTCTCTAGCAGACTTCGATGTTTCTCTTCTTTCTGCATGGCGAGGGCGATCCCGATGTCCTCGAACCTCTCCAGCTTCTCCTCCATGTCAACCTTCTCCTTCTCGAGGTCGTTGACATGCTGCCATCGGAGTTGGACCTTGGATAGAGCGAGGTTCTCGAGTTTTTCGCGTTTTCGCTGGGAGACGCGGAGTTTTCCTTGATTGAGTCGAGTGGTACGGATGAAGCGACGCTTCTTCTCCTCTAGTTTGAGGATCTGCTCCTGGACCAGTCGTCGCTTGTCTTTCTTAGTCGTGATCTCGTCCTGCAGCGCCGCAAGACGGTCGCCGTCTTGCCCGAACTTCGTAACATCAATAACCTGCTTGGATTTGCCGTCATGAAGGCATCCCACTATGCCAGGATGACGTCGACCTTCGGGTGCGTGACCCGCGTCAATCTCCTTTCCTTTCCCATGAACGATGCCGTCTCTACCATTTACCCTTTTCGCTACGCTTACTGGAACCGGACTGACAACAGCCGTCGTCGTGCTGATAGTAGTTGTCGATTTCATATTTGGAGGAGTACGGCTGACGAGGCCGAGTCCCGCCTGGTCGTTGTCGTGCATGGTGTGCAAAGATTCGCAGAATAACTCTGACGGTATATTTTGTGTGGATGTCTGAGAGAGATAAGCTGACTTCTTGCTATAAGATGCAGGAGGAACGTAGTGTTCGCCTGGTATGTGGAGGTCTCTGATCCTAGAAATGGCGTCATTCTTTTGATAAGGAGGTCTGCGTCGTGAGAGAGAGATAGAAAGAGAAAGAGAGAGAGAGAGAGAGAAAGAGAGAGAGAGAGAGAGTAGATAAAACATAACTGAACAGGATGAAGACTACAGATAGAATTTGAGCAAAAAGGAGCCCAGAAACTTGGGAATCATTATAGGCTAACTTGCCTTTTAGTATAACAATACAAAAAACAAAAAACAAAAATAATGTAAAAGATAATCTTTGAGCAAAACTATGAAGTCTCAATTTTTAATATCTAAAGTTAAATCTTTCCGGTGGCTTATACAGATATTGGCAAAACCCGGGATGGAGTTGGTGGAATCCTTTCAAGCCAGATTCGAGGAGAGGGTGTAATCCAGTGAAGAAAAAAAAAATAAGCGGGGGCTAAGGGCGATTAGCCCCCAAAACTCTTTAAAAAGCCACCGTAAATTAAAAAAAAAAAAAAAAGCCACCGTCAAACAATATTTCTACCCATGGGTCGTAGTGCATTAAAATCTCTGAACACAATAGGTGGACTTCTAAGTAGCCCTCGAGAAAGAAATTTTAATTTTTACACTGGTGTAATCTATCTTGGCAGTCTCGCGTGCTGGAGATGGATAAATTTCAAATTATATTGATTTCATTCCATAGGCCTTTAACGGAGGAGGGGAGGAGGGAATTAAGGGGGGGTTGCCGGCTTCACCCTTTGCATGCTGCATATGCCACTGCATTCTCTAATCACACGAAACTCCCTAAATATTGTTATGGGTTGTTTCTGATTCATTGATTCAGAAGTTGCACATAATTATAGAACACAATAATCTCCCATTGACACCAATTTGTTCTGCGTAATATCAGAAAATCACTCATTTTCATTCCATCTAAAATCGATGTGAACATGGTGAAAGATAGGCCTACCTCGTTATCTCGATTCCATGTACACATCGCAGTTGCCCCCTCGGCCTTTTCATTTCCATTAAAATTATAGCAGCTGTAAACATCTTGTTTAAAACTAGGCCGATTTAATCTTGAAAATGTACAGTGCCCAACATACAAAAAAAATACGTTTTAATAAATGTAATTGTGTTTGCTTTGTAACATTGCATTATGCAGAGATTCGCATCGAAAGGGTTGCTAGAATGAGCGCGTACATTCATTATTACGTCACAAAACGCGAAATTGGAGGACATTATTATGACGTCACAATAACGTCCAAACTTTGTATCACCCTTCCTCTCTTCTTTTGTTCTTTTTAGTTCTTTGTTCTTTGTTCTTTTTTCCATTAGACTTTGACCGTTAGTGCGAGGCGAGTGAGGATATGGTTAGGGATAAGAAGAGTAAAGGTATGATTAAGGTTAGATTTAAAGCAAAATTTTACCCTGATATACCGTCATTGTCGAAAACATCGCTGACCGGAGGGGCGTGTGGTATGTGGAGGGATGAAGTACATTTAAGGTTTGATGTGGCTACGGTATGTGAATGGATGAAGAACATTTCAGGTTTGAGACGGTTGAAATATGTAAAGAGATGAGGTAAATTTCAGGTTCGAGGATTGAGGTATGTGAAGAGATGAAGTACATTTCAGATTTGAGGTGGCTGGGGTATGTGAAGAGATGAAGTACATTTCAGATTTGAGGTGGTTGAGGTATGTGAAGAGATGAAGTACATTTCAGATTTGAGGTGGCTGAGGTATGTGAAGAGATGAAGTACATTTCAGGTTTGAGACGGTTGAAGTATGTGAAGAGATGAAGTACATTTCAGATTTGAAGTGGTTGAGGTATGTGAAAGGTTGAAGTTCATTTCAGATTTGAAGTGGTTGAGGTATGTGAAAGGATGAAGTACATTTCAGATTTGAGGTGGTTGAGGTATGTGAAGACATGAAGTACGTTTCAGGTTTGAGACGGTTGAAGTATGTGAAGAGATGAAGTACATTTCAGATTTGAAGTGGTTGAGGTATGTGAAAGGTTGAAGTTCATTTCAGATTTGAAGTGGTTGAGGTATGTGAAAGGATGAAGTACATTTCAGATTTGAGGTGGTTGAGGTATGTGAAGACATGAAGTACATTTCAGGTTTGAGACGGTTGAAGTATGTGAAGAGATGAAGTACATTTCAGGTTTGAGACGGTTGAAATATGTAAAGAGATGAGGTAAATTTCAGGTTCGAGGTGGTTGAGGTATGTGAAAGGATGAAGTAAATTTCAGATTTGAAGTGGTTGAGGTATGTGGAAGGATGAGGTACATTTCAGATTTGAGGTGGTTGAGAGATGAAGTACATTTCAGGTTTGAAGTGGTTGAGGTATGTGAAAGGATGAAGTAAATTTCAGATTTGAAGTGGTTGAGGTATGTGAAGAGATGAAGTACATTTCAGATTTGAGGTGGTTGAGGTATGTAAAAGGATGAAGTACATTTCACGTTTGAGGAGGTTGATGTATGTGAGAGGATGAAGTACATTTCAGGGTTCAGGTGTTTGAGGTATGTGAAGAGATGAAGTAAATTTCAGATTTGAAGTGGTTGAGGTATGTGCAAGGATGAAGTACATTTCAGATTTGAGACGGTTGAAGTATGTGAAGAGATGAAGTACATTTCAGGTTTGAGGTGGTTGAGCTATGTGAAAGGATGAAGTACATTTCAGATTTGAGACGGTTGAAGTATGTGAAGAGATGTAGTACATTTCGGGTTTGAGGTGGTTGAGCTATGTGAAAGGATGAAATACATTTCAGATTTGAGGTGGTTGAGCTATGTGAAAGGATGAAATACATTTCAGATTTGAGGTGGTTGAGGTATGTGAAAGGATGAAATACATTTCAGATTTGAGGTGGTTGAGGTATGAGAAAGGATAAAATACATAATCAGATTTGAGGTTGAGGTATGTGAAAGGATGAAATACATTTCAGATTTGTGGTGGTTGAGGTATGTGAAAGGATGAAGTAGGTTTCGGGTAGTTGGGGTATGTGAAAGGATGAAATACATTTCAGATGTGAGGTGGTTGAGGTATGTGAAAGGTTGAAGTAGGTTTCGGGTAGTTGGGGTATGTGAAAGGATGAAATACATTTAAGATTTGAGGTGGTTGTGGTATGTGAAAAGATGAAATATATTTCAGACTTGAGGTGGTTGAGGTATGTGAAATGATGAAGTAGGTTTCGGGTAGTTGAGGTATGTGAAAGGATGAAATACATTTCAGATTTGAGGTGGTTGAGGTATGTGAAAGGATGAAGTAGGTTTCGGGTAGTTGGGGTATGTGAAGGGATGAAATACATTTTAGATTTGAGGTGGTTGAGGTATGTGAAAGGATGAAGTAGGTTTCGGGTAGTTGGGGTATGTGAAAGGATGAAATACATTTAAGATTTGAGGTAGTTGAGGTATGTGAAAGGATGAAATGCATTTCAGATTTGAGGTGGTTGAGGTATGTGAAAGGATGAAATACATTTCAGATTTGAGTTGGTTGAGTTATGTGAAAGGATGAAGTAGGTTTCGGGTAGTTGGGGTATGTGAAGGGATGAAGTAAGTTTCGGGTAGTTGGGGTATGTGAAGGGATGAAGTAAGTTTCGGGTAGTTGGGGTATGTGAAGGGATGAAGTAGGTTTCGGGTAGTTGGGGTATGTGAAGGGATGAAGTAAGTTTCGGGTAGTTGGGGTATGTGAAGGGATGGAGTAGGTTTCGGGTAGTTGGGGTATGTGAAGGGATGGAGTAGGTTTCGGGTAGTTGGGGTATGTGAAGGGATGAAGTAGGTTTCGGGTAGTTGGGGTATGTGAAGGGATGAAGTAGGTTTGGGGTAGGGGTAGCCTCTTGTCGAGGCCCTGGCGCTGTTGGAATCCTTGGCGATACGGAGGCAAAATTTCTGGTGGCGAGCGAAGCGAGCCAGAAAAACCGAGGCGCTTGCGCCGAGGGCCTCTTGACACCCGACCTGAATTATATATTCATGAGGCACGATTTCCTACTGAATTATGCATGAAAACGTGAACAGTTAGATTACCGCGGCGATCGCCCAGCAAATTGGCCAATTAAATCTCAAGGATTTCTTACTTCAGTTCTGGACTAGTCTATTATTTTTTGGGGGGGATTACGTAAATCTCTTGCTCAAAATTCATTCACAGACAAGCACATTATGAAGAATTCGATCTCTAGCTTACAAACCATGGTAATTTGAAATAAGACAAATGTACATATTTCTCAAGAGATCATCATATATTTACAAATAATGAAGAATGGGCAATAAAAGTCACCGTTCAACAATAGATGCATCTCCATCAATTCTGAAAAGTTGACTTAGTCTTAATTACACTGCACTGCACTGTTACAGTGTTATTAACAAATAACACTAACACAGTTAGTTTTAAATCTTGACCGAGTCAAATTCAAAATTATATCTTCTTAAGTCACATCTTGTGACGAAGCGTCCCCAAGATAGATGGCTTGAAGTCCACGTTTCTTGAGCGACTTCACCTGGTCTCTCATCAGAGACACCAAAGGGGAAATAATCAACAAAATGCTTCGTGAAGATGATAGACTAGAAGATGATGTAACCAAGGAGTTACCAGCAACTTCACTGCCCGGCAAGGCCCCGGGGGATCCGCCTGGCTCTCGCGAAGCAGCAGTCTCACTCTCCATCCCTGGCCCACGGAGGTAATCAGCACAGAGCGGTAGCGCGTGAAAAATAACACTTTTTCCATAGCCAGTATAGGCAGATTCACAAAAACATCTTGTCCTTTAAGTGCAGATTTGATTACATCAACTTGCAAATCTTTGAATCTGTCAATCTTCAACATTCTAGCGGCATATTCTAAGCTCTTACAAATATCGTCATCACTCGTCATGGAAGAAACGTTGAACGCCATGTAAGAAATAGCGTGCAGTCGAGTCATGAATATTTAACATTACGTCATGGTAGCTCGCGCTTATTGGATGATTTTCACCGACCAAAATTTGGTCGGAATATTCGTAAAAACAATGAAATACAAAAGAAATTCAGATCGGGTGTCAAGAGGCCCTCGGCGCAAGCGCCTCGATTTTTTGCCTCCATATCGCCAAGGATTTCAACAGCGCCAGGGCCTCGACAAGAGGCTAGGGTAGTGGGGGTATGTGAAGGAATGAAGTATATTTCGGGTTCGAGGTGTTGAGGTATGAGGATGGAAGTAAATTTCAGGATGAAACATGACGTTTTGAGATGACATGCAGTGATGGATATGTACAGAAATTGACAAACAGCAGAACGATCAATGATGTGTTCTATTTTATACAGCCCAACTTGCGGTGGACACATTGGCGGGTGGGGGGAGGGGGGGGGGGGGATGACGTACACGTGAATTTTTGTGCAATTAAATGTACATGTATTTCTGTAGAGTACAATCCGACATATGCGATCTGGTTTTAATATAACTTTCATTCGTTTTGTTGAGGTTTTGTTTCTACATCTGTTTAACATGCCGATATTATGTTTTGTTTTGTTTCTTAGGCAGAATAGCAACATCACTTTTTTTGTCGAGTATAATCTGATAATATAATGTATGTACCCCTTTGTTTTGATATAATGTGCCTTTACTTTGTTGAATTCTCTTATTTAACATGCTTCTGATGTGTTTTGATTTGTTGTGATGATAATCCTATGAAGTCAGGATTCTATTTCAATAAATTTTAATAAGAATTTGTATTTATATTTACTGGCCCTGAAACCAGGGGTACTACATTAATCTGCAGTATACTAGATACACCACAGCTCTCCACTTCTCTCTCTCTCTCTCTCTCGCTCTCTTTCTACCTACTAACCCAACTACTCTCCTCACTACTTCACATATGGCTAGCACAAATCACACTTAAAAATATATTAAACTCCTAAAATTTTTAAATTAAAGGGAAAGTTCCCGTGGTATTAAGTTGATTTGAACAGATTAGTGAAAGTTTGAGCAAAATCCGATAAGAAATAAGAAAGTTATGAATTTCTAAAGTTGTTATCAATCGAACACAAAATACAGAAAGGAATAGATTTGTTTCATACAAGTTTTGTGTAAAAAGATTATGAACAATGATTATATTTAAGGTGCATGTATGATTAAATATTTTCTTTAGAGAAAATGGAAATTAATGACTTTTGGGTACAAGGCAAATGTGAGAGGGGTTCGCAAGATACGTCACGGAGTTGCCAATTTGTGCTTGATCACAACTTTAAAAATTCATAACTTATTTCTTATCATAGTTTGCTCAAACGTTCACTGAAAGGTTTCTTTAATTTTTCTGCTTCTTTAAAAACCAATTTGTAATCAGGGTGGACTTTCCCTTTAAGTGAATTAATCCTATGCATGTCCAAGTATTCAACTATGTACATGTACATTTTATTGGTCATTCAAAACTACATGTATTGTAATGATTATCCTTATTGGTCATATCAGACCAGCCCTTAACCTGCGTATCTTTGATCAAACTTCAAACGACTCTCACACGACGCATAATTCCCCACATATAGTTTATCATCAGACACAGCCAACACAATAGCCCATTGTATATGAACACTAAAAAGCCACAACATGCTTCCCTGTATTAAATGCAAGTACATGTAATCATCGAATTTTGCATAGCTGTACATCCTGTAATTCAATCTTGGTACACAATGTACACACACACACACACATACCCACACACACATTGATCTTTCTTAGATCAGTGGTATTTTCACCCTTGGAATGACTTATGGGATGCATACCATCTACCTCTTGTTTTCGTAAATTTCAGGTTCACATTTTTTACTGTTATCACGAGCTAGATGCCAACAGAGCATGATTTAAGTGAATCAAATTGCGGACATGTTGTAGGTCGAGGATCAAAGAAGGGTCCTTGAGATCATAACAAACAAATGCTATAATCATGTTTCATAATTACCAAACAGATGATTGCACCTTTATTCAATACATATAACTAACTTTCCAATCACAGGCTGCTTCTAAACAGACAAATTTTTTACAACAGCACCATGTTCCCAACCATATCATATGCAATTGATAGAATTCTTGTTTTAATACATTGTTTTGAAACAAAGCAAGCAGTTTTACTTTAGATATTGACTTTGGAACAACAGGACTCTTCTAAAAAATTAAAAATTTCTGTAACCATGCCCCAGATTGAAAATAAAAATTTTGCTGTCTATGCCGGCATTGCATATTTCCCCGTGGTCAAAAAAAACAAAACACAGTATGGTTGAAAAAAATTGTAAAAAACGATGTCTGTTTAGGTAAGGCAATACTGTAAAACCTGAAACCTTCACGAGTCGAAAACAACATTCATTTTCAGGGCAAGAAACTTTTGTGAACTGTAAAAGCTGAGTGTGGTATCAGTCGTGATTCAATTATTTTACGGCATGAAACTTTCGTAAATTTGATCCACTCACGAAATTCACAAACATTTCAAGCACGCAAAAGTTTCTGGTCTTACAGCAGTCAACACACAGAAACAAAAATAAATACAAGTCTTGAGAAGTCAAGATACTTTTTTTTTTCCTCAGGGTGTTTATTCTGAGATGCATTTGCTAGACATATTTTACAATTGGCGACGACATGTGGATGGGTGTTGTGAGCCTAGAGACGGCGACCTCGGCGACCTCCCTTCCTGCGAGTACTGTCTGATGGGATAGGTGTCACATCCTCTGTCATGCATAAACATGGAAGGCAGGAGAAAGTTGGACAACAAAGGAGGGATATGGGTGGAAGAGGAAAAGCAAGAAAGAGAGAGAGATGGTGTGGACAAAAAACCAGAAGATAGTAGTAAAATTAATTCTATTGTATAATAGAATGAAGAAATATATAAACAACCATAATGTAACCAGGTTGGGCTTAGTTTCATATATTCTTAATAGAAAGGTCATTTTGGGATCCCCTCCTCTTCATGTCTACTATGAAATCAGAGCTCGCAACTTTCATTGCATAATTTCAGTATTCTATTTGCTAATACCATAAATAACATTTCTGAAAAATATATACATTAGAATGAAACATACACCGGATCGTTTTAGATTAAAATTCACAATTTTTCTAAAATTTCAGTGAGAAATACTAAATATTAGTACTACACGTAATTGGTAGCTCTGGTAACTCAATTTTTTAAACAGACGTCTCTGTGAAGTAGTTTTTCTCTGACTAAAAAAAGGAGTTTATTGGTGTTACACAAATTATTTTAGGGGATTTATATTTTTTCAGACCTTACATTTTGTCTGTGGTGAAATACTGCTTTAAATTAAGTGGAAGTATAATGGTAAAAAGTCTAAGAAATCACAAGAATAAAGATAATGAACTGCCCATTTCCCATACCAATAATGCTGTAAAAATGTACTGTCTACTACAAACTCTGATAATTTATCATTTACAGATTTCACTTATAAAAAATAAAACTCCCAAATAAGATTAGGTTTTGTCCATCTTTTCCAAAACCACTTGACCCACTTAAAAGTGCCCCTTTTGTTTACAACTGGAATGATAGCACTTCAAAATATGACTCGAAACAATAGCCATGGCAGGAAAGAAATAGATGCATGAACTCATCAGGTATGATAACACTATCTGAGGGTTTTATAACACATGCTCCTGGGATAATTGCTCCACAGTAAATATTCAATATCACGCTAAATCTGAACTTCAACCCTTGATCTAACTATATCAAAACTTAACACTTACATAACGCAGGGCTCCACACTAGGTTCTTCTGTAGTGGGTCCGTATTGAAATTTTAGGGTCTGTATGCATTGAGCCCTATGTTAAATTATTTTAATTTGGGGGTCCTACATTTCAGATACCCATGTATGAGATATAGTCAACAGGGAGATTGAGAGCTTGAGAGATGATCTTACCGATACGTCCAATCTTCATGCCAGAGCGAGCCAGGGCACGCAGGGCAGACTGAGCACCAGGCCCTGGGGTCTTGGTCCTGCAAGAGAATGGCACATGGTCATTAGTTCTCCTTGATAACTGAATAAACTGAAATGAACTGAACTGCTGCAAGTGGCAAATCCAACCAAATAATGTCAACAGTGTATTTTATATCCTTCTCATACTAAGGATAGAAGGGGATTGTCTGTGCAGAGTCTGGACATATGAAGGGCAAGTTATTCTAGGGCAAGTTATTCTAGGACCAGACCTGCCCTTTGATAAAGAGAGGGTAAAAATTCTCCTTCAACTTACCAAAACATTTTTTGACGATCACATCTAGTGATTATTTCTTCTATTCAGTATATGTCACAGAGTTAAGTAAGATTCACTAAACTTTAAAAAGAAAAATCAAAACATTTACAGAAGAATAAAAGAGAAACATCTGTGTACATCCTCCCTTATTTATAGCCCATCTATGATTCAAGTGGACCACGACTGTTAATTCATTTTATTCGAAATACTTGTATTTTGTGGATACAAATACATTTCTGATAAAATGAAAGAAGAGAGTCCTTTTATATTTGAGGATGTCGACACAATCGTGCTTATGATGACCCCCTTTTCCATGCGACTATCCAGAGTAAGTTAAAAAAAATATAAATATATAATCATGAATATGCAAATAAATGAACATCAAATAAAATCAAATCAAATCAAAAGCCTTACTTGTTTCCTCCTGTGGCCCTGAGCTTGATGTGCAGAGCTGTGATGCCGAGGTCCTTGCACTTGATGGCAACATCCTGGGCAGCCAACATGGCAGCATATGGGGAGGCCTCATCACGATCAGCCTTCACCTTCATGCCACCGGTCACTCTGGCAATGGTTTCCCTAAAATGACCAAAATGATCAAAGTTTGAGTGTCATAAACTTGTGTCCCAGTTCTTATCTCAACTTGTTTATTTTCAAAAATGTATTATGAAAACTAATTTATGAATATATATCCAGGGCCCGGGTCCGCCACCAACAGGGGTCCAGTCTGCATGGACCAATCAGTTTGGACCTCAAAATGATTACATGGGTCTGTTGCACTGTTGTTGTACAGACAAAAGGGACTAACACGGGCCCATGTGCACTGATCCCCTGTTAGGGACCAGCCCTGCTATAATAGACTAAAAATGAACTGGGGTGGTATTCTGAGACCACTTTTTATCTCACATTTTATCTCTGTCTCCTACCTCTCACATGCAGATACAGTTGTATGCATGATATGCACAACTTTAAACACTTACGCCCAGGGCTTTAGCCAGGATTCTAAAATTGGGTGTCCAAATTAAAAAGCAGGGTGTCCAAAAAATTGGGCGAGCGCAGCGAGCCGTTCAGGGGGTCCAGGGGGCAGCGCCCCCTTTCCGCTGGAAATTTTTCATTATTTCTACCTAAAAAGACACTGTTTCCTTGCTTGTTTACTCCTAGCTTGCTGGAATTATCCCCTCAGTGTTTAAGGTAAAAACATGTTGAAGTTACACATTCTGATGATTTGTTTTCCCTACATGAATGTAAGTTTTCATTATACATGTATTAACCCTTTCAAGACAGGAATTATTTAAGGACTAAATTGATCACATTTTGTTCTTCAAATTGGCAACAATAATATTTTTCATTTAGTGCTACATGGTTCTAACAAAATGTAATGTCTTTGAAAACAATATACATCATTAGAAACTTAGTTGAAAGTTGAAAAAATTGCCAATTTTGTTAAAAAACAGTGATTTTGAACCTCTCATTGTGTTGCCAATTTAAGGATTTTGAAGCTTATTCTCCTTTTTAAAATTCCTGGCATCAAACGCAATATGGTCATGCAACAAAAATGGAAACAATGTGTGCAGAAATTTTTGCTCTTTCTACTCATGCATCTGGTATATTTTCTAGAGCTCTGAATCAAAAGTTATTGAGCCAAACCACAAAATGTGGTCATTTGTCTCGAAAGGGTTAATGGAAGTATTACTTTACCACCAAGTTAACACTGTACCAATGTCGACCAAAAAATTTTTTTTCGCCAGCCCTCCAAAAGTCGCTCAGTGGGGGGGGGGGGGGGGGGGGGGGGGGGGTGTTATGGGGTCCAGTTCCCCTCCATAATTCTCTGACAAGTAAAAAAAAAAAAAAAAAAAAAAAAGGTTTCCTGGTCGAAAAGGGGGGGGGGGGGGGGGGGGGGGGGGGGACAATGCATTGTTTTCCCTCAAAAGGGGGGGGGGGGGCACGGGCCGGGATTGCCCCCCCCCTAAATCCGCCACTGCGTATATGTACGTACGTACATAAATACACTGAATGCGCACAGTTTTGGGCGATTTTTCTTTTCCAATTTGTTTTACGCGGATACCATTTCACTTGATGAGCATCAATCTCGCGCGCGATAAGTAAAGAACCCCGTCATAAATCCACCGATTTCTTGAGTTTTAGCGCGTTTTCGGTGACTCTGTTCCTCACAACCCGACTTAAGCGCCGCGTGACTTTAAAAAATGGCACTAATTCCGTATTTTTGAGGCAGGCTTTGGCTTTACAGATTGATTTTTTGAGGTGACTATGGACTTAATGTGGTAAGGAACAATTTCTCTGTGTGGTGTATCCGGTCGTAGATCTAGCGATAGTCTCATTACACGGATGATGATAATTTTTAGACCTCTCATTGTAACAGTGATAATGCGTTTCGGAAAGAAAATTTTCACAAAAGGTGTCGCGCAAAGACTAAGTAGCTACAGCCTAGACCCGTACGCACGTACGATACTTGTTTGCGGGAGCGTTTACGACTTCGACTTCTGCTGAGAAGCCGAGGATATAAATTATCGTGAATACAAAACATCTTTACAAAAACTGAAAGGGCGTCCATCAAATGATTTTTAAAAGGCGTCTTGCAAATTGATCTTGAACTATTAAAAGGGCGTCCATCAAATGATTTTGATCAAGGCGTCTTGCAAATTTTGCTGGGCGTCTTCCAGAAGAAATGGGCGTTCAAAAGACGCCCAGACGCCCGGCTGGCTAAACCACTGCTTACGCCCATATAGTGCAACATTTTTCAGATAAGTATGGTGCTAGTTGTGCGATCAAAATAAACAAAAAATACAGAGTATTGACTGTATTTCTCAAGCAACATTCTCATATGATTATCAAATTCTATTTAAACATTCTAGCCAACTATTACATTTGCAATGATGCTTGTAATGGTGTTCTAAAACCTCTGAAATTATCTCAGTCCTTTTTAAGGAAATCCTAGCAAAGATGCGCTTTAGGCCACGGGTAGTGAAAATTGTCAAAATAATTTGCATTCACGCTCTCGTGCCCTGGAAACTAGGAGAGAGCAATTCTATCGGCTGAGCGTGATAAAAGTGGAATCTAACAAAATTTCTCATTAACTTTGTACGCCCCAGTGTCCAAGAGTAGGGTCTGCCGTATTGCAGTCTCTCTGGTGTATGTCAGAATCCACAGGATGACAAGGGGGGAAAAGAGGCTTTGCATACCTGCCAGACAGATCAGTCACATGGACGAAGGTGTCGTTGAATGAGGCAAAGATGTGAGCAACACCAAAGACATTTTCTCCTTCTGGAACCTGGGGGCCAAGGTTGACCTGCACTTCTTGCTTTTGCACCTTCCCTCTACGTGGCGCCATCTTCTGTCATCAGGTGAAATGTACAATAAGAAATAAAGGATTATAAGAATGTTCATAGTACAATTTTGAGCTTTGAATATGTTTTCGAAACATGATTTTTAAGAGGCACTCCTTCATTTGGAAGTGAACACCTACAAACAATATTGTAAGCAATTCAAATTTGGGCCCAAGGTATAAATCTTAGGTTCTTTTAATTGAAAGAAAATAATTTTCCCAGAATAAAAGAAAAAGAAAGAAAAGTTCAAATAATAGATCTTAATACCCAATTAAATTTAGCATGTCGCGTCGGAGCCGCTCAGCGTTGCACTGCCTTGTACTCCGTTCACCTACAGCGTACATTAAGCTGATCTCGCCGTTTCTGTAATGCTAATCGCACAGCGAAAGTTACAAGTGAATGGTAAGTAAATCCACATCGATGTCGCCATAAATTGTAATTAGGTGGGCTGTACTACAAGTACAGACCACCTTGTTTTTGTACGAAATTTTCTTTATTATTTATTATTTTTTATTTCTACCCACTTTTTTTGTGTCCGCTATATCTCAAAAAGGGCTTATTCAAATGTATTCAAATTTGGTACGATGGTATATATGGTTATTGTCTCAGCACAGAAATTTTTTCAACATAGTCAATGCAGAGTGACGTCATCTAGGCACCATTTTGTAAAATTCTGACATATGCTATATCTCTGTAATACAAAGTCATAACATAGCAATACTTGGCATGATGCAAGTTAATTAAAAATGAAATTAATTGAACATAGGGTGCGTGCGTGTACGCAGGCGTCGGTGAAGTGGCGCGTGCGTAAAATCTGAAAATGCTCTAAATGGTCTATAATCAATTTTGAGCATGCTTAAGGCCATTTTAAACATTTCAAAATTTTCCGTGCGTGCGCACATGTGCGCGTCAGTGGCCATAAGTTCTATATACAGCATGAAAATGACTTATCTTGGACTGTTTTAGCATTTTGATTGATCCTACATGATTTCTAGATTATTTTCTTACACGTGCATGTACGCGTACGTACGCGCACAAACGGTAAAAATGCCTTAGATTGACTGGAATAGACTGCATGTGTTACAGGGCATTGTTGAACATTTGCAATTGGTGCGTGCATTATAACTCCTAGTATGCGCCTGTGCGCATTACCTGCATGCACGCAAACATGTAGAAATGCTTTTAATGGTCTATAATTGATTATAACGTTGATTGTGCATCATTTTGACATTTTAATACACTGTGTCAAAGCTTTTATGTAGGAACATGCCAACTTCACACTTAAATATTATTACTCTATTGCATTTCAACTCTTCCACAGCCCACCTGTATAGTTGTACATGTACTTGTTCAACTCTAGTTTTTTCATGTTTCTCATGAGCTGATCGTTGAACATGTTGAAGTGGTTAGACATGTCAAATGGGCTGGAAGAGGGAGAGTTACTTAAATAGCAAACTCCAAAAGTGGTTTGCAAGGTTCACTGTACATGTACGTGGAACTTCCGGAAGTGGATGAATCTTGCCCACTGATTTTTTTGTTTACTTGTTTCTCCAGATTGGGTTGGGACTTGTGTTTATTGATTCCCAAGTTGATTCCCAAGTTGATTCCCAAGCAAGGCCAAGGCTTTCTTCAACTAACAGCAGTTTAGAATATTTTCGAGTCTCCCCTTACTGAAACCATACTTAAGTAACGTTAGATCTACAAATAGGAAAAATATGAATGACCGTTTGCAGGCAACATTTGGGACGGAATTCAATATTTTTGGTTCATGAAACATGTTGTTAGACTTGTTCTTCTAGTTCTATGGTTAGAGTGCCGAAGTTAGACCGAAAATTCTGTCTCTCGTTCGTTAGCTCTTCACTTAGAGACAGAAATGGTTGTATCACTCTGCTGTGCAAACCGAATACACATTGACACTAATAACAGTTTGAATACAGCTGCAAGATTTTCAAACGGAGAATACCTTGGACCCTGAATTACCTGATAAAGGAGCTTTAAATGGATTATTCAGTCAAATTGGTTAAGTTGAGCCAATTCCTTAAATAGTAGAGCCTAGGCCTAACCAATTCAATAGTATTAATATGCAGATCTAGATCTATGAGGAAAAATCAAATTATTGCGATTTTTCCAGCTACTCGTCGACGCGTAGTCGGTTTGCACAGCAGAGTGATATGACCGTTTCTGTCTTTAAGTGAAGAGCTAACGAACGAGAGACAGAATTTTCGGTTTAGCCCAAGTTTGCGCAGTGCCCTTGTCTGTGCACATGCGTAAATGCGCAATTCTGATCAAACAAAACACACAACAAACACACAGTTTTCATCTTTATCATCATGATCATAGCGATAGGTATTCATGTAAGAAAACTTGTCAAAATATTGGGCAAATCCGGAGAATAGGGGACCAGACAAGCGTGCTGTATTCAATACTGTGTGTGACAATACGCCAGACGTTCGTCTCTTGACTGAATAAACCGTATTGTCACACACAGTATTGAATACAGCACGCACGTCTGGCAGTAGAGGCGCACAGCCGATATCGGAGACTCTCTCCCATTTGGGAGATTGTCTCTGTTATCAGAGACATTCATAAATATTTTTGGTAACCGATGTGGGAGACAGTCTCCCATTAACCATTTGGGAGATCGATTTTCTTTGTTTACATTTGCGGTAGGCCTAAAGGGATTACCTCAACACAAAATGAAAATGTGATAAGCAGATTCCTCATGAAAAATTACCCCTTTAGACCGTCTACTTCAAAGATATCTTATGGGTTGGATATCAATTTGTACATTGTATCTCACAATATGACACCTTTATTTCCATTCTTTTAAGTGATTTCAATTGTAAAACAAAGAAATGCCAAAATTACGCCAATAATGCTGGAATCGCGCCAGTCTAACTGTACTTTGTCAAATATGAAACACAAACAAAATGAAAAGTCAGAAAATTTTTTTTTGTTTACATTTATCGATATCTTATGGGTTGGATATCAATTTGTACATTGTATCTCACAATATGACACCTTTATTTCCATTCTTTTAAGTGATTTCAATTGTAAAACAAAGAAATGCCAAAATGACGCCAATAATGCTGGAATCGCGCCAGGCTAACTGTACTCTAACCAATATCCGAAGTCCTGTACATGTAGGTATTCTCATGCACCTCGATGCACCATGTATGGTGGTGTGACCTAATTTCGCGCGTCCTAAGTTCGCGCACTGACACTAAATGCGCTATAACAGGAGAAGGATACGCGATGCATATGTGGGACTGAGACACCGAAATCTTCGTACACCATAGATAATCCTAAAGTCAAAAATGCGACAAAAAAACGTAAGTAAGCTACTTATTTTCCATTTTTTAGAATGAAAATTTCCATTTTTTATCTGAAAATGAGTTTATTAGAGGAAATAACCTCCAAAAATAATGATAAAATTACAATTTCTTACACAAAATCGAGACTCGGCTTCCACCGCTACTTAACGTGTAGTAGTGGTGCAATGACTCTTAATGGTTTCCGTAAAAATACAAATTTAAAAAGGGAAAGTTGGAGAGACATAGACAGAGAATGAATGATAGCTGATATGACAGAGAGAGAAAGAGAAACGGCATATAGAGAGGGCGAGATTGATATGAGAGAGATATGTTTAATTAACTTCTTGCATATCATCAACACGTAAACGATAATATAATTTTAGTTTTTTTTCATGAAATTGAACAAGCATTGCCATAGGGTCTATTCTTTACTGTCAAAATTTCAATGAAAACAAATAATTATTATCTAGAATCTATTTCGAAGTTCCAATCTGAAGTTCTGTTTATGTTAGACATTATGACTCTCTTTCGAATGTTTACATAGATCTATACAATTTCGACCACAAGAGGGCGGTAAATATGCTGCGCGAAATAAGGTCACACTTTTGGAGAGACGGCCGACTCGGTAAGCCTTGTGATTTTCTCGAAATAACATTGATTCCAATCAAACATTACTTTTTACCTCTATAAAATTTTATTCTGTGGTAAATTACGATTCCTTTGAGGTATGGAACATGATATGTAGTAATCTAAATGTCTCGTACTCTACGATAAAAGGAAAATGTGCGCGAAATATGGTCACCCCATCATACAATCTCTATGGAAGAGAGCGCGCGTGCGGAATCCGAGCTCATGAATAATAATGAGGGTGCCCAAATCACGCCAACATAGCCTCGACCCCTATTCTCCGGGTTTGCCAAATATTGCCTTTATTGGACATGTTGGATAAAGCTTAAACTTTAAACTTTAAGGTCTCAGATCAATTTCAGACATTTATTCCAATGCCTCAAAATGTTGTCTTTCACATCAAAACTCCAGAATTTCGTGTAAAATAAATGAGTGTGCAGACATGGGCATCACTGTTTTTTCAAATGATGATATGACAATGACAATTGACATGCCGCCGTTTCTCAAATTCTTGTGAAAATGGCATTGGCATTGCTCTTGCTCTAATTCATGAATTTTGATGAGATTTTTTGCAAACATATTCTTTAGAATATTATGAAAAATATAAAATTAGGCTTTAGAGATGTATTAAAGCAATTCTTCCTCATTTTAAGGTCAAAATCTTAGGTGCGCAGACATGCATGTAGGGCTCCCCATCATACAACACTAGTCACTGCGACATAGTCGTAGAATACATTGGTAGATACGTACGGTGATGTTATACGTGAGAGATATCATAGCCATAGGGCCATAATAACTATTTGGAAGACATTTTTGGACAAAAACAATACGTCTTTAACAACCAAAACTTACTAACTGAACAATAATAATGTATTTATTTAATTTCATTGGTCCAAAATTTATATTCTAATCGACTAACACTCGATTTAGTGGGATTTTCTAAATAAAAATAATCATTACTCTGATGAATCCGGCTATATGGATCGAAAAGAATGCTAACATATTTTCGACAAGAATATTTTATTTTACACAAGTCAGATATCTGAAATTTCATGAATAAATTATTTTCTAACAGTAAAAATATCATTTCAAAAGGCTGCACAATTTCTTTTGTTACTTATCTTTGAAAATAATTTTGATATATAGATTGAAGTTGTTCGAGTCGAAATTGTAGATTCCGAATATACTCGGATATTTTTTCCGAAGATTGCCGATTCTTGTGTGTGTTGTTTACATATATACTTCTACGTCCATTGAACAGCTGTGATCAATGTAGTAAGGTAGTGCGGAGTAAGGAGGTAAATGAAAGAACAAGGGAAATACTTTTCCTGATTTATTCAAATGTTTAGATTAGAAGTATGGATATGCTCTATAATACTGTAGGACTTCATTTGCATCAAAATTAGTGTGAGAAACGATCACCTGTTCGGCGTAGCAGTAAAGTTGTGACCTGTGAGCGCTCTTTTTTTTTTGTCAGGACTGGAGCACTACATGTAGCAGTAGTAACACACACACTAGCACTCGGAGCTGAATGAGGACCACAATAATGCAGTGCATGGAGAGCCTTCATTTCAGAGCCATCTGACCTGACAAAGGGATTGGCTGACCTACGTATACAGTCTACACTACAGGCCAGCGACTGAAAATTGGTATCACTATCAATTCTTTTCTCTAATAATAACAAAGGGGCTTTACAATTACAGATAGTATGTGACTTGGTTGATTTGATATCAAGAAACAAATAATCATGCATTTAATTATCTGGGAACATCTGATCATAAAATTTTAGGTGCAATTTTATAATTGCACATTTTATTTGTAGACTACTTTTGTAGCTGGACAGAAGAAGGGAACGGAACTGAGGCAGTTCTGTTGATTGTTTACAAGACTCTAAAGTGAAAGTAGATTGGGCCACTACTGTCATCTCCCTTCGGCTTCACTCCAAGCCTAAATTCACACAAGTTTTGTATGATGGATTTTATATATGATTGGGATGATCAAGGAGACCAGTTTTCTTTTGAGGATAGTGATCGGTTCGAGGAAGATTCGCTATGCTCCTGGGTGAGCGAAGCAGAGAGTGTGTGTAACAACAACTGGCGAGGATGGAAGAAAAACAGCAATGGAACTGGAGGGGGAGAGAGACTGTCGTCTGCTGTTCCTGCGGCCCCTGGAATTTCTTCCTCTATCACAGAAGGTAACTATTAATATGGATGGCATGTTGAAGGAAAATGTGATGTTTGATAGTTTGCCTTGAAAAATTAAAATTTCTACTTCTTATATTAGTGATATGATATCATGATCATCAGAAGAAGGAATTGCAGTTTATTAAACTGCAATTCCTTAGATGGCTTACCAACTTAAAACATCAGTTTTTTTTTTGTGAATAGCACATGCACACTACATGTATGATCAGGGGTCCTAAAGCTGCGCACCCCGCAAATACGCGCAATGCGCCAAACTTTTGATGTGACTGAGCAACGAGATTATAATTTACATGTACGTTTGCCAAAAAGAATGAGTAAATTTCCTTTATTTTTGTGACATTATTACTGTTTGAAAATTGGGGTGAAATCAGCTTCAAAATCAAGATTTGCATTCATTTATTACGTGTGCGCAGCTTTAGGATCCTTTCATTTTTTCAACCAATTTCGACATGGGTATCGACATTGACTTGAAAATTAAGGTTATTGACTTTGTCTGTCATAATTTTCTCAGGGATTTAATTTATAAGTACAGTTAACCTTGCATAACTCAAAGTCGCATAAGTCTAACTTTATCTAAGTCGAATCAATTTTTTGACCGAACTATGCAAAACATGTGCTGTTTACATTTCCTAAGTCAAATTTTGCATAAGTCAAACTATTTTTCAGATTCGACTTATGCAAAGTTAACTGTACATGTATGTAGAATCAAGATATATAAAAGAAATTTACATTGAGAAATTATTGAAAAAGTGGCTTTTTAGCGGCTGGAAACAAACAAAGTTCCCAGTTTTAGGTCCCCCCATCATACTCCTTCACTGGAGGTTCGAGTGGAAAACACTGTTGATAATAATAATAGGTGATAATAATAATGATAATGATAATGATAATGATGATAATAGATATTTGATGCTTCCTATTTCTGCACAAGAGGTACATGTACAAACACTATATTCCTTCAAGTCTTAAAAGTACATGTACATTAGATGCCTCCTTCTCCATCAAAAATCAAAACAAATACATATGGGCCTACCCTGTTTGGCTGTTCTGGCTTCAGAAATGAAAATGAATAAAATAAATGTAAATTTATGCGTGAACCTATTAACAGACTCTTAACGCTATTCTTTCCTAATACATTGTAGATGCGTGCTCATTTACACGCCTGTTGCACTGGGTAACAAGTATATATGTAGGTCAACTCGTAAAACTGCGTTGACCTTTCGACGCATATCCTCTAAAAATCCGAAGATATGCACTCTTTTGCAGGGTGTCCAGTAATGAGACATGGTCGGTAATAGGTTCATGGACCATACATGAATGTAATCTATTTTATAAGTTGCATAGATTCATTGGTTATGGTTATAAAATGTGTAAATCATCTGAACATTGTCATTCACATGTACATTGTAAACATACTGTAAGTTTCCATTATTCATCATTGTATGAAATAATGTTTAAAGTCACACAGTTCAATAACATTGTTTCATGCAAGTAAAGTTCTCCACCGTGCATGCAAAACATTGGAACTGCACTCACAAAATATTGTTACATATCCGCAATTCCATTCTACATTGTAATCGATTGAACAAATAGTTCATTAGCTTTTCGATTTCAATTTCCCCTTTTAATTAAAGCTTCATTGGGGAAATGAATATTACAGAATTTGTTGAATACATCTCCCGTCTGTTGATGGGTACCTTTATACATATATATCCTGGATCTAATTTTTGTCCTTCCACATAATAAAAAATGAAACGGTTTTAGCAGGTTTACAGGATGTAGGTAGCCAGGGTCCACTTCCTTCCGAAGAGTGTTATCTCTGTTTTTCCTTGTGTAGCCTCATTCATACCAAACATGTAATCGATGTGAACTGGTACATTTATATCTGTGATGAATGGTTGGGCCGTATTTTCAAAATCAATACAATTTCATTGCATATTTGTGTTTTATCAAATACAAAGTCTGTATTTCTCTATGACTGTGAGTGTACATTGTACATGTGTGTACATGTACATGTATGTATGTAAATATTTAAAGGCAAAGTCCACCCTGATGTGATATCAGCTTGGTTTTAAAAGAAGCAAAATAATTTATGAAACAGATCCATGAAAATTTTAGGAAAATCCGATAAGAAATTATAAGAAAGTTATGAAGTTTTGAAGTTGTAATCAATCAAACAGAAATTGGCAACTCCGTGAAGTACATGTATATTACTCATCTCCCATTTGCCCTGTAGTGAAAAAAGTAAATAAATGAAAATAGTAAATATCCATTTTCTCTCTGGAACATTATTTATTTTACATGCACCCTAGATACACATACATGTACATGTACATGTACATGTACATGTACATGTGTACATGTATGCTTTTACACAAAACCTGTATAATACAGATTTATTCCCTCATCAAAAACAAAGAAAATGAAAATTAATGAATTTTTGTTTATGGAGCAAATTGTGGGAGAGGAGCTCGCAAGATACATCACAGAGTTGCCAATTTGTGTTTGATTGATTACAACTTCAAGAATTTCTAACTTTCTTATTTCTTATTGGATTTTGATCAAACGTTCATTGATCTGTTTCTTTAATTTTTCTGCTTCTTCTAAACCCAAGTTGATATCGGGGTGGACTTTCCCTTTAAATATAAAATGTGTGTCAGATACAATATATCTGTAGAGGTACATGTACATGTACATATATGAAATGAAATTCTTCCCAATGGCCTGTAATACAGCCTCCATGTCCATTTACATGTATGACTTGCACTAAGTTTTCTTCTTGGGAACCATTTTTATTTATTTTTTTTTTTGTTTATGTATTTGTATGTCTGTGAATCATGTAGGCCTGTAACTTTGTCTTTGTTACTTGTTCAAGCAAATGTCTGTTTTAGCTACAGAAGGGTACATAAAGAAGAATTGTAACTATTCCTAATTTTTAGTTGCACATGGAGCATACAGTACATGTACAGATTATGATGTACAGTTTGTACATGTAGAACGAATGCAGTTTGTTACATGTAATTGTGCATGGTGAAGCCTAAATTGCATTCAGTTCAATGTCTGTGTCCACATTGTACAGTATTCATTTACAAAAAAACAAAGGAAATATCTGGGAAGCTATAGACATGTACACATACTGTGTATATTGTAGGCAGAAAGTCCTTATCAATTTATCATTAGGAAGGTTAGTCATAGCCAATAAGCTTTTCAATGGTTATCACTCCACACATTTTTTCCATGAAACTGTGTTATTGTTGTGGTAGCTCACACAGGAGATTGTGGTCAGAAGAAAGGAACAAAGAAAATCTCACCATCATGGAGGTATTACAATGTGATCATGGAGTATACATGTAGGCCTACATGCACATATACGTAGTATCCTGTTCCATACCCCAGCCAGTGATAATCAATTGGGTAAAGACACTGTAAAATGTTGAAAGAGATTTGAACAAAGAACTTCTGAAAACTCCTGTCCGAATGGTTGAATAATTTTCATTTTCCCTTTTCGTGATGTTTTTGGAAATCCTTTTCTTCACTTGATCGTAAAATCAATTTGAATTAATTTGAAATAGAAAAAGAAAAAACTACATGTACATTGTATATTATTGGCTATGCCCTTTCAGTGCCTGTCCCATTTTGTCACCAAAATATGAATATAAATAAATTCAACAGTTTATGTATTTCATTATTCCATTGTTGATCTGTCAATTTTACAGAATACAGACAGAGCCCTATACACTGTATGTGTACATTTACATACTACATGTACATACATGTACCAGTAGGACAGACATACATGTACATGTACAATGAACATACTTTGCTCAAGTGCATATAGGCCTACAGTGTGTACTCTGTAATTATAGTACATCTTGTTCACTACATTTTGAAATACCTTTTACAATCATAACCATGAAACAAGTAGTGGTATCATTCAGGACATAGCTCATAGCAGGCCAAGGATACATGTATTTTGGTCTTTGTCATGCATGTACATGATCATGATTAATCCATTTAATCAGATTTGCAGACGTGACCCACATCAAGGTCGAATTCATCATCATTATTTCTCACCAGAAACAAAACAATATACGTGTAGTATAATAGAGAAGGTGGAGAATGATTAATTACTCTAATGTACAATTCTGTAATGAGTAATTGTGTGTCCACACTATTGAGTTAATACGTCATCATTCAAGTTTGTATTCTAGAGGAGAAACTTTGTGTTAATTAATTCCCTGTACTGTAAGTACCGTATGTACTGTACATGTAATCCTTTTGTGTACATGTAGGCCATACACATGTACATGTACATTAAAAAAAAGGTTAAATTCTCTATATCAAAGTTGAAAAAGTGCTCATACACTGTATGAATCAAAAAGGCAGGCCTACACTCTGTATACATGTACTTGTACATGTACATGTACATCGTATGGATAATTAGACAACGCAGTTTAACCCTTTCGAGACAATTGACCACATTTTGTGGTTTGGCCCAATAACTTTTGATTTAGAGCCTTAAAAAATATACCAGATGCATGAGTAGAAAGAGCAAAAAATTCTGCACATACTGTGTCCATTTCTATTGCATGACCATATTGCGTTTGATGCCAGGAATTTCAAAAAAGAGAATAAGATTGAACATCCTTAAATTGGCAACACATTGAGAGATTCAAAATCATTGTTTTTTTGTCCAAATTGGCAACTTTTTCAACTTTTCGACAAAGTGCCTAACCATGTATATTATTTTCAAGACATTACATCTTATTAGAACCACGTAGCACTAAAAGAAAAATATTATTGTTGCCAATTTGCAGAACAAAATGTGATCAATTGAGCTCTTAAATAATTCCTGTCCTGAAAGGGTTAAGGCCTACATGTACATGTACATGTATGTATGTTGACATCATCCTTGAGTCTGTTTGTTGACATTGATACTCTGGCCTTGGGTTCCAGAGCTACTTGCATGTATAGTCAAGGATTCTATTTCCGAACAGGATGGTATTACCGAATGTGTACAGTTAGGCGCATTAAAATGGCTTTCATATGCGTGGGACTACGCGCATGTTCTCCACACTATTTGACACAGAGAACAAAGGGCAGCAGATCATAAAATGAGGCAAAAAAAACGTAAATAACATCTTCTTTTTACATGAAACCATGAAAACGATTAAATAATTGATTGAAAAATCCCTTATTCTGAAAATCTCTATTTTGATTGAAACTTTACCCTAAAAACTGCCGATTTCAAAGACCTTACGACCGATTCGTTCCTGTCTAACGTTTAGAGAGAGAGAGTGATATTACTGTACTGCAGTGGCCGTTGTTTATATATTGGCAACCCTCGATAAAGCATGTTCATGTAAAACGTGCGATCGACCCGCCGAACTAAGAGTGATAACAAAAAGTGTGTGCGTAATATTTTTGTTGATTAGGCTGAGCATAATGAGGAAATTTCTCCCATAGGGGGCAAGTTCGGAAATACAATACTATTTTCAAGGGACTACATTGTAAAACGCCGCGTCATTGGGAAGGGTTCGCTCGGAAGGGAATATTGTATTAAATCTAGGTTGTCTTTTTAAAATTCCATCAACTTCTTTTTCTGTAGAACTTTGAGCAATCATTATGTAAGTTTGACAGATATTCATGTAATATTTTATTTGCTATGGTTGATTTTGTGAAAAGTGTTCGGAATTAGGGTCCACTACCATACAATGTACCCGTACATGTACATTGTATGTGAAAATTTCACGGGCTAGTGTGGATACAGAATTGACCTTTGAGAATTTCCCTTGAGTGGACGCTTATGATCTCAATTTTCTCAACCTTGGTCCTTGTACCTCACTCTGGATTGATGTGTGTTTTGACAATCGAACAGGGCTTTCTATTTTAACAATCAATCATATTTATGTGCTAGTATGTACATGTAATGTACATGTATTTGAATATAATGTATATATATATATATATTAAAAAACCAGTGGCCTACTGCACAGTGGGGACAGCAGGATTATGTTGCCTTAATTTGCGTACCTTCACATACATGTGTATTCACAATGTACATGTAAATGTAGGCATACAATATCCCAGTTTTACTGTTTTACAAAATTTATCTATTTACAAATTATGTAAGCCTTCCTGGATGGAATTATCTATATATTAATACTCAAAACCGTAAAAGGCCGTTTTTTGTGGAAGCAAAAACTCTTTCCCCCCGCCGTGTCCGCCCTCGCCGTGGCGCGGGATTGGTGGCATAATTCCACAGGTCGTGTAACCCGTAGTCCGCGTGTCACGTCGACCCCGTCGTCGCCGTCGACGTCCATAAACGTGATTTGGGGGATTGGGGAGGATGGGCAGGCCGAAGGAACGGCTGCTTCCGTGTGGATACCTCGCACGACGGCGGTGTCGTCAGCCGTGCAACCTCCCTTACGGCCCATCACAGGCACAGCATGGCAAGTGACGACTCCCTTACGGCCCATCACAGGCACAGCATGGCAAGTGACGAACAACGTTGTGCACGAGGAGTATCAACTTGCATTGTGCGACCGTGTTAGACGACTCGCGTTAGCCATCTTGCTAAACTTGCTCTTACCGGGGGGAACCCCCGTAAGAAAATAACGATGGCATGGGGGTTGTCCCACAGTGTCCCAGCCTCGATAGAGCTCCGTGGTATGTGTACGTATGTATTTCATTGTTTCATAGTACACTTTGTGATAAGTACACCATAGGAGTAGCACCCACGTACAGCGATGCAATTTCAATGCAATGCTGCGATCGACGCGACAATGCATATTATGCATGCAATTTGTATGTACTGTACACACATGCACTCAACATGAGTTGACTATGGTTTCCCAAGCTTACAAATACATTCTAAGGTTGATTTTGGACGTGAGTGACATTCTTTAGATCTAACAAATTGTTGGAAACTGTATTTATGGACTTCCTTTGTCCTATTTTATCTGCATGAAATTCTTCTCTTTGTCGTTTGTCGTGTTCGGTCACGGCAGCGCCCGCTCTCTGAGGCTGGGATGGCTGCATGGCTGAACTGGAGGGGAGGAGTCCGGCAGTAAATACTGAGCTGCTTATTCCAAGATTGGAAGCAGTTGACTATCTTCTGTTTTTTAATGCTACAGTTAGAATTTGATGATAAATTCACCGTATATCTGAGTAGATTCTACATCAATTTGAATTCTAAAACGGCAGTAAATTCCTCACTGGGTTGCTTATTTCAAGACTGGAAACAGTTTAGGTCGAATATCGTCATTTTTAAAAATTTGATGATATTTAATTCATCATAGTTCATACCGTATATTAGAGTAGATTCTACATCCATTTTATTACTCTAAAAAAATAATTCCGGAATCTGCTCAGTGAGAGCAGAGTCTATTTAAAAAGTAT
Organism: Heliocidaris tuberculata; assembly: GCA_025618425.1. Taxonomy (NCBI): domain Eukaryota; kingdom Metazoa; phylum Echinodermata; class Echinoidea; order Camarodonta; family Echinometridae; genus Heliocidaris; species Heliocidaris tuberculata. The sequence goes on along the minus strand of CM046851.1, from coordinate 20,233,613 downwards.
GTGTGTTTTGAAACCAGACGGATTTTTCTGTCTATGTAGATCTGTAGACTATCATGACTATATAGACCTAAAGGGGCTTTCACACCGGGCTTGCGTAGAGTTGCATAGTGCGGCGTATCGCCTACACTGAGCTTGTGCTGGCCTACGTGGCAATACGCAGAGGGACAAAAAAGGGTACGCGAGATGGACCCCAAAAATTAACATGTCTAATTTTTTCGCGTACTTTCGTCGTAGACCACTGCATGCAGAAAGTACGCAGTTTTTACGCAGGTATAAAACACTACGCTACTGTACGCCATGCCTACGCTATAGTACGCTATCATACACCAGTCTGACGAAAAATCCTTTGAGGCTGGCGTAGTGTTGCGTACTTTTGCTTATTGTGGGTTCAGCATAAGCAAACTTACGTACCCTTTACGCCAGACCTACGTATACGTACGTGACCCTACGCCTGTTATACGCAATCCTACGCGTAGGTACGCCAATTGCATATGTTGTAGGTACGCGGTACCTATGCACAGGGTATGCAACAATACCCCAGCCTACGCCGATCCTGCGCGTAATAAAGGGGCTTTCACACCAGCCCTGCGTAGAGTTGCGTAGTGTGGCGTACGGACGATGCCGAGCTTACTCTGCCCCAAGCAGTGCCTCCGTTAGCCTACATGGAAATACGCCGAGGGACGCAAAGGGGTACGCGAGATGGATGCAAAAAATTAAACATGTTTAAAGAGCACTGGACGCGTCACGCAGAAAGTACGCAGTTTTACGCAAGTCTACGCAACACTACCGTAGAGTTACCTAAGGAAGGGCGTAGTGTTGTGTACTTTTGCTTAGTGTGGGTTCAGCATAAGCAAACCTACGTACCCTTTACGCCAGACCTATACGTATTCGAACGCAACCATACGCATGTTATACGTAATCCTACGCGGAGGTACACCAATTGCATATGCCATAGGTACGCGGTGCCTATGCACAGGGTACACAACCATACGCCACCGTACGGCAGCCTATGCAAAACATACGCAGGGACTACGCCGGTCCTGCACGTAATTTTGGCGTACTCGGTACGCCGTACAACGCAACTCTACGCAGGCCCGGTGTGAAAGAGGTTCAAGACTATAGATCAAGCTTAATTCGTTAATAATAGTGCTGATGAAAGTTGGCCACAATATTCACTCTTTCAGTTTCAGGGGCAAACATGTGCTAGGGGCGTTAACGGTTAATCCTTTGAAGAATTAATAGAGTATGCTGGAGTCATGGGCATAGATAGCGGGGTGGGGGTGGGGGGGGGGTGTGCAGTGGTTGATGGGGGATATGATTAACTTCATTGTAGAAAAATTTGAATGAAATCACTGGAGTCATGTTCATAGATAGCTGGGGGGGGGGGGGGGGGGATGGGGGTAAGTGAAAAAAAAAAAATTGGCCAGCCCTCCATGAATTTTTTTTCGCCAGCTCTCCAAAAGTCCCTCAGCAGGGTGGGGGGTGGGGGGGGGGGGGGGTGTAAGTGAAAAAAAAAAATTCGCCAGCCCTTCAAGAATTTTTTTTGTTTCTCCAGCCCTCCAAAAGTCGCTCATTGGGGGGGGGGGGGGTTACCAGATTTTATGGGTTCCAGTTTTCCCTCATTATTCTCACAAGCAACAAAAAAAAAATCAGCATTTTGGGCTGTCTTTTTTTCCCCCAGGGGAGGGGGCCAGGCCCCCCCCCTGGATCCGCCACTGATGGGGCATATGTGAGTGCATCAATTTTATTTTATTGTACAAAAAATGTAATCACTGGATTCATGGGCGTAAAAAGCGGAGGGGGGGGGGGGGTGGGCATTAATTAACAGTTTATGTTCATTGTAGAAAAAATAAAATCACCCCCAAAGAAAGTGGAACCTTTCTATACGCCACTGGCTGGAGTGAAGTGAGTGGAGGGGGCATGATAAGGGGATAGAGCCTGCACTCACCATCCATAATTGTCCACAGATTATTGTTAAGTGGTGGATTCACAATTTTATCTGGGGTTTCAAATATTGCAGGGGTACGTGAGTAAATTGGATTATGACTTTTGCAAATCATGTTTCATTACAAAAAAATGTAATGGATGGCACGGTAGAATTTCATATGTTTATGCATCAGGCACCTTCGCTCACGTTTCTCCTTAGGTGATATTGTGAGAACGGGGTGGGAAAGGACAGGTAAAAAATTTGCTTCAATAAACACACAAACATAAAACAATCTTCATGGTAGTTAAAAGGCATTAGCTCAAATAAAATAAGATTAATTTCACAGTATTATATGGCCAATGATTTTCACGTGGAAACAAGTTTTGAAATAATTATATTGTTATTTCCTACATAAAAACAGTAGATATGCAATCTCTCTCATCAGCAAAAGTGTATTATACATAATCACCACTATAAGACATAAAAATGATAAATTATTTTAGCCCAAAACTAAATAAAAAACAAGCAAACAGACTTTTACCTTTCAAAAAAAGCATGTGACATATTCTATAGTAAGAATGACATGTTGTAATCTTAAACTTATTTTTCTCTTAATATTTCATGTATTATTCACTTGAACTAATAAAACAATACTAAAAGAATCTAAGATAAATACAAGAGAAACTAAAAATTAACTTAGATGAAAAACAAAAATAACAAAATATTTCTTTTAGAAACCATTACCCATAGAACCATAATTATTAAGCATTTGTCTTATTAATTAAAAAAATACATGATACTCATGTACACATATTAACCTATCATTTGAAAACATATAGTTTGAATATGATTATTTGGTAACAAAAACATTGTAATATGTTTATCCCATTCAATATAATTTTAATAAGCCACAATTTAAAACAGTAATAATTTCAACATTGTTCCAAAGAAGATGTGTTCGCAAAAATCAATCCATACTTCCCTGGCTAGCACCCGTGGAATTTTTCCACGGGTACTGCTGCTAGTATTGTATATTGCACATACATGTACAGTGAAGCTTTTACCAAACCAATGTTAGAGCTTACAGTACATGCACATGTACAGTTTTGGTAACAAAAAGGAAATTGGAAAGAAATATGTTAAATACATGTGTACATGTATGTATAGTCTCATGCTGTTTTCCATGTATCAAAAATTGTTTGTACGAGATCATTTGGTATTCCATCAATAATTTCCAGTGAATTTTACTGTAAATATGCATGTAAGGAATGCTAGACCACGGCAATACGTGTACATGTATACTGCCCTACGCTAGGAGGACTTTTCCACCCCGACGGCTCCCTGCACAACAATCTTGAGGCTTCGCACGGAGATAGCATGTGTGTCACTGTGTAGCTTTTGAACGCCTGTATGGTGTATACATGTATGTATATGTAGTGCACGCTGAAGTTGTTGGCAGTTTATATCCATGACCCGGCACCTACATGTAAATGTACATGTAAATTATTGTGCCTTTCATTTGTTTGTGTATGCCACTTTAGGATGTTAAATCTTAACAGCATCTTTGTAATAATAGTACCTTGCTATTTTTCAACAAATATCCAATAAATTGTTACCTGAACCAAAATTCTACTACTCTTCAAAAATATTTTTGACCATAGATGTATCAAAGAATCAAAGAACAAGTTGTTTGGTAATCTTTTTACCCAACAAATACATGTTCAAGTAGGGGTCAGTTTGCTTTAATAGTGTCTGAACCAGTGTCCTTAGACTGAACTCTTGAGTCCCAAGGAAAGAGTAGCTCTACAGTAGGTCAATGGACAAGTGGTCTGAAAGTAGGTCAGGTCAGTTTAATCTTCTTTGACCATGATCAAGGACTTCAGCTGCTTGCACAAGTTATTTCAGCATGTACATGTACTGTACATGGATTGGAAGCTTTGTTTACATCTTCAAATTGTTGCTTAGGGCCAATTACACTCAGCTGTACAGATCAGTATCACCTACATGTACATGTATGAAAGGGAAATCCAACCTTACTAGCAAGTTGCTCTGAAAGAAAGAGGAAAAATCAGAGAAGCAGATTGATCAACGAAATCGGACAAGCAATAAGAAAGTTATGAATTTTTGAAAGTTGTAATCACTATGCATATGGGAATTTCAAATTGGCCGAATAGGTAATGTCACTGTGATGTATCTGTGGACAACTCCCCCATTCGCTCTAACACACAAAATGACTAAAATGTCACTTTTTTTCCAAAATGCATTACTCATTAGGATTTTTTCGTTCACGAGGACCTATAACAATATGCTATCTCCAATATATTTTGAGTACTTCCCCGAGGGTAAAAGCGCCTCGAAGAAAAACGCAAATTAGTGATATTTTTGTGTACGACAAATGGGAGAGTTGTCCACAGAAATGTCACAATTGACTCACCAAATTGCCAATTTGAAATTCGCATAATGTAGTGATCTCATTTTTCAAACATCCATAACTTTCTTAGTCCTTGTCCGATTTCTTTCAAACTTTCACCATCCTGTTTTTCTTATTTTTCCGCTTTCACACAAATCATCTTACTACCAAGGTTGGATTGCCCTTTAAGAGCCAGAAGGGCATTAACTCTATCTCCACTGAATGTCAACTTTTGGTGAAAAAACAAAGTGTAATTTGAACATTTTCCAGTTTCCTTCTATGTCAGTTGAATATAAGCATGATTCAAAATGTATGGAACAATATTCAATTTTTTAATTTTCAAAAATATTTTGACCCAAAATAGCCATTTTTTAACCCATAAATGAAATTAGACATTTTTATGGTAAAATGTGGTTAATTACATATTGAGTCATTTTTAGAGATTTCATCTGTTATCATAGCAAAATTAATCAAATCTGGTAATGGACTAAGGGAAATTTTATGTCTATACTCCAAAATAAAAAATATTAATGTTCTTCTGATTTAAAGGAGGTCAAAGGTCAAATGGATTTTTGTCCCGTCTGTCACGTTTTTAAAGGTACTTTTTGCATTAACAGTAAATTGAATGATTGTTTTGGAATTAAATTTTGCAGTCTTGCTCTTTGGTAGGGGGGGGGGGGGAATTCATTTCTACTGCTAACTTGGTGGAATTCGATATTATAAAGATAATTATCAATCATAAGGTAATGTCCCGTCTGTCACGTTTTGCATCTACAACAAAAATATATATGGATGGGACTACATGAAAATTTTCCGATGGATGAAAATTAAAATCCTTTTGCTATTATGTTTCATGGTATTGAAGATGACCCTTTAACCCCTTTAGAACATGAGAAAAAGATAGCAAATGCTGGAAATTTTGTTGCCTTTAAAAATTGTATTTGGAGTACAATCTCAATGTGTCCCGTCTGTCACGTTTTTATTGTCCTGTCTGTCACGCTCACTTTTTGGCATTTTCCCCCCAAAGCAAGATGAAATTTCAAATGTGTACTAGCAGGTTTCAAAAAGGTACCAAGTAATAACATGAATAAACATATTTTGTTTCAAGATTAAAATTTCCAGTGAGGAGAGCTTAGTCGAAAAGTATCGAAGCAGAAATGGCTTGGTAAATTCATGTCCTGTCTGTCACGCTGAACTTGAAGCCCCGCCCACAATTTGCGGGTGGGGCTTGAAAAAAAAAAATTCCCCATTTTGTTGACAAAACTACATAGACCCCGTTCTCACTCACTTTTGAAAGTGGTCTTAGTTAGACCGCTCCAGAGGAACGGGTCTTGAGGAACGGTTTATTAGCGTTCACATTCCGAGCAGTTTTTCTGGCTCAAACCGCTCCACGAATCAAAGTGGTCTTGTTGCTATGGCAGCTGAGGTCAGGGGGTCAAATTTTTCGCGCGGAATTAAAACCGTATACTGCTTGCCTGATGCATTTGTCTTTACATCTTTCCAAGGCCTCTTTTTTCCACTTTTGTTTTTCTCTTCGTATGTTTGTTTGTCATTCCATCTTTCATTATGTTTTACTTTCTTTTCATCACTCTATCGTCTTTTCGTTCTTTACATTTCTTATATTTTTCTTTGTTTTTAATCATTCTGTCATATTCTCGTTCTGTCTTTCATAATGTATTTCTTTGTTTTCATCATGATTCTATATCGTCTTTTTCTTTCTTTATATTTCTTATGTTTTTCTATCATTTTCCTCTTTGTCTTTTCTTTCTTTTCATCATTTTATCTTCTTTCTGTCTTTTATTTATCTTTCATCATCCTTTCATTTCTCTTTCTATCTTTCCTTGTTTTCTTTTGTTTTCATCATTCTATCGTCTACTCTTTCTTTACATTTCTTGTGTTTTTCTGTTTTTTTATCATTCTGTCTATCATATTCTCTTTCTATCTTTCATAATATATTTCTTCGTTTTCATCATTCTATCGTCATTCCTTTCTTAACATTTGTTATATTTTGTTTATTTTATTTATCATTTGAACTTTGTTTTCTTTTATTTTCATCATTCTATTGTTTTCTCTTTATTTACATTTCTTATATTTTTTGTTTTTTTTTATTCTATCCTCTCCTCTTTCTTAACATTTCTCATGCTTTTTCTTTGTTTTTTTATCATTCTATCCTCTTCTCTTTCTTTACATTTCTTATGTTTTTCTTTGTTTTTTTATCATTCTATCCTCTTCTCTTTTTTTACATTTCTTATGTTTTTCTTTGTTTTTTATCATTTTATCCTCTTCTTTTTCTTTACATTTCTTATCCTTTTCTTTGTTTTTTATCATTCTATCCTCTTCTCTTTTTTTGATTTCTTATGTTTTTCTTTGTTTTTTATCATTCTATCCTCTTCTCTTTCTTTAATTTCTTATGTTTTCTTTGTTTTTTATCATTCTATCCTCTTCTCTTTTTTTACATTTTTTATGTTTTTCTTTGTTTTTTATCATTTTATCCTCTTCTTTTTCTTTACATTTCTTATCCTTTTCTTTGTTTTTTATCATTCTATCCTCTTCTCTTTTTTTAATTTCTTATGTATTTCTTTGTTTTTTATCATTCTATCCTCTTCTCTTTCTTTAATTTCTTATGTTTTCTTTGTTTTTTATTCTATCCTCTTCTCTTTCTTTACATTTTTAATGTTTTTCTGTTTTTTATCATTCTATCCTCTTCTCTTTCTTTACATTTCTTATGTTTTTCTTTGTTTTTATCAATCTATCCTCTTCTTTTTATTTACATTTCTTATCCTTTTCTTTGTTTTATATCATTCTATCCTCTTCTCTTTCTTTAATTTCTTATGTTTTTCTTTGTTTTTTATCATTCTATCCTCTTCTCTTGCTTTACATTTTTTATGTTTTTCTTTGTTTTTTATCATTTTATCCTCTTCTTTTTCTTTACATTTCTTATCCTTTTCTTTGTTTTTTATCATTCTATCCTCTTCTCTTTTTTTAATTTCTTATGTTTTTCTTTGTTTTTTATCATTCTATCCTCTTCTCTTTCTTTAATTTCTTATGTTTTCTTTGTTTTTTATTCTATCCTCTTCTCTTTCTTTACATTTTTAATGTTTTTCTGTTTTTTATCATTCTATCCTCTTCTCTTTCTTTACATTTCTTATGTTTTTCTTTGTTTTTATCATTCTATCCTCTTCTCTTTCTTTACATTTCTTATGTTTTTCTTTGTTTTTTTATCATTCTATCCTCTTCCCCTTATTTACATTTTTCATGATTTCCTTCGTTTTTATAATCTTTTCATTACCTCTTTCTGTCTTTTCTTTTGTTTCTTTTTTTCGCCATTCTATCATGCAGCAATGTATTATAAAAAGGAAAATCACACGTGATTTCCCGCGGAACACACAAGCTCACTTCCGGTCAAAGTACACTTTCGTTCACATTGCACGTTTAGAGCGGTCCATACCGCTCTTAATAAGACCCGTTCCTCAAGACCACCTCCCCGAGGTGGTCTTCTGGAGCGGTCCAGAAGACCACTTCCTGGACCACTTTGACCGTTCACACTCACCTAAGAACCGTTCCTGAGGAACGGGTCTTAGATAGACCGCTCCAAAAGTCCACTTTCAAAGTGAGTGAGAACGGGGTCAAAGATCACATCTCTACATCAAAATAAGCATCACTTTTAAATGAAATATAAAATATCAAGTAAAAACATCAAAAAGTGAGGGTTGGATGTCCCGTTTGTCACGCTGGAATTACCCATTTGTGATTGAGAGCAAGAGAGAGAGCGAGAGAGAGAGAGAGAGAATGAGGATATAACTGTAGCTGATGATGATGTTTTTGATGATTATGAAGAAAAGACACTTTTGAATCAAAATTACTTTGGGTTTTCTTCTTGATTATATCCATACGTACATGTACATGCACATATTATACATGTAGGAGAGAGGAAATTTTTGGGGAAAAGCTGGACTCCAGATGGAAGGAAACAATCCAATCAAGATGATTATAATCCTTTGTTTGAAGAGGTCAAAGTGAGTTGGGGATAGAGGTCATTTCAAGTTCAAGAGGGTGCACAGTTATGTTCATGTACACTGTTGACATGGCCACCATATGTGCATGTATTTTGTATGACTGAGTACTATTGAGTAGCCAAAATGTACTTTAATATTGTTCAAGTAGGCCTGCCTATTATTATGCAGGTATATTGGTGTGGATGCAGATTTAGTTACATGTATTTTCACCTTTCCATAATTAGCAAGATTTCTATTTGTTGTTGAATTGTCAACAGAAGAGCTCATGATATTTTGTCAACAGAGATCAAGAGATGTGGTCTTTCTTTGCATTATGTCCTGAATTAAGGTACTCAATTTTTTTTTCTTCAAATATGTGCTTTACAACAATGAATAAGAGGTATGGGCTTAGTACATATTGAAAGTTTGACACAAATTATAAATGGTGTAAAACAAAGCACTGATAATATTTTGCTTTAAAGGCTTTATGTTGCCAAGCGGGCATACATGTAGGCCTATTGCCTTGACAAACGCTCAGCTTTCTGCTTTGACCCTGTGTGCAAAAATTCACATAAGAAACAATATAAATGATACACATGTACTGGTTTATATTTTGTGAGATATTTTAGTTGACACACAGGCCAAAAGGGCAGGACTTTCAGGTTGTGATAGAATTAAGGCCTTTTTTTTTTTCGAGGAGGTTGATGGCACCCAGGCAACTGCTATATTACTGTATATGCAGAAATATTCACGGTACATTAATTTTCGCGGATTTTGCGCTATTTTCGGCAAGCGCGAATTCTAGAACTCGCGAAAATATTAGCCTGATTTCCTATGTGGGTTGAATTGCACGCTTCAGCACATTAATATGTGTGTGTGTGTGTGTCCAGTTCATTTTTGAGGGCATGTGTGTAGTTACTCATGCCGTATGCTGAATGGACTGCTTGTAAATGGAGTAGGCCTAGGTGTACATACGAGCGTGTAATTGTGCAGCGCGAATTTAAGAACCCGCGAATATGTTTTGGGGTCGCTCAGCGCGAAAATTTAATCGCGCAAAAATAACGGTGTTTACAGTAATAGAGCCCTGCATTTTTGCACCTTTCCTACCTTTAACCCTTTCAGGACAATTGACCACATTATGTGGTTTGGCTCAATAACTTTTTATTCAGAGCCCTAAAAAATATACCAGATACATGAGTAGAAAGAGCAAAAATTTCTGCACACAGTGTGTCCATTTTTGTTGCATGACCATATTGCGTTTGATTCCAGGAAGTTTAAAAAGGAAAATAAGCTTTAATATCCTTAAATTGGCAACACATTGAGAGTTCAAAATCACTGATTTTTATCAAAATTGGCAATTTTTTCAACTTTTCGACAGAATTTTTAACCATGTACATTGTTTTCAAAAACATTACACCTTATTAGAACCGTGTAGAACTAAAAGAAAAATATTATTGTTGCCAATTTAAAGAACAAAATGTGATCAATTTACCCCTTTAATAATTCCTGTCCTGAAAGGGTTAACCTGAATGCAAGGATTTAGTAGTCTATGGGTTAACAAACTGTATGCATGTATGTACAAACTTTTGAATATCCATTGGTTCAAATAAAAATGCTCCGTTCCACAAAAAAGTTCTATCATAATTAGTAATAATATTGGATATTCATAGAGTGCTCATATCCACCATGAATGGTGCTCAAGGCACTCCAATATTACCCCGGCTCTACAGTAGCTAGGCTACCAATTTCGGCGCTCACAGCATTCAAGGAATTCATTCCTGCCGGTTCCCATTTAACACCTGGGTGGAGAGTGGCAAATGTAGATTAATGTCTTGCCAAAAGACGGTATAGTGCTGCGCAGGGGTTCCAACCCACGATCTTCCCATCTCCAGTCAAGTGTTTAAACCACTTGACTACAACACCTCTACATCATGTGATGTTAGCCCATTGTCAACATCATTTGAGGGTATACATGTAGTTACTTGTCAGCGTAGGCCCACCTGTACCTAATATACCTGTACATCCCTAGATGCATACTTTGTATTGCCCATTAAAATCTGTGGTTATTGTGTCAATATTTCTCATTATGATATACATGTAGTATGGCAGCAGGTAGCCCTGAAATGGTCATGCATGGATAATGAAATTTCCATGGCAACCTGTTTAGTGTATACATGTAGGTGGATTGAAGTGGAGTGTGTACATGTATGAATGTCTGGATGGTTGTGTCTATAGCTGCACACCTGACACTGGATATCATTTTGGGGGGAAATATTGTGTGTAGGAATGATCGATATAACACTGCATTATTGCATTGGTGCAATATGCGGTGAAATCTTGTATGCTCATATCTGACAGTAACATGCTTGTAAATGTGAAAGTGATAATGAAAAGTACCAATTGTATGTTACATGTACAATGTGTGACATTATGGATTTACATACATGTACATGTAGGCCTACATTTACATGAATAATTACTGTATGTGTAAGTGTACATGTACATGGACATGTAATTGAAGTTCATTATTAAAATGTCTGTAACACATACATGCCTGTACATTGTAAAGATATACTTTTCTATTCAAGGGCGCTCTTTTTTATTTGCTGTTGTAAAAGTGTGCTTTTCTCACAGTGATTTTTATGTATTTTAATGTTTTCTGACCATGGATGCCATATTTAGACATGAAGGTACTGTACAACTTTAATATGCAGCCACACAGTAAAATGTGTATTTTAATATGATCCTATTTCTTACTGTGCAAAGTGCATTACCGGTATACATATACATGTACGTGTACATGTACAATGTATAAATTTACTTTTTTTTTATGCAGTTATGCATGTAGCCAGTGGGATGAATAATTTAGTGATCAGCCTTGATGTGAACTACATTTATAAATCATTCAATAGATTATTCTGCTTGAACATGTTGGTGTTATAAAATGTTTATTTTTAATCCTCAAGCAAAGACCTGTACTGTGCAAACTACCTTTTTTCTCGAACAATAAGACTTTCAACGATCAATCCTGAGGCAATTTAAATAGCCTTGTCCATCACTTTTAAAATGAGTTTTTGAAATGTTCTAACATTACTATGATGGACATGTTCATGTATTAATGGTAAGTAATCCGAACATATTTCTATTGGATATGATATACTGTAACATGTACTGTACAAAAGGGTATTGAAATTACCCTTGAGTTGATTTCTCAGAAGTCTTTGCGATCTTGTTCTTGATTATTCCTCAAATGAAAATATTTCTCTCTTGATGAAACCATTTCTGAAAATAATTTCATCTTGATACTACATATACCTCTTCTGTTCTTCTCCAGTTCCTTCCTTGGTTGAACTGACAGCGAAGACCACCGCCCTTCATATTCCATTTGAAGTCGTTGAACGAGTGTACCCTCCTGTTCCCGAAAACCTTCAACTCCGTATTGCATTCTGGAGCTTTCCTGAGAATGAGGAGGACATTAGGTAAGGCCGGCTTAGATTTCTTTCCCCGTGACTTCCTTGTATGACTGGCCAGAAAGTTCAACATGAGCAGAGAGGTCATCGTTACCAACGGGTTTGCTAAACTTAAAGTTTATTCTGTCCACACGGTCGATAACAGTGACGGAGGAGTGGGAGGACCCCCGCTGCTCATGATCTCTGCGTTAACTACAAGCTCGCTTGTAGTTCTAAAACTACAAGTAAATCTGAATATTTTGAAATTATGAGTCCATTCATACGGTCTGAAATTCAAGATAACTTAAACTTTTGAAATTACAAGCGAAACTTAAAGTTGAGCTCCCTATGTATGAACCTGACTAATGATATGAACTTGTTTACCCAGAGTTATCCTATCAGTGTTAATACTATTTTCCCTGAGGTCCCTGCCATTATATTATTTTTTCCCGGGCTACCATGAAAAGGGTTCAAGCATTCAAGAATTACTTTCTACTGGGTACCCATTTACTTCACCTGGGTGGAGAGTGGCAAATGTAGATTACTATTTTGCTAAAGCTCTGAGTGCCAAGGCAGGGATGTGAACCCTGTACCATGTGTTTCATACATGTAGTCCAGTAACGTATCCATGACCACGACACCTCCACATGTAAATGTCCATGTACATGTAGTGTAGCCATTATAAAGTTACGACCAAGTTGCCAGTTAATTTGTCCCGAGTGATCAGCCAGTTTATTGATATTAAGAAAATTTGCAAGTTTCTGATTATTGTCTGATTTTCCTTATCTTATTTTTTAATCGATATGTCTATTTTTTGTATTTTCAAAATCAAATCAAGTTGTTTTGGCACTGTACTGGAAATGAACCAGAGATACATGTACATGTAGGTCTTTGTTTATTATTCAAACATACAGACAATCACATTTGGCCTTGTTTGTAGACGTGAATAAATTACAAGTATGTCTACATTTAGGGCATGATTGCTCAATTGAGAGAATTCCACTGAATTCATTTCTTTTTTCTCAAGGATTTAATATAGAATGAGAAATAGGTTTTACGTGAACTTCATAATGTTCTACCAGAAATTGATATTAGATTACGTTAGTTTAATTCAAGTTTAATAGGCTGCAAGACTGAAATACAGCATGAAGAAACTACAAGGCAGTTTACATGCTTTCATACATGTACATGTATGATATAAAAACAATGATGGACAACAGAGCTACATGTACATGTGTGCCGTTTTCCATTTATGGGTACATACTGGTATACTAATGTACATGTACATGTATGTACTTGTACGTGTACATGTAGGTGTGTACATAAATTATGCATGTGTCTGAACATACAGTGCATACTGTACATGTACGTGTGCATGGTCAAAGCAGAGGCCGAGGCTCTTGCATGGTGTGCCGGATCAGATGAAGGGGGTCTGCTACCGCTCTGCAAGCACCTCCGAGCATCGCAGACAAAACATGACCTCGTCAGGTGACACACTAGGTCAACATCAGGACCTGGTTTCCTGCTGTTTTATTCACTCAGCAGCCTCACCTTCGGAAATTGATCTCTCCGCAGCCTCCTGTCCAGAACTGGGTGCTGGATTAACATTCTACAAATTTCGTGAGCTGTATTGCTGGATACATGTTCATGTGCATACAATTTGGCACTGATTTATTTTGGTTATTTTAAAGATTGTATGGGGCCATTCTTAGTCATGCGTGTGACCAAAAAACAGGGAATTGCGCTATTGTGAGCCCTATAATTTTAATAATCTTCCAAGTGTGTTGGTTTTTCATGTAATGTATATACAGCAAATACAGACATAGGTACATGGATTTAATAAGATTAAAAGGTCAATGATAATACCTGTTCTACGTTAGAGGTAAAAAAATTCAGGTCACGTGTGTGACCTCGCACAGAAGCAGGTTTTTTAAAGTCACATTTCATCTTTAAATCCCTCTGAATTTTCAAAAGCTTCAATGTTCATATTTATGGTAGATATATTTCATGGTACTATCTCTTAGAAAATAACATTAATTCTGTTGAAAGTTACATAAGATTTTTGTTATGTAATATTTTGTATCATGATGTATGGTCACATGTGTGACATGCCATAGGTAATGTGTACAGATTTGGTGAACTATTGAAAAATCATAATATTTAGTATTTTTAATTCATTTTGCAATAGCTCTATACAAATTGTCATCAATACGGTAGAAAGTGATTCTCAGGTCTTTTCTTTATGAAAAATACCCAGGGAACACACAATATTTTTCTTTTTCATTTTCATACATTTATTGATGCCATTTATATATATATTTATATATATAAATATATAAAATATAAAATATAAAATATATAAATATATTTATATATATATATATATATATATATATATATATATATATATATACATGTATATTCATTGATATACTGTGGAGGTGTTTTGGTCTGGTGGATAAGTAACCATACTGCAGATCAAAAGGTATGGGGTTTAATTAATTGCCATGGCACTAACGTCCTTTAGCAGGACATTTATCTGCATTTGCCATGCTCTATCCAGGTGTAGTAAGTGGGTACCTGTAGGATTTATTTCTTGAATGCACTGAGCACTACAGTTGTCTTGCTAAAACCAGGGTAATAATACTTGCAGGGCCCTCAGGGAGAAAAGTAATTAGTACTGATGAGGCTATCCTTCAGAGTAAACAAGACATAGTATTATTATGGTTTTTATTATTATTGGTATTGTAATTATTATTATTACATGTACATACTATTATCATTGATATTTACTATTATCATTATTATTAATGTTCAGACCAAAGACTCAAAGTAGAATTTAAAAAAATACAGTTTTCGTGCTGATATACATGTACATGTATATTCATCTTTAGCTTGTTTTATAAATTATTTTCAGAAGCGCATTTCCATTGGCCAATTACATGTACATTACACATATTATACGATAGCTAATAACAATTTGATCATAATTGTATACATGTAGGGTCAGCAATCAGTTCAGAGGATTAAGCAAGAGGAATACAAAAAGTGAAAACAGAATTATTAGGTCAAGAAACTTAATAGATGAAAAAGACTATACATGTACACATGACTTGCCCAGTACATATGCACTTGACCATTTGCACTCAGGTCATGTGTGTGATAAAATTAGTTGGGCAATATTTAACCCTTTCGAGACAATTGACCACATATTATGGTTTGCCTCAATAACTTCTGATTCAGTGCTCTAAAAAATATACCACATGCATGAATAGAAAGAACAACAATTTCTGCACACACTATGTCCATTTTTGTTGCATGACCATATTGTGTTTGATGCCAGGAATTTTAAAAATGAGGATAAGACTTAAAATCCTTAAATTGGCAACATATTGAGATGTCAAAATCATTGATTTTCATCAGAATTGGCATTTTTTTCAACTTTTCGACAAAATCTGTAACCATGTATATTGTTTTCAAAGACATTACACCTTATAAGAACCATGTAGCACTAAAATGAAAATATTATTGTTGCCAATTTGAAGAACAGAATGTGATCTATTTACCCTTAAATAATTCCTGTCCTGAAAGGGTTAAAGAACGAGAACCATATTTGGAATAATATTTGGGGAGATTGAGGACACATACAAGTTAGCTTATGACAGGAAAAATATACATTATCCAAATTGTATTTTTCAAATAGCATAAACTTTTCATGTTATGGGGTCATGTCTGTGACATCAGAATTACTTAATTATGCATGTTAATTATTACATAATGCATAGACAAATTTTCTTTTTTCTTCAACTTTAATAATTACTTGCGAAAGGACCTGGGAAGGGTATGATTTCACTCTAAAGTGGCAACACCTACATGTATTAAAGCTCATACTGAGAGATGACTATTATACAGTGAAAAAAGATGTGTTTTTTTTACTTCAATTTATGCCATTGTAAATGTATGCAAATTAGCATAATTGGGTCTTCAATTTTAAAAAAAAGTGCTGCATGTAACTTCAAACATTACTCTTCAAGAATATACTATTCAAAAACAGCAAGAATGAATTTCATTTTTGTCAAAAAAGTTTCACTTTACCAGGCGGGGCCCTACACTGCAATTGACTCCTCATAAAGTAAAAGCTTTTGAATTCCTAATGGCTACCGAGGCCCTGTGCTGAGAGAGGAGCAATAATCCTCGAAAATTCACCTTCTTGTATCTCTCTTATTTGGGCCTTAAAAATCATGAAAACTCCAGGGTATATAAGAAATGATGATATTATGCTTCATATCAATTTTCACTGAAAACAGTTTAGTATTTTTGGAGATACGAGTATTTTTCTGTTTCAGAGTACGGTGAAAAGAGGTTTTGTTTTTTTCCCGACACAAGTATGGGACGAAATGAATATGCAAACAATTTGACATATTGCTAGACTTCAAACTCCAGTCTCACTCCCTACGCAGTTTCAAGTTTGCGCAGTTGGTAGTTTTGTGTAAAACTGCCATCAAAAATCATGTAAAAACTGGAAGTGTACAACTGTCATTGAACCATTTCGCCTCTTTGCGCATGCGCTCACCCGATGTCTTCCTTTTTTGCTTCAGCTCGTGCTCACGTCGATCAGCTGTTCCCAGGCCCTGTTTCATAAAACTTGTCACCAAGGACAAGTTACATGTACAATAACTGTTATAAGCTAGTGAAATCCTTGGCATCTGATTGGCTGAGAGCAAACTTGTCGGTAAAATTCACTGACAAGACACTTGGTGAAATGTCCCCTGTTTACTCTCGATCTCGATCTCACTTCTGTAGCATAGCAAGCTGTATACTGTTTGTATATGACTAGACTGTGCAACAGGTCGATGTTGTATAAAGCGCGCGACATGCTACAGTCCGATCCGGTGAGTTGTACAGTTGCAGCAATCCACCTTATTTTAACATTACCCTTATTTGATTTCTTAATAATTAATCGTACATTGGATCTATGTCGTTCTTTTGCCCAGTATCGGCCTTTACTTCAGCATGTTTTATCGCGACAGTCCAACAGAACACACCACTGAGTCGAGTGTAAATATCCTGCACGTATGTACGTAGTACACCGGACAACACTTGAGTGGAAATCATAGGGTGGAAACCATCCTGCATGCACCGCTATACGTGTATGGACTACATTTCAACTTCCACGAAGAACGGTCGAGGGTTCATGAATGACATTGCTTTCGATTTTTTCCCCGATATAACCGTTTGACAGATAATTATGAAGATATTTGGAGGATCCCCTCAATATACTTTGATTTTTCATATCTGAAAGTTTCGATCTTGCGCAATGACGGAAAATATGAAAAAAGACTGCAACACTTTCAGACTAAAAAAAAAAAAAAAAAAAATGGCTCCTCGTTTCTCTAAGTTTTCACAAACTTAAACATGATTTGACTATGAATGGTAATAATTACGAGTTAGAGCAACTCTTAATCTGGAATTTGATGTTTAGTTCATTTCACTTGTTTGTTTCTAGGGCGAGATTTCACAGTTTAAGTGAGACTCTTCCGTAGCGGTTTCATGTAAACAAATTGTTTATTTCATGCAAATTAGGTAGGATGGGGTGAAAGTTTTCGGTGCGCTAATTGCAGTGTAGGGCCGCGACCGTTACAAAGAATGGCCCTATTGTCTTTATTTATCGTCAAAAAAATTCGTCAAATGTGCAGCTCAAAGCTGAAATTTACAAATTGAGAAAAAATATGAACATGTATGTGCACTGTAGAGGTTTCATTCTGAAAACTCCCATTAGTGGTTTGTTAATGACAAACAATTCATTTTGAAGAAATACATGCATTAGTGAGGCCTATTATTATTGCTTAGAATTTCAGACATATATTTGCTGCAATTGATTATTCTAGATGATGAAATGATAAAATGTTTTTCAATGTACCTTCACGATCATCTTAAAATTAGAGTTATATATGAAAGTTCAAATTTCTAAGTGGGGGGGGGGGGGGAGGATACTCTCTTTTTGGCAAGTTCATAGTTCATACTGTTTGTGTGAACGTGGTCTCCATGTAATGCACGATACATTATAGGCCTGTATCATGTGAGAACCAGAACAGTCAGTCGAGGATCCAGGAGGAAGGGGGGGGGGGCGGTCACAGGGGTCAGGTCTTCTCTTTTTGCTCGTCAGAGATTTTGGAAATTAGATCCCACCTTTATTCTATAATCTATTTTTATATATTTTTCCCCTTTCTTTCTTCTTCTTCATCATCTCTTTTTTTTGGTTGTTGTTGCTTGTCAGACTTTTTTGGAACTGGACCCCCCCCCCCCCCTTTTTACAAGATCCTGGATGCACCCCTGACAGTGTTAACAGCCTGTAAAGAAATGCAGTCAGTTAAATGCTCATCTAGCTCCCAGCAGAAGATGTATCTATTTTCTTCCTACAGTCATTCATTAAATGGGAAATGTTCATGTACAAAGCTATATCAACAAGAGTACATACATGTACATGTATCTCCACATACTGTGCACCTGACCTGTAGAACTTCCTTGAACTTTCTCTCACATTTGTCATTGATATATCCCAAGCAGAAATTCAAACTGCCTTTTGCCCTTATCAATCTACCCCCTGACCCACATCTCTACCTCTCTGCAGAATCAGATGAAACTCATGCACACAATATCCCTACAAAATGTACTGGCATGCGAAATCTTGTACAGATAGAAGAAGAGGACAAACTGAACAAACTATATATGTAGAAGAGAAAGCGGAAAGAAAAGAAGATGAAAAATGGGAAAATTGAAGATGAGGAAGGAGGAGCGGAAAGGGAGAAGGGGGGGGGGGGGAGAGAAGGAATCAGAGAAAAGGGCCAGAAGAAGGAGAGGGGAAGGAGGGGAGAAAGGAGAAGAAAGTGGATGAGAGGAGAAGAAGGGTATAGAGGAAGGTAGAGGAGGAGGAGGAGGAGGAGATGGAGACTGAGGGGGAAAAGGAAAATGAAGGCAATAATAAGAAAGGAAGAACTTTAAGAGGGGAAAAAGAAGGATGACATGAGTGAAAGAAGGTCCCTGGCTTGGTTTTAGGTCATAAACCAATCGTGATTTTATGTTGTTGTCATTTCCTGGATTCACCTTGTCTTCTGTCTGCTAGGTACATGTAAATACATGTAGATCCAAATAATGACAATGCTAATGCCAGTCTTGGATCAATAGACCGGTTCTGTAATGTATTCAGATTTATGCACGTTTCTTCTCTGAGCACCTAGTGACGAGCTAGCTATTCCATTAACCTGCTTTTTATAAATGAGCCTCAATGCTTTGAATCCAGTTTGCATACATTACTTGTTGCTATGTCTGGCAAGCTTTCAGGTTGTCAAGAACAACCTTTGTTTGAAAGGTTTGTATAAAATTTGTATACATTACAGAAGCGGTCTATTTCACAACCTTGCAAGGGCAACTTGAGCCGGACAATGATAGAGAGAAGAAGGAGAAAATAATGGATGGGTTGTTTACATTGTACAAAATTAAAGCAGGTGGAAAAAATCCAAAGGAAGATTGAAAATGAGGGTTCAGAGTAGGCAAAGAAAAATGGACATTGTAAATGAATAGTACGAATTGATAGAAAAGGAATTGAGTGAGAAAAAAAAAATTTCGCCAGCCCTCAAATTTTTTTTTTCTCCAGCCCTCCAAAAGTCGCTCAGTGGGGGGGGGGGGGGGGGGGGGGGGGGGGGGGGAGTGAACAAAAAAATTTCACCAGCCCTCAAAAAAAAAAAAAAAAAAACTGGGCGGTCTTTTATTTTCCCAGGGGAGGGGGCCCAGGCCCCCCCCCCCCTGCTGGATCTGCCACTGGTATCAAGAGTTCTGTGTTTATAATACATGTACTGTAAGTGGTTGATAATTATGAGTCAAGTATGTGAAGTAGCAATGAAAAGCCATCAAATGTACATGTAGTCCATAGAGTTGAAAAGGAGATGCAGCAAGGAAAATCTGTATATTTAGATTCATCAGTTATTCTTCCACTACCACTAATATCTTGGTTTATTATCTGATGTTTATATTTTGAACATATTTATGCTGTATTCATAAAACAAGCAATTGCATGTTTCTGGGCTTTTTCTTGCTTCTTCAAATGTTTCACTCATAATACATGTAGGTCCACGTTTCAACCATGCAAGTAACAAGTTGTTTTCTTTTGCTAGCAATAAGCAATTGCTCCCCCAGACTAGCTAAACAATTTCTGTTCAGAGTTTAGAATCAAATTATCAGAAGGAAAGGTTGTGTTCTTGCATGCAAAAATAGGCTGGTTGGACAAGTAAATGCTTAATGCTTTAAAGGGAAAAAATCTTTTATCATCAAGCAGTTTCTTGATTTTTTGAGATCCTCTCCTTATACCTTGGCTTTTACTTTCATGGAGGTGATCTGTTGTTATTTTTTCATTGTGAACTGCATGCCTTAACTTTTTTCTAATCTTTCAAATGATATTTCTCTCTCAGGAGATGATAGGCAGCTGCCTTTTGTTATAAATGTTCTGAAAGGCAGAGGCTTAAAGATAATTGGTTATAGGTCAGCGGTAAAAGTGAGAGACATAATTCATGTTCATCTATAAATTCCTTTGTGGATGCCAACATCATATCAATCTATATCATTCACTATCTTTCTCTTTGTATTTCCAGACTGTATTCCTGTCTGGCTAATGGTAGTCCTGATGAGTTCCAGAGAGGAGAACATATGGTCAGGAACAAAACAGTCAAAGATGTTCTTCAAATTGGTAAGCTATCCATTTTCTTCCAAGTGCAAATCATTACGTTGTGCACATTATTTCTTTTTTATGTTCGAAGATGAGAAAAATTTATCGATCTCAATAGGCAATTTTGGAGAAAGAAAAAAACCTCAGAAATATACATGTAGGGGAATAGGGGTAAACCTAGTTTTTGAAAACTATTTTAT
Source organism: Heliocidaris tuberculata (assembly GCA_025618425.1). Classification (NCBI taxonomy): domain Eukaryota; kingdom Metazoa; phylum Echinodermata; class Echinoidea; order Camarodonta; family Echinometridae; genus Heliocidaris; species Heliocidaris tuberculata. Next base: position 20,212,913 of record CM046851.1, on the reverse strand, counting down.
TTCCTTTTTATAATCGAACATATGGTCAGGAACAAAGAAGTCAAGGATTTTTATAAATTGGTACACCTGTCAGCCATCCTTTTCCTTCGATTGCAGTTCTTGATGGTTGTGCTCTTCAAAATTTTCTCGGTTTATAGAAGACAAACAAGAGAAAATAAGAAAGATATGAATTTTGAAGTTGCAATCAATCAAACACAAAATGGAAATTATGTGACGGATCTTGCCAGCTGCTCTCCCATTTGCTTAGTACAGAAAATCTTATAATAAATTTTCATTTTCTCAGTTTTTGATGAAGGAATTGATTTGTTTCATACAAGTTTTGTGTAAAAATATATGAGCAATGATTATATGTAAGGTACATGTATGATGGAATATTTCTTTAGAGAAAATGGAAATTAATGATTTTTGGGGTACAGGGCAAATGGGAGAGGAGCTGGCAAGATATGTCACAGAGTTGCCAATTTGTGTTTGATTGATTACAACTTAAAAAGTTCATAACTCTTTACTTCTCATCGTATTTTGCTGAAATCTTCACTGATCTGTTTCTTTCATTTTTCTACTCCTTTTAAAACCTACCTGTAATCAGGATGGACTTTCCCTTTTATAATAGAAAAAAGAGTGTAGTCTCCATCCTCCAGACTTTGTTGAAACTTTGAGAATGGACCTGGGATGGGGAGGGTATAATAGTCTACACATTCCATACTCATTTTAAAGTGTTAGTTTTAGAAGGAACCTCGCAAAGAGAGGAGATATAGTCTACATATTTCAAACTGATGCATAGCACTTGTAGTTTTACAGGATACAAAAGAACAGCCAAGATTCAAAAATAGCAATTGCAGCAGTTGTTCCTCCACTAGAAACATGTATCAACATGTCATGTTTCTATAAATAGATTCAGGTCATGCATGCTGCATGCTCACATGTTTTGCTACAGCAGGGAGTTATCATAGAACTCCTTGGCTGCAGCATCTACATGTACATGTATGCAGAACTTCTACATTTGAAACTGTTGCCACATGGTACTGCCAAGAGTATAGAAGGTTTGGTATTCTGAATCAGATGCTCATTCTATGCTCCTGGACTGCAGTTTAGTAACTAGTATACATGTATTTGTATAATTTCATGTAAATGCTGACCCTATTTATTCAAGTGTAAGTTTTCTTCATCAACGAACGTCATTGTCATGATCGTGTGGAATTACAATATACATGTAAATCCATGTAGATTCTAGATGCAGTGCATGTATAATTTCTGGTATTTTTGACTGAAGTTTTTGTGATTTGATAATAATCGTGACCCTTACCTACATGTACATGTATACATACATGTATATTCACTACTCTTATTTAAACTTTGAAGTTAGATTTGTTTGTAATTAGTATACTTGTACCTGATGCAATCATGCAAGAGTAAAGACGACACATGTTCCGGCAACAATTGCTCATACATGTAGCATGTTCCTCAGTCAATATCTTACACTAACAAACTTTTCTAACTTTGGTTTTAGACTGAATGCTATACACTGTACCTAAAGGCCCGGTCACACATACACGACGCACGGCCCGCGTATTGAAAATCACTTGAAAAAATAGAAAATAACTTCAGTGCGTTGTTGTGTGCCCAACTTTTTGTCAGGATTTGGGAGAAGCTAGCGACTTAATAACGAATGGACAACGTGAAGCTAGCGACTTAATAACGAATGGACGTGTTACTAGCGCGCTGCACATATGGAGGGCGCGTACAGAGCACATACAGAGCGTATACAGGACGCACATGTTAAAAAATCTAAGGAATGCACAGCGTGTTGCTAGCGCATGAAACGAATGGTCCGCGCATGCACCGTGCATTCAACGCACAGCGGTCACATGACTGTGCGGCTCGTCTTACATGTAGTGCACAAACGAATACCCAGCGTGTGCTCCGTGTGTGTCTGGTGTTGGTCCAGCGCGCTCGACGCGTATCTGGCGATAGTCCAGCGCACTCTGCGCGTGTCTGGCGTCCTCCTGGCGAGTACATTCATGCGTTGAGCTCCGCGCACATTTTTGTGCATGCACAAAAATCCTGATGCACAGAGCGAATGACAACGAATGCATAGCGTTGGTCCAGCGTGCTCGACGGATGAGTAACGAATGCTGACGCACACCCAGCGAAAGGCAATGCACTGGCCAAAATTGCTAATTTATCAGTGCGCCGGCCGTGCATCGTGTATGTGTGACCGGCACTTAACCATGGATATACTACTCGAATATCCAGCACGTAACTCTACTAACTACATTGTCCATATAATGTAACCTAAAACCCAAATGCAACCCTGGTTACCCTAACCCTATCTTTGACGAAATATAACCTGCTGCAATTGTTGCATATACATGTATGTGTACGCAACAGTCATAATGTACAGTACACGTACATGTACATGTATGTTCTTGTACATGCATGTAGTTGACTATTTGTGCAACATGTGGGTGAATGAATTATAATTGTGTCTATATAAAGAATTTTCCTGTTATAAAGGCACTCATTTTAAAAGATGCTTGGTCTTTTTCATCTTTGTAAGTCATCTGAGAATCTAAAAAATTACACTGCCTGCAATTTTGATATTTATCTACGTCTGATTAGCCTTTTCCTCTTGTATACCTAGAACTTTAGAATGAGAAGGTTGAGAATAAGAAGGTCATGTGCAGCCTTCAGTCCTTCACCTTCATTTTAACCCTTTCAAGACAACTGACCACATTTTGTGGTTTGGCTCAATAACTTTTGATCCAGAGCTCTAAAAAATATACCAGATGCACGAGTAGAAAGAGCAAAATTTTCTGCACACACTATGTCCATTTTTATTCCATGTTCATATTGCGTTTGATGCCAGGAATTTTAAAAACAAGAATAAGCTTTGAGATCCTTAAATTGGCAACACATTGAGAGGTTTAAAATCATTGTTTTTCATCAAAATTGGCAATTTCTTTCAACTATTCAACAAATTTCTAACCATGTATATTGTTTTCAAAGACATTACACCTTGTTTGAACCATGTAGCACTAAAAGAAAAATATTATTGTTGCCAATTTGAAGAACAAATTGTGATCAATTTAGCCCTGAATTAATTCCTGTCCTGAAAGGGTTAATACAACAGCATACATTCAAACTTCATCCATCAAAAAAGAGTTATGGACTAGGTGATAGACCCATCAAAAAAAAGTTATGGGATAGATGATAGATTTAGCGCATCCTGTTCTCTCGGAACTGTTTACAAATATCAGCTTCAGATAATTGTAATGTGACCCTTCGATATGTTTTGACAATTTGCGATTATATTGTCTTAAATTTAACATGTCTTCAGTCTACAATGAAGTGCAAAGTTTCTGGAACACAATGATATGCAGTGGCATTGAGGAAGTAATTCATTTTCCAAATTGTACCAAAAAAAGAACAGAATATTTACGGTACATGTATGTTTAACATATCGTACAAATACATGTGCAAGTGATCCGCGCAGCATGTCATTAAATTATGAATTCCATTGACATGTAAGAATGGACATTTCATGAAAAATGTACAAATTGCATGATCGTTTGGTTATTTAAATTATATGAAAATGAATTTCATTCCTACATGTACATTGAAATTTGAATACAAATTTTGCTGTGTGGTAGTAATAGAGCAAGAGCTTTTTCAAATTCACTAAGATGCCAAAGATGGAAATTGTGCATGTACATGTACACATGTAGCCGAGATGGTGTAGTTCAGAATTCAAAAGAAGAGAAAAACTTGGAGAATATTGGTACTTCATTGTGTGAAAACTTGCAATCCTATAATCATTTAAATGTACCTGTACCAGATGGAGAAAAATTGAAGAATGATTTTAACCTTAATTTGTTTAAGTTTATTCATTCTGGATCCCTCCAAAGTATTTAGCTACGCTGTACATGTATATGTATGGTCTAATTTCTTCCAGTTTTGACAGGAACATTGATTTCGCTGTGTTAGGATTTGCTCTAAAGTAAGAAATGAATCAGGCACAGATTTATCCAATAAAATTAATCCAAAAGGAGTACTGGTATTCATCTTATATTCAGTGTCCTAAGAGCAAAGCTGGCCAGAAACAAGTTCACCTTATGGTTCTGACAATTATCTGAAGGCCAGTTCGACAAACCAGTCAACAGAGACAGCTGGGAAGTGGGAACCTGAAATAAGGCACTGTTATAAAGTACATTTCCATGGTAATGATTATGGTGACACTAAACACACAAATCTAGAGGCATATGAAGCATATACATGTAATGAATACAATTTTGAGGTACAGTATAATGGATGAACTTATCTGATTTAACCCTACAGGATTTCACCTGAGTGGGACTGTAGTGCCCTCCCATCCTATGACCCAGCCGCACGGCACCAGCGCAACCTTCAACGTCGCCATCACCTTCGACCGACGTCGCATCTCCTCCTGCAGCTGTACGTGTAGTTCGGCCAGCAAGTGGTGCAGTCACGTGGTGGCGCTGTGTCTATACCGCATCCACCACCCATCGTCTGTCTGTCTGCGTGCGCCCGTGTCTGAGTCCTTGTCCCGACTGCACAGAGAGCAGCTTCAGAAGTTCGCCCAGTATCTTATTAGTGAATTTCCTCGTCTGGTAGGTTATTATTCAAACAATTTTATTTCACGTGTACATGTGTCACTGACATCTTTATACCAACTTTAAAAGTTATCTTTAGTTTCTTTACTGAGAATTTTTCATCTTGATAGACAAACTTAGTCTAGTGAGCAGAAATCTGAAGGTACATGTATTTCAATTCATGATGTCACAGTCTGTTTGAAATTTCCTTGTCAAAGGTTAGTATGTTTGGCAGCCACATCTACCCACTCATGCAAGACAGTATCAAAGGCTCATTTGTTCCCATAATGAAAGTGTTTCTGAATGTCCAATGCCAATACATTCATGTTGCACTACATTGCCAACTTGAGAACGTGTCCAACGTTTCCTCGTGAAATGTTTTCAACTTCTAGTCAATAGACCGGTTCGGTAATGTATTCAAATTTTATACAAACCTTTCAAACAAAGGTTGTTCTTGACAACCTGAAAGCTTGCCAGAGGCTTGCTGGACATAGCAACAAGTAATGTATACAAACTGGATTCCAAGCATTGAGGCTCATCTATAAAAACGCGGGTTAATGGAATAGCTCATCACTAGGTGCTCAGAGAAGAAATGCGCATAAATTTGAATACATTACAGAACCGGTCTATATTGTACGTCTACATGTACATGTACATGTATGCTTATGTACATGTATGCTTGTAGTACAGTTTTGACTGTCTTATCAAATCTTTAGGTTTCACTCATTGTATCACACTTAAATTCAAATTCAATATATTTCAGTGTCAGCAACTAACCTTTTAAGTTGTGCCTCTGTGAATAAAACGCCACTCACTTTGCCCAAGGGCAAGGCCATTTTTCATGATGTGCGACACAGATGTAAAGGCAAATTTCTTGTCAGATGGCAGGTATATTTCCAACAGCATCCAATATCTAAGCTACATGTAACAGCCTGAGTGTCCCATTTTATGATAAGTATTTTTCATTGACATTGTCTTGTACCCTTGGGCCTGCCAGTTGGCGCTTGCTTTGATGTCTTGGCAGATGATGTCTTTAGAGTGACTCAGTGATGAACATCCACAGATTTCTATGTCATCAGCAGGATCTTGTGACAGTTGTAGGTCAATAAATGAAAAGTATGGCTTTCATGTATTTCTTATGGAGAACCCTGCTCCCTTCAAAACATGACGCATATTGAATTGTCTCTTAAATTGTGAATTATATATGTGACCCATCACGTCAAAATGAGACAGAAGTCGCATTTTTTGACATTTCATTTTATTATTGATTATTATTCTCCGTTTCTTAAGCTTTAATTTGGTATATAGTTCAACTCTAGAGAGTGAGTATTAGTGGATATAATACATGTAGCTTTTGAAACTTGAGTAAAGTAGGACTGTGGAAAAGTATTTCTTCGAGAAACACGCTTCCAAAGTTGACTTCCGTTTTGCCGACATGCAGCATTTTCCGTTTGCAATGTCAACTAGATTTGAAAATAAAACCCTTAGCAACCGTTTATTAATTCTAATAAAAACTAGCCCTTATGTTTCTTTAGGATCTCTTCTCATGAAAACATGAAGTTTAATTCATTTAAGCCATGAATTCTAACTCTTTAAGGGGTTTCATAATCTCGAGACAGGTCCTTTTCTGTCTGGTTAAAAAGCTACATTTCTTTCCTTTTCGGCTTTTACACAAATTAAAGAATTGGTCGCTTATCATGCTTATTATCCTCATGTTCAAAAGCGGGATGAAGATAAACTGCTTCTTAGCGCCGCTGTAGAACTAGAGCTTCAACAAACAAACAAAATAATGATAACTGCTTTTTGTAAAAATTAACGCCCAGACAATTCTCTCTTTAAACGAATAAGAGCATTGGCTGCTAATTATCATCATGTTAACTGGTGGTATGAACATGATGAAGATAAGCTGCTTCTTAGCGCCGCTCTAGTTAACTAGAGCTTTTTTTAAAATATATAATAATGATAACTGTTTTTTGTAAAAATTAACATAGAGACAATTCTCTCTCTTTCTAAATCTTTCACCTGTATCATAATTTCGACAGTTCTTCTTAATTCTGTTTTGAAAACCAAATTTCTTTTCTGTTCGGCTTTTTAAACGAATAAGAGCATTGGCCGCTAATTATCATCATGTTAACTGGCGGTATGAACATGATGAAGATTAAGATAAACTGCGTCTTAGCTTGAAAGTCATCGTTTCTCTCCGCTCTAGTTAATTGAGCTTAAAACAAATTAGACACTTGTTTCATTATCGCAACCAAGGGCCTTTTCATTCTAGTTAAACAAATAATATTCTTTTCTTTTCGGCTGTTAAAAGAGTTACAGAATTGGCTGCTTATTTTCCTCATGTTCAACAGCGGGATGAAAAAAAACTACGTCTTAGCTTGAAAGTCATCGTTTCTCTCCGCTCTAGTTAACTCGAGCTTTGAAACAAATCAGCTACATGTACTTGTTTCATTATCGCAACCAAGGGTCACTTCATTCTAGTTAAAAAAAACAATTTTTGTTTCTTTTCGGCTGTTAAAAGAGTTACAGAATTGGCCTCTTATTATCCTCATGTTCAACTTACAGCGGGATGAAGATAAGCTGCTTCTTAGCGCCGCTCTAGTTAACTAGAGCTTTTTTTAAAATATATAATAATGATAACTGTTTTTTGTAAAAATTAACATAGAGACAATTCTCTCTCTTTCTAAATCTTTCACCTGTATCATAATTTCGACAGTTCTTCTTAATTCTGTTTTGAAAACCAAATTTCTTTTCTGTTCGGCTTTTTAAACGAATAAGAGCATTGGCCGCTAATTATCATCATGTTAACTGGTAGTATGAACATGGTGAAGATAAAATGTGTCTTAGCTTGAAAGTCACCGTTTCTCTCCGCTCTAGTTAACTCGAGCTTTGAAACAAATCAGGTACATGTATTTGTTTCATTATCGCAACCAAGGGCCTTTTCATTCTAGTTAAAAAAACAAAAAATTCTTTCTTTTCGGCTGTGAAAAGAGTTAAAGAACTGGCCGCTTATTATCCTCATGTTCAACAGCGGGATGAAGATAAACTGCTTCTTAGCGCCGCTCTAGTTAACTAGAACTTCAACAACAAAAAATAATGATAACTGCTTTTTGTAAAAATTAACACCCAGACAATTCTCTCTCTCTCCTTCTAAATCTTTCACCTGTATCATAATTTCGACAGTTCTTATTCTGTTTTGAAAGCCAACTTTCTTTTCTGTTCGGCTTTTTAAACGAATAAGAGAATTGCCGCTAATTATCATCATGTTAACTGGCGGTATGAACATGATGAAGATTAAGATAAACTGCATCTTAGCTTGAAAGTCATCGTTTCTCTCCGCTCTAGTTAACTCAAGCTTTTAAAAAAATGTAAACAATCTACTGGTTTTTAATACATGTAGCTAAATTTCTTTTCTTATCGCCATGTTATAAAGAGGTATAGAATTCGCCCCTATTAAAGAGCACGGATTAAGTCACCTCCAGCATGAGACGATTATTGATTTTTTTCTCTCTCTGTCTTTGTCCTAAATCACGCGCTTCATAATCTCTACACACATGACACATGCAGGTACTTTTCCTTCTGGTTAAAAGGCCAATTTCTTTTCTTTTTTAGTCGGCTTTTAAATGTGTTACAGAATTTATCCCTTATTATTGTCGTGTAAAACAGTGTCATTGTTTGTAAGACATCTTTTCACTCCACTCTAGTCGCAAATTCTTTTATAGAGATCACGTGACTGCGAACATCCAATGAACAAAGCCCCGCATCGCTAGGGGCGGGGCCTAGCGGAAGACTTTCTTTTCGCGCTGGCTCTCGCCAGCTGTCCGAAAAAAAGAAGAGTTGACCGAAAAAAACACTCGCAGAAAAACTGCTTTTTCTACCCTTTCCCGTTATATTTAGGACTCAATTTTTTAACAGAGCATTCATGAAACACTGCAGATTCAAATCAGCGAAGAAAAAAAAAATTACAAAATTTGAAGATTTTAAAGATTTGCTCAATTTTCTCAAGTTCTAGCCCAGCGACTTCTGTCTCATTTTGACGTGATGGGTCACATATTACTTCTACCTTTCAACAAAAAAACAAAACAAACAAAACAATGTGTTTCTTTAGATACTCTTTATGATGATAGATCATGAGCTCATCTGAGATTGGATGAAAATTCTTATCAAAATTACGGAATGGAAAGGAAATGATTGATGGATAATTCATTTTGAAAGTTGCAAGTTTTCATGATACTACAATTGAACTACTTGGACCTGTAAGTTTTGAATGCATAACAAGTGACAAAGAGGAAACCGTGTACATTCATGAATGGTGCTGTTATTGAGCATGAAGATTTTTCTTCTCTTAAACTTGCTACACATTTAACTTTTTTGGGAGGTTTTAATTGATTTAACTTTATACAGTTTGATATATTTTAAATTGAATTAAATCTGTAGTCTTTCCTACTCAACCCGAAACATCTTTATCATTTAATTGTAGATCCTACCCACTGCACAGCGGCTCCTGGATGAGTTGCTCCTATCCCAAGGCAGTGCTATCAACAAGGTTTGTGGTGCCCCAGACCCCACTGCGGGACCCCCAGCCACTGAGATGACCCACTGGTTCTTAGACGAAGCCATTCTCCATGAAAACATCAAGAAGACCCTGATAAGATTCAGTGGTCCTTCCCCCATCGTTTTTAGGTAAGAACGTTATAAGCTACTGAAATCTTTGCATCTGATTGGCTGAGAGCAAATTTGTCGGTAAAAATCACTGACAAAACGCTTGATGAAACGCTCCCCTGTTCTCTCTCTTCCATTTGTACTGATATGGACATGAAGAAGTTCCTGAAAAGATTCAGTGGTCCTTTGTTCATTATCTTTAGGTGAGAACTGTTCTCTTTCTCCCATCTGTAACAGTATGGACATGAAGAAGTCCCTGATAAGATTCAGTGGTCCTTCCCCTATCATCTTTATGTAAGAACTGTTTTACTCATATTTGTCCCTGATAACATTCAGTGTTTATTTCCTCATTGCTCTAGGCAGGAACTGTTCTTTCTCTCCCTTTGTTGTTTCTGTAGTGAAGAAAACCCTGATAAGATTCTTTGTCTGTAGGTAAGAATAGTTGTTCTCCAAGTTGAACACACAATGTGTATGGAAAACAGTGATTTGTAAAGAGGTAAGAACTATTCATGTGAGAAAATTCCAGATGTTTTGAACATGACCAGATATTTAATATTTATATCTTGGTATATGAATCAGTTTGATTATGTTATGTAAAACACTGTCCTAAACACTCTTTCCTGATGATAAAAGTCCAAAGAAGAGTGTCAATTTACTTAGAAACCACAGGAAGACCCATAAAACTACTGTAATATTAACCACATGTGAGCAGTTATTTATAGTACTGGTATAGAATTTCAGAATATGGGTTCCAATGTGACATTGTGGTATGGTTTCCTTTTACAGTTTTGATGATTTACATTACACTGAATACTGTGAACTATACAACATTCTGGTTGTACTACTAGCGTCTTTCCAATTTACACAGGTCATACATGTACTTATTCAAAGGCAAGTCCAAGCTATTTTGTCCCGTATGTTGCTGACGACACCTAAAATTTTAGTATTCTAATGTTTGTATTACATCTTTAGCCATACTAATTCTTGGAATGACACATTTGATGTCAGTTTTTGTTAAATTCCACATATATGGGACATCAAAATGACCAAATACCTTGGACTTGCCCTTAAGGTCGGATTTTGATTGAATCACATTTAATCATTTCTGAAGGGCTCATTGATCTTCTTTGTGATTTATTTTAGTGATGTGAACTCCCTCTACCTGTCCTCCACGGCCCCTCAAGCAGCTGCCGAATGGACCAACCTCTTACGCCCCCTGAGGGGAAGGATGCCCGAAGGCATCTGGAACCTGCTCTCTATCGTCAGGGAGATGTATCGTCGCCGTGACAGCAATGCCATCTCTCTGCTTCGCATTCTGACAGAGGAATGTATCATCTGTGATCAAGTGAGAGGACTGAAAAGGATAGATTTCTTGATTTTTTTTTTTTTTTTTTACAAAAATACCCTTTTTTGTTGTGTACATTTAGTGAGATGTATGAGAGAAAATGTTGTGGACTTTCAGGGGTTACTTGGTTTGATTTTGTGCAAAAGTAAAATTTGTTTGATTGGTCATGCTAGTATAAATGGCACAAAATATTAATATTAAAATATATAGTTGAAGCTAACTATGAAATCAAAAAAGTAAAATTAAGATTTTTAATAGGAAGGCCTCCCTCACTGTCATCCCATACTTTCTGCTCTGATGTATATTTCTCATGAAATTTTCAATTTCTGAACAATGAATATTTCTCTGTTGTCTAATTTTTACTATACTGTCATTAGCATTTATCCATTTTGTATTACCTTCTTCGGTTATTTTCAGATTGTGATTTGGTGGTTCACCACTCGTACCTCAGCCCTCCATTCACAGCATGGTAACCATGGACACCGGGCAAGCAGCAATAGCAGCACAGCAGCAGCTCAGCACGCCTGTGCTAGCATGTGTGAGGAGATTGTTACCCTGTGGCGGCTGGCCGCACTCAACCCAATCAACTCACGCCAAGACCGCGCCAACCATGAGCAAGAGTTCCGCAAATGGCACCTGCAGGTGATCGAGAAAGCACGCAAAGCTCGAGGACCGTCGCATTGGGTAGGGGCTGGCGGCACGGGTGGGAACAATAACAATCTGCGTAAAGTTGACATTGAGGTCTTTGCAGGGTTCAAGCCTGCTATCGAGGCTTGCATGTTGGACTGGAGTGATTTCCCCATAGAGGGCGTCACACACAGAGAAACCCGAATTCCTCGAGTGAAGGTAGACCAAGGCAGTGATGTGAACAGTCAAATCTCAGGGAGTGACCACCATATGAAAACGCCGGAATCTTCCACGATAGGGACCCCAACCTGTCGGTCAAGCCCAGAGTGCAGCAAACAGGAGGTCAACGTAGTTGTAAGTAGTAGTCCCCAATCAGAGTCACCAGGATCCAAAGAGGAAAAGGCGAAGATGGAGTCTGACAGCGAGACCCTCCTGCGTGCCAACTCTTCTGATTCCTCCATGTCTTCTTCAAGCGACAGGGTCGAAGGTTACCAGACAGGTGCGAGCTTGTCACACTCCGATGACACAGACTCTGATGTGCAGACCGTCTCAAACTTTGCTTCAAAGCAGTCATCGGATAGCAAACATCTCCAGCCTCATGGAACAGAAATCAAAGACACTGGTAGTCAGGGTTCAAACTCGCCTCGTGAGGGCGCTGCTGCTGGGGATAAACCCAGCGGGAAGCGCAAGACGAAGAGCAAGCATGTAGACCGAGGAGATTCCGATTTAACTGACAGTGAAGCAGGCTTAGTGGCAGAGCCTCTCAGGAGAGAGCAGGAGAGTGATTCCTCAAACGACGCTAGGGCAGGGCGCAAGCAAGCATTGCAGGTGGAACAGAGAGAGTCTCGTGAGTCGCAACCCTCCAGTGATGAATATCAGATGTATTACTACGACACCAGGCAGGCCAAGGCAGCTGAGCCAACCCCACCCAAGAAGAAGAACGACACCCCAAACCCGTTTGTTGGTATCAAGAAAATGGAGGACAGGATAGAGGTGAGTTAGTCTATTCTTTCTCTTCCTAGATATTTCTGGTTCTTATAACTAGTTCATCTATGTATTTAGACCACCATGTTTGGTTTACGTGAGCAGATCTTCTTGAAACCTGTATTAAAGGGAATCTTTTTATGCATTGCAAATGCCACTTTCCTCATTTCCCTTGATATATCTTTACATCCTTCTCTAACCATATTTTGCTTCATCACTTTCACAAAAAATATGTGATTTAAAAATTTTAATGACATGAAGAGACAATAAAAGGAGTGCTTATTTGCAACAGTTTAAGATGCTAATGTTCTGTTCATCTCTCCAGATCATGTTCTCTATAGCAAAAGCCTTGCTTGCTCATGGCTACACCAGACATGCTTGTGAACTGGCCATTCAGCTAGCTGAAGAGACATTTAACCACATTTCACTCTTCAGCTAGCTGAAGAGACATTTAACCACATTTCACTCAACTCCATCAAATCTTCATCATATCTTTAGGATATTAGACTGTTCCACTTGAAATAACATAATATTAAAGTATAGTTTTAGGAAACAAATATGTTCTGTTCATCTTTTTCAAGATCATGTTTTCAAGAGCAGAAGCCTTGCATGCTCCTGGCTACACCAAGCGTGCCTGTAAACTGGCCGTTCGGCTGACTGAAGAGATTTCTAAACACATTTAACTTTACTCCATGGAACCCGTCTAATCATAATCTTTAGAGTATTCAGATTGTTCCAATTAAAAGGAAAAGATATTACAGCATACTTTTAGCATGTTAAGAATCTGTTAATCTTTTCAGATCATGTTTTGAGAGCAGAAGCCTTCCATGCTCACAGCAACACCAAACTGTGTTCTCTAGAGCAAAAGCTGTGCATGCTCATGGCTACACCAGACATGCTTGTGAACTGGCCATTCAGCTAGCTGAAGAGATATTTAACCACATTTCACTCCAGTCCATCATTTCTATCATGGAGTTTTTAGGATGCTAATGTTCTGTTCATCTTTTCAGATCATGTTCTCCAGAGCAGAAGCCCTGCATGCTCATGGTTACACTAGACACGCTTGTAAACTGGCCATTCAGCTAGCTGAAGAGATGTTGGACAAGCCTCCGGTGCTGGACGCCCCACCTCCTACTGGACTATCAAATAGGGTGAGTCCAAATAGCAATTTCACTTGCAAAGATAATGTATTGATTCTCTGACGAATGCTCAGTCTACAATTGCTCCAGGCGTATCCAGACAACTACCCCCTGGACAATTACCCCCCTGGACAATTACCCCACAAGACAATTACCCCCCAGGACAACTACCCCCCCCCCCCCCCCCAGGAAAACTTCCCCCAGGACAACTACCCCCAGGAAAACTACCCCCAGGATGATTACCCCCAGGACAACTACCCCTGGACAATTACCCCCCCCCCCCCCCCCGAAAACTACCCCCTGGACAACTACCCCGCCCCCCGGACAACTACCCCCGCTAGGACAATCACCTCCAGAACAACTACCCCCCTGGACAACTACCCCCCAGGACAACTACCCCCAGGACAATTACCCCCCAGGACAACTACCCCCAGGACAACTACCAGGGGGTAGTTGTCCGAGGGGTAGTTTTCCAGGGGGTAGTTGTCCTAGAATCACTCCAGGCTATATTTTGTCAGAAATATACATGAGAGGTTAGGGTTAGGGTTGCAGGTTAAGTTTAGGCTTAGGGTTAAGTGTATGGTCTGTGGTTGAAGTTGATAATTCAGTAAAAAATTAACAGGGGAGCAGTTATTGCTGGAGCACATTTCTAACCAATATATCACTTCAGCGCAATAAGGCCTATAGGTTGTGTTAGTTTATATTGTAATAATGACCCATGACCTTAGGATGTTTTGACCTGAGGCAGTTGCACACTTTTATCATCATTATTTCATTGTCATCAGTTTTTGTTCGCATCATAATCATCATCATTATTGTCGTTATCCTTATTTGTTATTTACATTTCTTTCTGTTTTTCAACAGGCAAGGAAGAAGCACGTCCACTCCCAGAGTGTCCTGACAAGCATGACGTTATCCAAGGCAGCCTTCCTCTGTAGTGTTCTTTCAGAGCAGGCAGAGTGTCATCATCTCGCCTTCAGGATGGGCATGTTTGGCCTGGAATTACCACGGCAACCGGCATCTACCAAAGCTCTAGAGGTAGGCATCAGTCCCATCGACTGACTGCTATGAAAGCAAGTACATGTATGCTTGCTTTATTGGCAAGTTTGATTGTACAACTTCGTATTGAGCCTTTTATATGACAAATAACTACTCAGACTTTTTTTTTCTCTATCTGCTGAAATTTTTCTGAATGTTTAGCCATGTAGTTAACATCATACTTAAAATAATTGTTAAAGAACTTTGAATATAGAATCTCCCAAATTTGGATCGGTGCAATATGACTTTGAACATATGGAAACACTTTTTTTGGCTTGACACGTAGTTTCAGCAATGCCTCATTCACATACATGTATGCCGTGGGAAATTGCAGCTGTACCTTGCTGGGGCCAAATAAGCGTTATGCGCTTCACATTACATGTACTCTATTTTATAACACTCAGATAATGGAATATGTGTAGGACCTTTGTTAGGCGCAAGCTACTTTTTTCATCCCCACATGCCATTTACCTACATGTAAGAAAAACCCACTGGTTTATCGCATCCTTTGTGAATGAGCCGTACGCCTGCCTTTCAGCTGCTTAGTTCCGTTGAATAATCCAAATTTTAAAAAAGCACATTTACATGTTGATACAACACAGATTCACAATCCCTTACAGGACATACATTCAGAGCTATTTGCAACTTTGAGGCTTTTTGAGGACAAACCTCAAGATGACCTTTCACCCAGATCTCATGTCAAGAACTCCTTGTTCTTGTTGACTCTTCGTTGTCGTTGCTCATGCTGTCCTTACGGGTCCTTCCTAATTGAATTACCTCCACGCAGGAAGAGGCCGGTGGGCAGGATTTTTGTCAAAGATTCTTATCAAATACGAACAATATGAACGGAAACGCAGTCTGAAGGAGTCCATTTCCTCTCGGCCCTCCTCTCCATAGAGGACTCTAATGAGAAATCCAAAGAGAAAATATTTGAGTTGGTTTGGGGGTTCAGTGGCAAGACCTAGGACCAGCTGAAGCGGATGCCACCCACCGGTCTGTGACAGCCTCTCTTATCCCATCAAGTGTGTGGTACATGTACAGTGTAATAGAGAGGTTTAACCCTCGAGTCGGATTTGACAGATCCAGGGGTTGTTCCAAACATGTGGATGGAATTTCCAGTGGGGAGGCTCTCTTTCTTAGTTTTTATTGTCAATGTATTGAGCGAAAAAAGACGAGTACTGAAGGTGATACAAATATAGTGACATTTGGATCCCATATACATGTACATGTACATTTTTTTCCAGGGCCCTCAAAACTGTTTTGTCAGATTTTTATTATTTTAGTTTTAAAAAAAAGGGTAGCAACATACATGTACATTTAAAATCTAAGCAGCTGCAAAGTTTTGTTTGTTTCTCCAGAAATGAAGTCTTAAAAAAGTATGAAAAGACCTTTAGTCACCTTTTATTTCTTTTCTCTTTGTAAACCCTCTCATTCTTTTTTAAAAGAATAGATTTCAAGTAAACCGCTTTTCTTAGGATTTGTCTGTATTTAAAAGATGAGCAGGGTCACAATATCTTTATTGTGATGCTGGCTGATACTATATATGGCTTCTTTTAAGTCATATTTTGTATTTTCTTAGTAGATGGGACTACAGTAGGCATCAGTGACCTTCCTATGACGTGTTTAGATCTTATCTCTGTGATTAATGCTTTTGTTTTCTTGAGATACAGCAAGGAAATGCCAGCATGTGGAATCTATATTATCTTTCTTACAATTCTTAAAACATTTCAAATAATAAAAATGAGAGACATTTTTTGCACACAAGTAAGGAAACGCTCCCATATGGCATCAATATCCTACAATTCTTGAAACAATTCTAATATTGGATATAATAGCTACTTTTTGCTCTGATTGTCAATGATTATGCGGCTATTTCATATTGTGCCGCATTGTTACAGTTCTAAACAATTAATGCAAGAAGTTAATGAACTAAGCATGTCCAAATTTTAGGTGGGAGGGATAATAAAACTACTTCTAAATCTTTGTATTCTATTTTGAACTCCAACACTGAATATAAGATTTGCATTGAAACTTTTTGCTACATTTGTCTGTGGTTTGCTACAAATGATCATTTACAGATTTCCGTCGATTGGTCACAACATTTGTGAGGTGTGAACTGATATTGTGCAGGAAATTTTTGACATTTTTCTGAGGGCTCAGAAATTTTAACATAGAATGATGTGAAGGGGAAATTGGAAAAATGTGAAACAGAATTCCTAGGATAGAGCGAGAGAGAGAGAAAGAGAGAGAGAGAGAATGGGGGTGGCGGGTGGGAGAGGGGTTTGTGAAGTCTGTAAAACATCAAAAATTATTAATAGGATGTACATGTATTAGCTCAATGGTAGGGGCCCTGGTCTTAAAGCAAGTACTGTAGGTCATGCTACGTGTAGTACCCTTGCAGTGACCTATT